>JAUIMM010000178.1:18322500-18780000 GCA_031769625.1 Taudactylus pleione
GCGACACTAGTTGCGTCGCTGGCACATTTTTAAGCCACGCATCCCCTTCATGCTGCCACAATTTTAAACATTCACAATATTTGACCTTTTTCTCTCAGGAGCGCATCAATCTGATGTGATCCCGGACATTATCTAATACATTCTTATCAAAACTACCAATTCTGGGAAATGGTCTAACACTCTTCATCGTCATTTTAAACCACACATCACAATACCTTATTGCATAAGTACTGTACTTAGTATGCATAATACAACGGGCCGATCCAATCGGAGCTTTCATTAGCAGCACATCATTATCTAACATCTCTACTGTTTGCATGGCTGCCATTCTTAGACAAAATCCTACGCTTTTCAATAAAGATTTAAACTGGTGAAAGACAATCTAGTTACTCTCACTTACCTACGGAAGAATTTCTAGATGCCCCCACTCACCTACGGCAGAAATTTCTAGATGCCCCCGCTCGCCTACGGAAGAAATTTCTAGATGCCCCCGCTCACCTATTATCTCTCAGCTCACAATCACACCTAGTGTGGCTCAACTAAAATGCTCAAATAACCCAACCTTATTATTGAACACTGCAGTCACACTGAGAGCCGGTCCCTAACAAAAATAACAAACCATACACCTGCTCTGTGTACTGAATGGTAAGCTGCTTACTGAGCGGCTAGACTAACCCTTGCACCTAGTCCTTAAGGAGCATACGATACCCTTAACTGTCCAACACATACTCACTGTTACACACTTTTTCCTGCGCAGAAAAATAAATGTTAACCCAGATATTGCTAACAATTGAAAAATATAAACCTCAACGGCTTTGTTTAAACACCATGGCAGCACAACCAGAAGTACGTATACGCTATTGTGCGACCAGCCACATACAAAATAATGCGACTACCACACAACCGTATAATTACTTTTTAGCTGCTTACGCAAAAGTGCGTCTTTTACTGTGCGCAAAACTGCGACTCAGCCGCGTACTCAATACTGCGGCACCCATTTTAAATGGTAGGTTCTATCAACAAAGGAAAATAAACTTTTTCCATTCTTGTCCCTGGATTCTAGTCAGCTTCCTTAGCTCACATGAAAACGGATAACGATTTTTCAGCACAAAGCGGTTGCAGGAAAACCCTGCATGTGGCCACTCCACCCTTTGCTGAGATATCAATAGTCATATGTGCCGTGTGAGTAGACAAGTGACTTCACTCGATGAGCCCCCATCTGATGATACTGGATCAGAACCTCTATATACCCCTGCCTGTACCTTCTAAAATCCTACCTGTAAACCTCTAAGGATGATGCCAATTTGCGTACGCAGTCATACAGTAAATAAAAGACTCCAGATTTGGAACGTGTGGTTTCGAAGCACAAAGTATTATTCAAGTAAAAAGTACAGTCAGTTACACGCTATTGATCCATACACAATTAGACGCAAAGGAATTATACAGACCCCAAGTACAGTATACATACGCAGCACATTCTGGTCCAGATGTTAGGTATCAGCAAGAAACCCCTCGTCCCTCAGCGTTCAGCAAGAAGACTAAGACCCAGTGTTTGAGCACACATATTTATACCCCCCAGAATAAACAGGACAATAGAGAAGTTTGTTGCTGATATCATTGGTTCCCAGGGGAGAAGCATCTGTTACAGAGCGTTTAACAGGCTGGTTCAAATAGACTCACCCAGCCTCTAACAGCTGGTGGTCTCTGCCCACCCCCATGCTGCATCCTAACAGTTGTAGATAAAATATCCATTTTGTTGCTTGTAGTCTCTGCGGTCCATAAGTTGAGAATGCATGATGCGATCTCCACACCGATAGTACCGGAATTCTTTTGAAAGAGTATGCATCAGTACGAAACCAAACACGGCTCTCTTAGCATGTATAAAACCTTAGTTATCAAATATCTTTATTTCACAGCATTTAAACTAACTGAACCAACTTAAATCTTATACTTTAAAGCTCATTAAACCTGTTATGTGGATATGTAATGTGTGAGTATGCGGGGTGTGATGTAAAGACTCTAGTTAACTTGGGGCAGATGCATGCGCATGAAGCTAACAACCAGCATTTTCATACAGGATCTATGCATTCGCTAATATGAAACTAGTTAATAGCGCAATTGTGCGTATTAATGTGTGTATGATTAATGATGCACTTAAATCTCACTAAGTGAACATCTAGCAGTGTGACATGCTGGGCCTGATAGTTCCACATGCCCACTCTGTCAGCAGTCCCCCCACCTTTCCAAGCTCAAAAGAAAAACCCTTTATTCTCCCAGTCTCTTGTGTGAATGCAAATGACACAAACCTAAGATAACACTCTAGTCTTTGAAGTCATTTGCATTGCAGGAAGCCTGCTAATGTAGGTGTGTATTCTAGATGGACCACCTGGAGTGAGAGCAGGCGTTATTCCAGGAAGCTTATCTACACAAGCTAGTTGTCACTTGGCCATTTGTTCTATTCAACTAATGCAATGCAATTTTGGCATACTGTAAAGCCATTTATGAAATATATATCCTTTATAATACGTAAAGTAATGAAATAGGCTTTTGGTGAATCGCCGTAAATTATGGTGATGGTCACAGATGCATTTGCATGATGCTAATAATATTATCGCCACATGTACTAAAGTGTGAGTTTATCTAAAATGGCGCTTAGGCGGCCATTTCGCAAAATGGCGTCACTGTGATTCAATTTTAAACTGATCTTGTCTCAGCCAATAATCCAGTTTCGACAACACCTCCTGACAGCACTGCAGATCTGAGTGCTGCATCCTAAGATGCAGCATAGGATCATCTGCAAGACCACTGGCTATATGAGCAACCATGAGATTACTCAGATTGCCCCTCGTAGCTCGGTAGCCGATGCCAGGAATCTGCTTCAGAAGGCTGGCTCCGTCCCCAACATCAATCAGTCTGCAGCTTTTTAAGTCTGTGTTTTGATGCAGAATGAGTTTTTCTCTTTATCAGGCAAACATGTATACAGTAGATATTTTTATCCTTGATTTATTTTAATTGTTGACATTTGCCCTGTAGAAATGATCAGATAAATATCAATGTTTGCAGTAGAAAATCTACGAACCCCCCAAATTGGACACAATGTACAAAAACACAATGGCAGGGCAGTCCTCAAAAAAAAATATTGGTACCACCGGTGGAGAGGTATTCAGATATATACAGAACTCCAGTCAGATACAGTAAGGTAGTTTTTAGTATCCATTACCAGCCAGACTTTCATCTGATAAAAGGGGCTGCTGAATGGTATTAGACATATATGTAGCCATGCATCTATATATACACGAGGCAAACAAATTCTGTAGGTGCATTTGTGCAAATAAAATCTTATTACAAGGCTATATTTATCTGTAATTTAACTGTAAATGAAAACAAATACACAGGCAGACAACCAGTATGGCATCAGCCCTGATTACCTCTAGACATATAACACTGGTCTTCAGGAAACCACTAAAAAATTAGAATGAGCTTAGTTTGACTGGACTACAACAGATTACATTACATTTCTCTGTGAGCAACATTGTGGTTCTGCAGTTGGTTGGAGCACCTCATATGTTTTACTACGCACCAGGTCCTATCACGTAGAATGGACCTTATCTCTAGACTGCACCACATCCTAAGCAACGTGATATCTGTATTGTATGTACTATTATAGGTGCAAATACAATCATATCAGGTTAATTGAAGATTTAGCGGTCAGAAGTGCAATAGCAGAATTGTCTTCCTTTAGGTACTTCACATAAGGATTTATGAATTTGGACTATCCAGGATTGAGTGTATTTTTGCAGGCAATTCCATTTATTAATATTTTGCATAGTATTGTTATTATATTATATTTTAAACAAAGTGTTTTTATTGGGGAAAACCAAAAGAAAAAACAGGCAGCAAAACAGTATACAGAGCCCAAAATATAATGATACATAGTAATAAACCATACAATGAGACAAAAACAAGTATATAAAAGTAAAATAAGTATAGACTAAATCCAACTGGTAAAGTAGCATAATACAACCATACCAGAAGTTACAAAGAGTAAACCAAATAGAGAAGTCCAAAGGTCACCCCAAAATTTTCGCAATAATCAAAATAAAAATAAAAAGGAAAATACAAAGACAAAAACAAAAAAAACAACGTACAGTAGGAAGTTTGCATGTTATTTTTATTATTAATCTTCCAAGAAAGAACCCATGTACTTGAATGTATATTGCAAATTTACTGTAGCAGGTTTTAAATCAGGTGCAATTTAAAATATACATTTATTGAATTCCTACTGTAATTCTTACTTACTATGAACTGTATACAGCATGTAGCTGTTAAGGGAATTTAATTCCTACATATCATCTCTTAATAAAGAAACATGTCCATTCATTACACCACTGGGTATTACAATAATCAATGTAATAGTAATAAACTATATAGTGCCTAACATTTCATAATCTTTTTAACCAAATTGATATGATTAAAGTACTAGTTTGGGAGGATGCATTCTCAAGGTAAGAAACAGAATTGTGTCACAAAACAATACTAAGTTATTGACGTGGAATTATCGAGAGAACAATATTTCATCAGCTAAACAGAACGATAGTTTTTTTTTATTGGAAAAATGCCTGAAATGGAAAACAAGGACATGCTACAGCTAAATGATGACAAATGGGTATCTTGCTAAAATGCTCTGAGGTACACACTAGGGATTACAACTCTTCAGCTTGGCCTTTTCCCATTCACTTTATGGTAACTTGACAGGTCTTTCATTCACTTGTCATTTACAAATTTGTTTCGGATACTGGTGCTATTCAAAAGCCGTGCCTTTAAATGACTATCTTTTACATGCCTTTTGCCAGTAGCATTTGCAATTCACAACTTGCTATATTTTATAGTCTATTATGTGGCCCTATTATATAAACCCTTAATGGAATATATTCTACGGTATGTATTTTTTAATTACTCTATGGACCATATTCAATTAAGAGCAAAAAGCCGTTATCACCCGTTTTTTGCCGAAACTTTAGCCTGAAAATTTATCTCTGTATTCAATTCCAGTTCGTTTTCGCCTATGCGAAGTCAATGCACTGAAATAGGCAAAACTTTTTCTATACAGAATAGCAGGAGAAAAGAAGTACAAAATCTATATTTTGGGGTACAGATAATGGGTAACCACTCAGAACCCTTGGTACACTCCCCCCCAAAGGACAATTCACCTAAAAAAGGAAATAAAAAATTCAAGGAACACCCCAAAAAACACCTTAGAAATTTGGGGCAAAAATGAAAAAAGTGGGGGGACAACTTTAAAAACTATCGAAATAAGCTTCTAGGGGTGCTCTAAGAAGGGGTCAAGTGTTTTGGGGATTGCAGGTGCTTGTATGATGGAAGAATTTCAGTTTTTCAAAAACTTCACTTTAGAGACATTAAAATATGCTAGTACCCATTTTCAAGCACCCCAAATTTGGTGGAACTACTTATTTTCTCCAAAAAACACTGCTTTATGCCATTCTTCCACACTTTTCCCAAGACGCTAATAGCAAGCAATTACCACCACTTAAGTACCCTAACTAGTTCAATTAGGGCTAATACTAAACTACCATAATGATTTCAGAAGTCAGCCCATCTCTTTCTGGGCTACAGAGTGATTCCCCCAATTCATCCTGCACTTTTCGCCTGTTTCACATTTGCCGGGAACCATTATCGCCTGTTTGGCAATTGCATAGGGAGTAAATCGGGAGTGCACAAGAAAAGTTTTTGCGTCCAAAACACGTGAAGGTGGCAAAAAGTCAGGCAGATGGAACTTTCTTGCTGATGCAAAACTAATTGAATACGGCCCTTTGTGTCCATTTTATTTCACCACATGAATGTTAATCCAGATGATGAAAGCATTGGATAGATCACAAGATAGATATAGCTTTAGAATTTGTATTACCTGTACTTAGTATTTTTAAAACGTACTTAAGCTTTACATGGCTACATAAAGTATAACAGCTAATTGAGCCAAGTAATTAAAATTCCTTACACTATACTTTTTGATCACATGCTTGTCTTCCTCATATAGTCATATATTACTACCTACACTGGCATCCTGACCGTTGGCATCCCGAAGGTAAGGTTAGGGTTAGGCACTAGGCAGAGGGTTAGGAACTAGGGGGGGAAGGTTAGGTTTAGGGTGCAGGGGGTGGGAGGTTAGGTTTAGACACTAGGGGGAGGTTAGGTTCAAAGAGGGTTAGGGTAGGGAGAGGGGGAGGGTTAGGATACCTACCAACAGGTGTCTGAATCCTAACCATGTTGGGATGCCAGCATCGAGATTTTGACCGACAGGATCCCAAGCACCGGCATCCCCTACCCATCCCCTCCTGACCATGTCTGATTTCTATCTTATATCTAAAGGTATTTCAAGCACAAATATTTCACTGGGACTGGCATTTGAGAGATGAGAAATTGTTAACAAAATGTGAACAGGCTGCAGGATGGCAGATGTTGAAGAGGATATGAGGGAATTCACTTCAAAATTAACCTATACTTGGTACTCATAGGGAGATTGTCACTGAATATATTGTGCTAGTTGAGAAACATTAATATTGCTTAGGATAGGAGACTCTTCAGATTGAGTAGGACATTGAATAGTTGCGAGTATGATCCTTGGCCTTTAAGTTGACCAGCTGAATGCCAAGAACTATTCTGCAGGGCCTTAAATATCCTGGGGGAATAGTATTTTGAAGAGCTTAGAACAGTTAGGGAAACCTAGGAAGAATATTCATCTTGATTGAGGTGACTCTATCTATCCAAAAGATCAATAATTTGTCCCAACTAGCCATGTCCAATGTATCAGCAACAGTGCCACTGAAAACAAAAGTTGAAAGCTTTTTATGGAGGGCAATAGGAAAAAATCCAGAGTCTCAGTTTTGCTTTGATTGATTTAAAAGTTAGAAGGTTTGCTAAATCAGTGTAAATCTCTAAAAATATTCGGGAATGAAGTATTGAAGACGCTTCTTGAAATGTATTTAATACTTCGTACAAAACCCTTTGTTGGTAATGACAGCTTCAAGACGCCTCCTGTATGGAGAAACTAGTCGCATGCATTGCTCAGGTGTGATTTTGGCCCATTCTTCCACACAAACAGTCTTCATATCTTTAAGCTTCCATGGGCCTCTTCTATGAACTGTGATCTTTAGTTCTTTCAATAGATTTTCAATTGGATTCAAGCCCGGTGATTGGCTGGGCCATTCTAGCAGCTTTATTTTCTTTCTCTGAAACCAATACAGAGTGTCCTTGGCTGTGTGTTTGGGATCATTGTCTTGCTGAAATGTCCACCCTCATTTCATCTTTAGCATCCTGGTAGATGGCAGCAGATTTTTATCAAGAATATCTCGGTACATTTTTCCATTCATCCTTCCTTCAATAATATGAAGTATGCCAGTACCGTATGCTGAAAAACAGCCACACACCATGATGTTCCCAGCTCCAAACTTCACTGTTGGTATGGTGTTTTTAGGGTGATGTGCAGTGTCATTTCTCCTCCAAACATGGTGTGTATTATGGCATCCAAAGAGTTCAATTTGATCTCATCTGACCAGACTATATTCTCCCAATATTTCACATGTCCAAATGTTGTGCAGAAAACTTTAAACAAGCTTCAACATGCTTTTTCTTCAGCAATGGAGTCTTGCATGGTGAGCGTGCATACAGGCCATGCCGGTTGAGTGCATTAATTATTGTTTTCTTTGAATTTCAGGTCTTTCTGAAGCTCTCCACAAGTGGTCCTTGGCTCCTGGACTACTCTCTGATAATTATTTTCACTCCTCTGTCAGAAATCTTGTGAGGAGCACCTGGTCATGGCTGGTTTATGGTGAAATTATGTTCTTTCCACTTCCTAGTTATGGCCCCAACAGGGCTCACTGGTACATTTATAAGTGTAGAAATCCTTCTGTAACCAATGCCATCTGTATGTTTTGCAACAATAAGGTTGAGAATGCCTGCTAGTTCCCAGGCCAATTCATTCAGCAATCCTGCTACTAGCAATACCTGGCATATCCAGAAATCCTGCTGATTCCCAGACCATTTCATCTAGTAATCCTGCTAATAGCTATACCTGGAGTATCCAGAAATCCTGCCGGTTCCCTGACCAGTTGAATTAGCAATCCTGCTAATAGCTATACCTGGTGCATCTGGAAATCTTACTAGTTCACAGTCCAATTCAGCAAGTCTATCTACTGGTTCTCAGGCCAATTCTGCAAGACTACCTACTGGTACCCCATCCAGCTCAGCAAGCCTTCCTGCCGGTCCCAGTCTAGTTCCTCCAAGTTTTCTACTGGTTCCACTCCAACGTTACAAGTTTCCTGTTCCTGTCATTTATCATCAAAGGCAGTTCTCACTGCCATACAATTCATATACAAATAGAACTATTTACATCATCCATTGTTCCAGTCAAGCCGGTCTCCGCTGAATCCAGTTCAACACCTGAGTCAGGTAACTCTCAAACTGAAACCATGACAATTTCTTTGCATGTGTGGATTGCATCGGTTTTTGCTGATATTTGGTGAACATTTCATCACAATAGCCCCATTACAAATATATTTACTGAGAAAAATGTTGATGTGTTTAATACTTATTTTACCCGCTGTATGTTTGCACTGACCAACATTGATTCCTGAAGTATCTGGATTTTCTCAGAATTGGGTGAATACTGACTTGATGTTAAAGGTAATGATGCAGGAGAAGATGGCACTCCTGGCTGATAGGAAAAGGGGAGAATAGTAATTATGCCTATGGGTTGTGCTATTGTTCTAAACATTTGCTTTACAATCTGTAGGCCTCTAAGGCAAAGGCCTTATAAGTCATATAAGACCAGCCAATGCAATCAAAGACTTTCTGGATTTAAAAAATTAGCAGTGCAGGGGATATAGTGGAGAATTTAGGTAACCACTCCGCTGTTGTTGTCAAGGGCCTAAGAGCCGAACATGAAGCCAACTTGAGAAAGAGAGGTTAAAATGCTTGATCACATCTGGGGAGAGTTTGGGAAGAGTGTAAACTTTCTAAATATTAATGTATTTTGGAATTGAATTCCCATGGTAATATTTTCAAGGGTCAAATAAAAAGATCTACAGTACATAGTAGGATAGGAATATGCTAGTTAATTTTTAAATGTATATAACTATGGGAGCTGTTCCATTTCCCCATATTCAGCAGCATCCTCTAAAGCGATTGTCCTCCTCATGCTGGGTGCTCCCCCCCGCCATACTGTTTAGCCAGGCACCTGCAGCTCTGTCCTCTGATCTATAATAATAAGAAAATAAAGGATGTCCAAATCTATTTAGTGACAAAAAAAAACAAAGACTTTGGCCAAATGTTAAAAAAGGCATACTTTTCATATAAATATTAAAAGTATAGTCAAGATTGTAATATAAAAATAGTTGAACTTTCCAGAAGGAGGCTTTGCTGTGGTTCATATCTGCTGAAACAATCTTGCTTAGTGCAAAACAAAGTCCCTGAGCAATAGTGTATTTTGTGCTAGTCTGAATTGTGGTATTTTTTTTTAAACATCCTTGTCTTACTTGGCTCAATTTCCAACTGTTCCAGTCTACATGAGACCTGAACCTCAAGCTTGTTTACTGACATTACCTGCAATGCCTATCCCATCAACTCCTAGCATATCTGATGAATACCATACACATACTTAGGTGAACCAGTCATTCACATGTAAATAGGGATTGCAATAAGAAGTGCATTTGACAATATCACTTGAAATCAGGCAAATGCACATTTTTGTCTAAGGTTTATTGTTAGTGTTGCTTGCTGGACTATTAAGTGTATATTGTTTGGTGTTTCTGCTTAATAATTAAATCTGGGTGCAAATCCTGAGTTTGGAATAAAAATTAATATAGCCTCTCAGTGGCGTAACTAAGGGGGGTCGAGCAGGGCATGTGCCCTGGGTGCCGTATGATCGGCGGTGTGTGTGGGGGGGGGGTGCTGCCAGCCATGGTACCGGCCTGCACTAGCTAGGCAGTGCAGCGCCGACTGCAGTGTGTGTGGTCAGCGCTACACATTTACACAGGACCAGCACTAGGTTTCCCTGTGCCCAGCACCGAGCCTCTTCCCTCCCCCTAAGCGCTTACCCAATAGCGCCAGGAGGTGGGCTCAGGCTGTGCAGTTTAACACACGCCAGCGCGGAGCGACATGTGTGTTAACCAGCAGCCAATCAGAGTCAGATACTCTCATTGACTGCTGCAGCGCCCACTGCAAGAGCTGTGCTGGAGCTCACTCATGAGCTCCGCCTTCTGGCTCTTGCAGTGGGTAATGGGAGAGACATCATGACGTCTCTCCCATAATGCAGAGCCCGCCAGCCCGGGAGGACTGACGTGTGTTGGCAAGAGCAGTGGCTGGAGCCGGAGCGTGGATTAAGGTAATTGTATTTTATTTTTTATTTTTCTTATTCGTGTGTCTGCACAACAGGGGGGGGAGGCACCATTACTGGGGTGGAACTCTATCGGGGGTGGAGCACTACTGGGGACTACAACTGGGGAGGGCTACTACTGGGGGCACTGCATCAGGAGGGGGAACCTCTACTGGGGAATACTACTTGGGGGAACTACTACTGGGGGCACTATATCAGGGGCCTACTACTAGGGGTACAAGGGAAACTACTACTGGGGACACTATATAAGGGTCTTACTACTAGGGGGACACTACTAGGGGCACTAAATAGGGAGGACCACTACAGGGGGCTGTATAAGGGCACTGGATAGGGGGGATCACTGCTGAGGGCCTGCATCAAGGGGACCTCTACTGGGGAAACTGCATGGGGGGGACTACTGCTGGGGGCACTAAAGGGGCTTACTACTAGGGGAACAAGGGGCACTGCACTCGGGGGACCACTACTGGAGGCACTGAATAGGGAGGACCACTACAGGGGGCACTGTATAAGGGGCACTTGATAGGGGGGGATCACTGCTGGGTGCCTGCATAAGGGGGACTACTTCTGGGGACACTCCTGGGGGTACTGCATGGGCACTGCATGCCCTTTATATACTGCTGGGGGCACTAAATAAAGGGCACTGCACAGGGGTTACCACTACTGGGGGTACTGTATAGGGGGACTACTACTTGGGGCACTTTATAAAGGGCATTGCATAAGGGGGTACCACTCCTGGGGGGACTGCTACTGAGGGCACTTTATAAGGGAGACCAGTACTGGGGACACTTCATAGGGGGGACCATTACATGGGGCACTGCATAATGGAGACCACTACTGGGGGCACTAAATAAGGTGAATTAATGAGGGCCTGCATAAGGGGGACCACTACTGGGGGTACTGTATAAGGTCAACTAATGGTTGGCTGCATAAGGGGGCCACTACTGGGGGTACTGTATAAGGGGCACTACTATGGACCTGCATAAGAGGGACCACAACTGGGGACATTGCATACTGGGGGTACTGTAAAAGGGGCACTACTGGGGTTAAGGTGCAAATGGAAAGGAATGTTCAGAGTGATGATAAAGGGGTTTGTGTCATGTTGACATGCCCCAGTTTAAAGTGACCATGCCAATTTTTCACCACGCATGCATTCGGCACATAGGGGGGTGGGGGGCTCCATTTTTAAATTTGCCCTGGGCTTCAAATACCCTAGTTACACCACTGTATCCTATGAATGTAGCTTTAGTATATAAGGAATGTATCAGCTCCTTTAGGAAACAACTGAAATGGTGAGAGTAGAAGGTAGTAAAAACACCGTAGTTTATAAAAAAAGGAGCTTAATGTTGTATAATATAATAATATTATTAATATCATCATCATAAATATGCTTGACTTAATGCGATGAAATGATGATTTAGCAGTTGTATATCATGCTAAATTATTATTAAACTAAGGAAATTGAGTTACAACCAAGACATGTCCTTTTTGTTTTTCGGAATTCTCATTGGACTTTGCCAGGGATGAGGAAACAGGTAAGTATTAAATAAGGTGTAATGAAAAACTATAATTCACTATAAAAGTCAATTTATTACAGTGAATGAATCAATGAAACAGTCTCAATATTTTGCAGCCAGTAAAGAGATGGATGGGATTCCAGTTATCCTTTAGAAGAAATTGTTAGACACAAAGGGGCTTATGTAATGGGCTTGCATGTTGCATCCGCTGCGGGGACTCCTGCTAGTCTCCGTATTTCTAAAGCAGCAGTCATTTTAAAGGCAAAACTAGCAGGAGTTCCCACAGGGGCTGCAGCTCGCAACCTATTACATAAGCCCGAATATCTCTTATGGCACAAGTGTACTAAGAATTAGGCATGTGCACCGACCCCCGTGTTTTAGTTTTGGTTTTGGATCTGTATCTCAACACTCAAGTGTTTTGGTTTTGGATTTGGTTTTTAAATAAAAAATAGATCATAACTTTTAAAAATAGCTAAAATCATGTAATTTATGCAATCCAAATCCCAAAATAAGGATTTAAAATCCGAATTCCGAAATGGCAAAAAGATCAGAACCGCTACCCGGATTTATCCGGATCTCCTCAGGAGCTTAGAACCACGACTCGGATTTATCCAGATTCAAGAAATTCTTGTGGATTTGGATTTCTGGAGAACAGAACCGCACATCTCTACTAAGAATAAAGCAAAATATATACAGTATAGTGTACTCTGTAAGGTGGTGAAAATGGGATGTAGTTATGTGACCGGCGGCCACAAGGAATGCCGGATAGGGATAAATGAAAGGCGTCGAAATACAGATGTCTAACATAATCCCGACACCAGAATCCTGAATGAGGTAAATCCGGGGTGCCCATCCTGTTAGCTGCGGGTGGGGGGAGGGTTAGGTTTAGGGCAGTTAGCGGGGATAGCGTTAGGTTTGGGGGTGGTGGATAGAGTTAGACACCCCTTGGGGGGAGGGTTAGGGAAAGGCATGCCCAGGGAGAGGTTAGGATTAGGTACCCCCCGGGAGGTTTAGGGAGCGGTATAGGGGGGTTAGGGTTAGGCACTAGGGGGGGAGGTTAGGGTTAGGCACCACTAAGGGAGTGTCAAGGTTAGGGGGGGGACAGGGGGAGGTTAACATACTTACAAAGAAAAGTGGTAGTTGCTCAGATCAGCTTAATTGCATAACACAGGTGCTTGTAAAAGGCGGGGTTTACACTGAACACAGAAAAAAAGAGATTTGCCCTCCAGCACACTGCAGCAAAAACAATACTTAAATCCTACATGATAATAGAGATTTAGAGGTATTGGTTACACATATTTGCAAATATATGAATAAGCGCCAGGCCAATCGTCAAGGCTCCTCTATACTGGCGTCCCTAGCATTAAGGGGTTCACGTCCGAGAAGCAAGGCACCCCAAAAAAATTCCAACCAAGGGCCATCCCCAGGGCATCACACGAAAAAGGGGAAAAAGGTGATAGAGAAGTATAAAGGAAAGATGTGTAAAGATAAATCAATAAGTGTTAATGAAATGATAAAGAATTAAAATGACATAAATAATGTACAAACAAAATAGAGAAGTGATGAAAGTATTCTATGTGACTTATGTGGTGATGCCATGAGAAAGGCCCAGTCAGAACCCCCCCCGGGGGCCCCACTCCCAAATGCTCACCCCAAAATAATTATTGCTACATAATGGTAGCACCCACTCTGGGTCATATAATTACAATTGATGTACTGCATGATAACAGTACATATATAAGCTGAGAGCTAACTTACCTTGGAGGTACCCCAAAAAACCTCCACATGGCACTATAAGCATCAGCACCTCCTCCAAATGCTGACTGCCTTCATGCCTCTCCAAACTTACAAAGAAAAGTGGTAGTTGCTCAGATCAGCTTAATTGCATAACACAGGTGCTTGTAAAGGGCGGGGTTTACACTGAACACAGAAAAAAGGGCAAATCTCTTTTTTTCTGTGTTCAGTGCAAACCCGCCCTTTACAAGCACCTGTGTTATGCAATTAAGCTGATCTGAGCAACTACCACTTTTCTTTGTAAGTTTGGAGAGGCATGAAGGCAGTCAGCATTTGGAGGAGGTGCTGATGCTTATAGTGCCATGTGGAGGTTTTTTGGGGTACCTCCAAGGTAAGTTAGCTCTCAGCTTATATATGTACTGTTATCATGCAGTACATCAATTGTAATTATATGACCCAGAGTGGGTGCTAACATTATGTAGCAATAATTATTTTGGGGTGAGCGTTTGGGAGTGGGGCCCCCGGGGGGGTTCTGACTGGGCCTTTCTCATGGCATCACCACATAATTCACATAGAATACTTTCATCACTTCTCTATTTTGTTTGTACATTATTTATGTCATTTTAATTCTTTATCATTTCATTAACACTTATTGATTTATCTTTACACATCTTTCCTTTATACTTCTCTATCACCTTTTTCCCCTTTTTCGTGTGATGCCCTGGGGATGGCCCTTGGTTGGAATTTTTTTGGGGTGCCTTGCTTCTCGGACGTGAACCCCTTAATGCTAGGGACGCCAGTATAGAGGAGCCTTGACGATTGGCCTGGCGCTTATTCATATATTTGCAAATATGTGTAACCAATACCTCTAAATCTCTATTATCATGTAGGATTTAGGTTAACATACTTACCTGCCTCTATCGTGATTTTCATTCTGTTTTGGCAGCCGCTGTCTGGATTTGAACCAGCTAAACAGCCGCCAGCATTTCAATTCCATTCCGGTGAAAACAAATCTGTTATTCAAATCTTACTCTTTTGTTGTGCTCAGAATTAGATTAAGAAAGGTTAGGATAAACCCATTGGCTAGAAATGTTTCAGACTGTGTCTATCTAATGGAGCGTACACACGGTCAGATTTGTCAGACTTGTCAGATTTGTCAGATGAACGACTGAACGATTAAACGATTTGAACGATTTGGACGATTTGACCAAAGTTTTGAACGATTTGAACGATTTGAACGATTGAACGATTTTTGACTGCATTAAAATGAATGGAATCGTCCAAGTCTGACTGCAAACCCATCAGATGTCAGATATCGTTATCTGACAAACGGGAACGCGCATTGTTGATCGTCCATCGTTCAGGCATGTCAGATATGAACGATTTTCCATCAGATATAAACGACTGAACGATTTTTAAATCGTTATCGTCCATATCTGAAGAAAAAATCTGATCGTGTGTATGCACCATTAGAAAACAAATCTTTCCAGCAACAATGGTATTATCATTTATCTAATATTTAAAGAAGTTAAAAACTTTGCATCTATTGGCAAAAAAGCAGAGATATCAAATAAACCCTTACAGGCATGCTGTCCTCTTCATCAGAAACTGTAACAACAATACAGAAATATCTGCAGAAATGGTCATCTTTCGAATGAGGTGGTCCATTAAGTGCAATTTATGCCTTCAGTTAGTAAAAAAAAATCTTAGTGGCTTTTTAAACAAAAATGAGTGCACCACATTTTTTTCCTTATAATGGCAATTTTTACATATTTTATTATAAGTGTGCACTGTTTGAATATTGCATTTTTTTATTTTGTAAGGGGCACTCTTCCTTTTATTAAATATTAAAGATTTCATAAGCATCCACAATATTTATTATAATTCTCCTGGTGCCCACAGTACAGGGGTGCTTAGATGGACCCAATGCTATTCAGCATTGGTCTGGTTATCTCTAAGTAGGGGGATACCATATTTAAACACCACCCTCTCCCCTCCAGTGGACCGATTAGAGAAGGGGGAATGAAGCCACCTTTTGTTTTTACAAATTCCCAGCAACATTTAAAATAATAATTTATTACTCTATTTTTTCCCTAAAAATGATATAAAATTAAATTTTTATTAATGACAAAATTAATTAAGCATGATAATACATATTTGCACTGGTATATAGCCATTATGTCAACAATGAAAATGTCAACATTCAGAATGTTTCCATTCAGAATGATGACACTAGTATCCTGACATGGGGCCTGAAATGCCTGCTTTTCACCAATTAACCCCCGGTTACCTCCCACAAATGATAATTCCTGTCACCCTGCGATGGCTCTGTGTAGTCACTGGCGGCACGTCATCATACTGAGTTCAGGTGTATTTACACTCTAGATACTGTATACCGCACTGGATCACACTGGGAGCAATCTTTAAGGTAAGCACTTTACACTATGTTTTACACCCTGATGAAAAGGCCATCTAGGCTTTGAAACGTTGGCACTATAATAAACTTTACTAAGTCCGATGGAGTGCCGCCTGTTCCGTGCATATGGACGCTGTATCTATACATTCTAAGGAAGGCACTCCAGTACTATTCTTTTGATCCAAGAGTACCCCTCTACATGCTTATATAAGCAGAAAAACGGCACTCCTGAATAGATTCAGACACCAAAGTGTTTATTAAAAATCCATACAATGAACACAACTGCTCGAAACTTCGCTGTATGCTGTATGGATTTTTAATAAACACTCTGGTGTTTGAATCTATTCAGGAGTGCTGTTTTTCTGCATTTTCTGCACAGTGAGTTTGTTATGGAGGGTAGCCTGTGACAGCCGCTCTTGTATTAACCATTGTCGCAGGTGCCTGGCAATTTGTTTAATCATAGCCTAGCATTGCAGGGAATACTCAGACAGCAGTTGTGCCACCCTCAGGGCATCAAACTCTAGTTGATACCAGAGGTCACAAATGCCTTTGCTATGGCCCTGTCTAGAAACAACCCTCATCTTGCACACCCTCTTCTAAATACATATCATCTTGCACACCTCCTTAAAATATACCCCTCATCTTGCACTCCCTCTTATAGACACACATCTCTGCTTGAAGCTTCTCTCATAGATACCCCAATCTTCTTGCATCCCCTCTTTTAGATACTACCCTCATCTTAAACCTGTTTTTATAGATTCACAATTCTCCTTGCACCCTCTTTTTTAGTTCTGCCCCTAATGTTGCAACCCTTTTTCTTAAGGTACACAACCATTAAGAATGATAAACTTTACCTGAATTAGTGCTATATCATAGGCCAGAGGATCTGTGATTAACACTCATGTGCTGATTGCTAGGATTTGTAGTGTCTGACTGAAGAATCCATTGTCTACTCCCATAGGGCTGGCCCCTTCTGGGCAGAAGAGATGGAGCTTCCATCTGCTTAATGGCTGTGTAGAGATCCCTACTTTGTTTGGTTCTCTACACAGCTCTGTACCTAACATATATATGTGGCCAGCCCTGGATGCCCCATTTTTAGGAATGGAAGCTGTCACCCCAGGCAGATTTTTGGCCTCATTCTGAAGTGGGAGAAAAGCAAAAAAGAGCAAGTAACTGTGCACCTGGACAGACCATGTTGCAATGCATGCAGGGTAAATACTGGCATGTAGCCCACAAAACAAATAAAGGACAGCATTTGTATTTACAATGCAGTTTAGATTTAAGTTTGGACACGCCCTTCTTAAAACTTTTCTGCACAATTGAAATCTGCCCCACCAGCAGTGTAACATGGTTTTGCCAACATGCACAGTTACTTTTTGCTTTATTCCCACCTTAGAATCAGGCACTTTATATGGTGTATTATGCTGTGAGTGCAGGTGGATCTGACTGTTTAAAAAGATTCCTTGAACTTAGGGCCTGATTCAGGTTGGTTCGCAAGGCTGCGTTCGCACACAGCCGGCCGATGTTTGTATACTGTGCATGCGTATGCATCGCAGTGCGCATGCTTGAACCGACTGCTGTGATCAAGAATCCATAACAGTAAGCATGCAGTCCCATTACACAGTGATTGACAGGAAGAGACTGTTTGGGGGTGGAGAGGGGTCGTGGTCGGGCTAACGCTGGCCTGCCTGTGCGTTTGAACACCATTAGAGGGACATGCATAATTAAGCCCCTGCGATTGTATATGTAGCCAGAGATCTAGTTGGTGACAGGACGTTTAGCAGTTTGTGAGGTAGGGTCAGGTCAACCACAACTGTGCATATGGGTCCAATGTTACTCAATGTTACCGATGTTTTCGCTGACTTGCGGATGCATGTCATGGGAAGTGGCTGGCTTTATACTGTAGTGGGCATTTTGGTATAGTGCTGCGGTTGCCTTGTGATTGCATTCATTAGCATATTTTCACAGTGAGCGTGTGCTTGCGAATGCAGCAATGCAAGCCAACCTGAATTCGGCCCTTAGGCCATAAAACTTTTATTATTATTTTTTTCACAATCTTGTTTGTACTGAGGAAAATGGAAAAAAGCACACAAAAAAATTCAAGCAGAGTACATACCTCTCCATATACAAGCAATGGGCAAGTACAATAACTATATATAGGAAATAATCCAAACAATAAGTAAGAACTGTTTAAGGATAACAACTAAAAAAATTCACTGGGGCTGCCACAAATGATGATAGTGCCACAGCATGGTCAGGAACCCAAAGAGAGACAAGAAAAGGAAGGTTAAGACAGGGAAAGTAAGAGGGGAGGGGATACTTCCTGCTCCCAGCTGTGAGAGTCCCATGTACCAACCCTAGGTGGATGATCATGAAATGGAACCTAGCAAATCTGAACTTAAGCAAAAAGAAAGAGACAAATAAAGACTAATGGATTGTGCATAGTGTGGTGTAGTGCTCTGTACATTTCAATTCCTCAAATGTGCCACTTGAAGAGAATATAGCATCCAAACTCATTAAGAAAACATCTCCTTAGTATTGTGTTCAATGGGGATGGGGGGAGCGTGTGCAGATAGGTTTCCAGTGAATCAGTATCAATGCTTTGGTGGCATAGTTTAAATATTTAAGGTTGTAATGGGTAGCAGTCATCAGTGATGTTTAGTAGCAATAAGCAATTAGATAGGGAATTTTTCTATGGCATTCCCACCAGTTCTGAAAGCACGTCCCCAGAGCAGCATTACATCTCCTATGTGTATTGGAGGTGCCCAGGTATATTTTAGTAAGCAGATAAAGGCAGTGATACTATCTAGTTAAAACACAGTATTGGGTTTCTATTACTTGTACACTTACTGAGCAAGCTAGTTTTGTAAATTCTAGTCTTTAAACTTATTTTATAAGTATAACACCTAATTTGTAAGTGCTCATCATACTCCATGCCAATGGAGAGGTGATATTGTTTTCAGTATTGTAATCTCTGTTGGTTGGTTGATTAGGTCTCCCTGTATATTCAGTAACCCTCTTTCCTAATTACTTGAGAGTATGAAAGCCATGGTCACTCCCTAAAACAGGTCATACTATTATAACTATCCATAGTGCTTAATAATTATTTCTGCTTCCATGATCAATACTGATTAAAGATGTCACTTTACTTAGGGCAGAGGTTCCCAAACTTTTTTGAATCACGGCACCCTTGTGTATCAGCATTGTTTTCACGGCACCCCTAAGCCAAATATTTGTTATTCAGAAATTCAGAAAAAAATGGAGTTAAGTAGTAAAGTGAAGTAAATTGTGCTGACCTGTTATCCTTATTTTTAGTTATGCAGTGGTGGACAGGGTTGTGCTTCTGTTTGTTCACATATTTACATTAAATTGACCATAAATAATTTGATTTGGTGCTGGACCACCAACCTGAGGCACCCCTGCAAGTGTCCCAAGGCACCCCAGGGTGCCGCGGCGCACAGTTTGGGAGCCACTGGCTTAGGGTGAGGTTCAAGGGAGTTCCCTGTTGTTCCCATGATTAGTTAGTTAAATCCACACTTCTTAAAAGTTGTCTCTTCTTTGTTGCCATTTGAATAAGTTTAAATTTTAAAACCATGAAACTCACTCCAGTTGACCTTTACCATACTTCCACTTGTGATATTCAGATACCAAAATTATCATTTCCACCATGCAATGCAATTGATTCCACCCTCTGATCTGTAGAATTTGTGGATTTATCATTTTAGAAAATTAATGGGTTGGAGGCAGTGGTGCTATCCTAAGATTTTAAAGTTTGCTGCAGTCATCATGAGAATTTCATGTATTCAGGGGCTTCACATTACTTGTAAACCCATGATTTAGTTTATTTAACATGTTGCATAATTAGGAGAAAATATTATTGAATAAATATTTATTTATTAATTTTATATAATATATATTTATTTAATTTATTCAAAAATTCAGTTCAAATCAGATAATAGCAAACAGCTGTACATGTCCTACAGTGAATTATAATTACATTTGGCTGGTACAGAGGAATGGCTTCCAATAATAACATTTAAACTGATATACATTATATGAAAACGTAGCAAAATTGCCTATCACTTCAAGGTTCAGAGGCACAGTTTCAAGTACAAGGGTGGGCCAATAAAGAAGGTAACAAAACCTCTCATTGCGTTAATTTATCCAACTCGTACATATACTGTACATATAATCAAAAGTATGGCCTTAGCACAGATTATTTTTCCACATTTTCCCCATGCATGTCTAGCAATTGTTCCAATGGTACATCTATCCCAGCATAGAAAAAATCTTCTTGTATAGAAAAAAATCAGTGTCCAATTTTTTTTTGTTTTGTTGACTTTCTTGCGGTACCCAGCATGAACACTTTTTCCTATACCCCAGTTGCTCATGAACAGTGTTGTGCACAATACCCACTGAGATGTTCAGTTTGTCTGCAATATCACCAACTCATATGTCTATCCTTCTGAAGCAGACCTTCAATGCGGCACAATTTGTCATCTGTGGTGGACTTGCTTGGCCGGCCATATCACTGCTAATCTCAAACGTCCGTCCTGTTGTTATCAATTCCGATGCATCAAATCCAAATCTGTTTCTGTGACATGACATCACCATATCCTACAACAAGTTGGCGAGTTTCAGCTGCTGGTGTGCCCTTTAGATACAGAAATCTGATCACACTATGCACCTCAATGTTTGACCATGTTTCTGCCAGCCCTGCCATCTGACCGGAAATTAGAATGAAATAGAGAATGTTATACACTTGAGAGGTCTTGTTGCCTTACTTATAGAACCACCCTCATAAATTGATTAAAAGAAATGCATTTTGAAAAAATTCATATATTCATCAATATGCAGAGTTATATGCATACTAAATTGTAACTAGAGATGAGCGGATCTGGTTCTCTGCAAACCAGACCCACCCGAACTTCGTGATCCGGGCCGGGATCTGAGGTCGGCTCGGGTTTTCCCGCCAGACTCGAATCCCAAAACGAGACAAAACTTCATCATTCCTATGTAGGATTCTCACGGGTTTTGGATACTACCTGGACATCGGTGCCATTTCACTCCGGCTGTGGAGAGTGAAGTGAGCAGCCATTCTGTGTCTGTCCAGGGATGCTGTGTCTGTCCAGAAGTGCTGTGTCCATCCAGGGGTAGTGGCTGCTGTGTTGATCCAGGACAGGAGCTGCTGTGTCCATCCAGGGGCAGTGGCTGCTGTGTCCATCCAGGGGCTGCTGTATCCATCCAGGGCAGGGGTTGCTGTGTCCATCCAGGGGTTGCTGTGTCCATCCAGGACAGGGGTTGCTGTGTCCTTCCAGGGGCAGTGGCTGCTGTGTTCATCCAGGACAGGGGCTGCTGTGTCCATCCAGGGGTTGCTGTGTCCATCCAGGGGCAGAGGCTGCTGTGTCCATCCAGGGGTGCTCTGTCCATCCAAGGGTGGCCAGTGTAAAACAAAATAAAAGCTAATAAATAATATATATTTTTTGTGCTGTACCCCAGTGTGCTATATTATTATTTTTTATTTACTGTGTCACTGCCGGTCTGACTGCTAAATAATATTTTTTTTTGTGCTGTTCCCCAGTGTATTATATATTTTTTTGACTGTGTCACTGCCGGTCAGACTGCAGTGTAATATTTATAAACGTATTGTGACACTATAAGTCATAGCGTAGTGTAAAATTAATTCACACATTGTGACACTGTAAGTGTAACCGCAGTGTAATATATACATATTGATATGAAGTGGAAACGCAGTGTAATATTCAACACATATTGTGTGACACTGTAAGGGATAGCGCAGTGTATTCATGAAAATTATTGAGACACTGTAAGTGGAAACGCAGTATAATAATCAACACATATTTTGACACTTAAAGTGGTAGCGCACTGTGGGCCTGATTCAGAGCCGGACGCTATTTGCGCTCGCTCGGTCAGAAAAAAGGGGTGGCTATTCAAATGAACCGTTCGCTCTTTGCGGTCTGTTCACGCCTCTTGGTCTGAACGACCGAACCAAACATGTGGTCGTTTTTTGGAAAACTACACCCCCTGGCCGCTCGCATCCTACGTCATGTTCACTATTTATTAGATTAATCGAGTACATCGACCAGCGTATGAACTGCTCGCTATTCTTGTGTTGGTTTTTCCTACCGCAATCTTGCGAGCAGTTCTGACTATAAAATAACCCAGTGACATGGTCAATGACGCTGCTGTATTAATTATGCACACCCATAAAACGCCCGTTTTGACCTTTAAGCACGCCTGCGTTCGGATCTCCACTCCCCGTTTTCAAGCACCTTCCCCTGTTACTACCCACATACGCCTCCTCCTGTCACTCAAAATAGCAGGCATTCGCTATTTAGCGAACAAACGATTTTTGGCCGCACTGACTGGTTCGTGCATGCGTATTACGATCCGTATGCATGCACAGTTGTGCAAACATCACTCGGAACGAACGAGCGGCTGCTTACGAGCGGCTCTGAATCAGGCCCTGTATTCATGAAAAAGTGTTGATACTGTAAATGGAAACGCAATATAATATTCAACACGTATTGTGAGTTACTGTAAGTGGTAGCACAGAGTATTCATAAAAAATCTTGTGACAATATAAGTAGCAGTGCAGTGTTTTACTCATAGAAAATCTTGTGACACTAAGTGGTAGTGAGTGCGTTATTCTTTTCTTATTTATAAATAATATTGTGACACTGTAAGTGGTAGCACATTGTGTTATTCTTTTCATATTCATAAAAAATCTTGTGACACTGTAAGTGGTAGCGCAGTGTAATAATCAACTTATCACTTCTTTCCTCAATTGTGAATAAATGATTAGTCTACACACCGACTACAAAACACAACAAAGTGCTAAATAACATGCGTAATATATAAAACATAGTGACAGCACTGTAAGTGGCAGCGCAGTGTTATTCTTTTTTTATTAATTAAAAATATTGTGACACTGTAAGTGGTAGCATAATGTGTTATTCTATTCTTATTCATAAAAAATATTGTGACACTGTAGGTCATTAATACCGCAGTGTAATATTTAAAAATGGTACAAATTGATGTGTGTGCTTTAAACCCACTTCATTTGTGTTTGTTGATATGGAGAATGATCAGTTGAGAGGAGAGCAGGAACCACATACTAGAGCAGGAGCTGCTTCCAGGGCCACCAGTCATGATGATACTACTCCATCTACGTCATCTGCTATAGCCGATGCCCAAGGGCATATAGGGCTTGTCAGGGCATCTAAAATCAAAGAACCAATCTTTTACATTGGTAAAGATAAAAACATCAAAGGGAAAGTTAGCTGGAGAAAGACATAAAATTGGCAATATGCCTTTCACCACATGAAGTGGCAAAGATTGGCTAAGGCCTTGGCCTTTATTTATGACTGCTGGTTCTTCCACTTATGATGATGTAAGCCCTTCTCCCTGTAGATATTTAAAAAAAAATGAAAATCGTTAAGGAACAGGAACCAACTGTTCACAAATCCCTGAGGAGAATCTAAGTGTGTTGGCGGGTGCCATGTGTAAGCTTGATCTTTCCAAAACTGTACTCAAAGAGAATCCTCCTTCCACAACTTGTGCACCCTCTGCAAATGTGAAGATGAGCAGCACAAATCAACATGCTGACATAGAAATTGAGGATGCTTCTGTGGAATTGCACCAGGATGAGGATATTTGTGTAGCTGATGCTAATAAGGATGTTGATGATGAGGATGCTGATAATGAGGATGTTGTTGATGAGGATGTTGTTTGTGTAAATCAGGCCATACTGGAAACAGTTGTTGCCCATGATAAGGAAAAGCCCATTGTCATGCCTGGGCATAAAGCAAAAAAATCCACTTCTTATGCTTGGAATCATTTCTAGCCAAATCTGGACAACAATTGTCAAGCCATCTGTACCCGTTGTCATGACAGAGTAAGTAGAGGTAGGGACCCTAACCATCTAGTATCCTCCTCCCTCATCTACAGTGCATCCATCAAAAGTGTTTGCAAAATTCAGAAACTTTGGCTAAAAAAGAAACAACAAGCAGTCCAGTGTCAGCTAGCTCCCTTCTCTCTGCTAGATCCAAACACCTGGCATCTTTACCACCAACACCTTTATCAACAATATCCTCAATCATGATCGGAAGTAGTCCTGCATCCAATTTGATAAAGCTAACTCAGTCCTCCCCTCTCCTGGATTCCTCAGAAGAATCCTTGAGCACTACGCCTGCTGCTGCTGGGAGTGTATCTTCATCCCAGAAGGGGACCAGGAAGACTACTAGTTGTAGTTAAAAAAAATAATTGACTGTTAAACAATCCTGCAAGAAGGAGCAAGTATGACAGCAGTCACCAAGTTGCACAGTGGATCACTGACGCCATAATATCTATGCTGGTATTAGATGTGCATCCGATATCTGCCAATAGTGCAGTGGGTTTTAGACAGTTAATTGAGGTCCTATGTCCCCTCTACCAAATACCTTCGAGGTTCCACTTCAATAGAAAAGCAATTCCCAGCTTGTACAGGGACATTAAAAAGAACTTAATTAGTGTCCCCCAAAATGCTGTTGTACCTACTGTCCACTTAACCACAGATATGTGGACAAGTGGAGTAGGACAAACACAAGATAACATGACTGTAACAGCCCATTGGGTGGGTCTATTGCCTTCAGCACCACCAACAGCAGCAGCAGCATCTAAGAAACAGCAGCTCATTCAAAGGCAGGCTACTCTGTGTATCACCGGTTTCACTAAGAGGCAATGTGGATGCATTTATGTATGTGCCTTTATCAGGAGGCCTTACATTTGACATAATTTATATGTGCCTTTATCATGAGGCCTTATAATTGGTATATTTTACAACCTCTTAGAAAAACTCAGGGAAGTCATTGCAAAATCATTGCAAAATAGCTTACCCTGCTTATAGTCTACTCAGGATTTGTGATTTCTGACAACACCACAAATATTGTGAGAGCATAACAGCAGGGTGAATTCGAACACATCCCATGTTTTGCTCACACAATCAACTTGGTGGTTCAATTTTTTTTTTAAATTACAGGGCCATGCAGGAGATGCTCTCTGTGGCTCAAAAAATTCTGGACATTTTCGCCATTCAGTAGGTGCATGTAGAAGATTGCAGCACCTGCAAGATTTCTTGAGTTTGCCCTGTCACCAGCTGAAGCAAGAGGAAGTTACAAGGTGGAACTCCACCCTTTATATGAATGAGCATATGAAAGAACAGCAAAGCCATCCAAAGCTACGCAATGAACTATGACATAGGAAGAGGAGGGGGGATGTACCTTACTCAAGTTCAGTGGAAAATACATTCCGTGTTGTGCAAAGTGCTGAAACTCTTTAAAGTAGTCACCTGTGAAGTGAGGGCCTGATGCAGGTTGGATGGCAAGGCTGCATTGAGCACACAGTCTTCATACAGTGATTGAAATCAAGTGACCATTTGAGGGTGGTGATGGGGGGTGGTCAAAGAAATGCAGGTATGCCTGGGCATTTAAACACCATTACAGGGCATGCATAATTAAGCCCCTGTGATAGCATATGCTAGCAGAGATCTAGATGGCAACAGGAAGTTTAGCAATTTCTCTGGTAGGTTCAGGGCAACCACAACTGTGCGGATGGTTCCTATGTTACTAGATGTTACCGATGTTTTTGCTGACTTGTGGATGCATGTCATGGGAAGTGGGCGGCTTTATACTGTGGTGGGTGTCTTGGTATAGAGCTGCGGTTGCCGTGCGATTGCATTGATTAGTATAATTTTGCAGCAAGCAAGGTGCATGCGAACTAACCTGAATCAGATACTGCCAGCTTGAGTCAGGTAATTTCCCTAATTAGACTGTTGGAAAAGCAGCTTGATAAACTGAAGGAGGAGCTGAAACGAAACGATTCCGCTAAGCATGTCGGATTTGTAGATCAAGTCCTTTATTTGCTTCACCAGGATCCAAGGGTTGTCAGGATCTTACAACCGGATCAATACATTTTGGCAACCGTGCTGGATCCTAGGTTTAAGTCATATGTCATGTCTTTCTTCCCAGTGGACAAAGATCTGAAGAGATGCAAAGAGCTGTTGGCTACAAAATTGTCAGCTCGAGTGGCATGTGATGCAGTGATGGCTACTCCATCAGTTTCTTCAGCAAGTGCAGTTGCCATGAAAAAACTAAACTTTCCCCCCAAAAAACCCACTGGTGATGCAGATGATTCAACACAACCAAGTTTTGACATCTCTTCAGGTCTAAAAGAATTGCCTACAATTAATGATACCTCTACCATAACTCCATCTGATATGGTCTCCATTCAAAGAATGGTTGAGGACTATTTTAATGATAGTGTCCAAATAAGCATGTCAGAGAATCCTTTTCACCACTGGTAGGAAAAAAGGCAATTTGGTGGCCCTTGCACAAACTGGCTTTGCTTTACTTGAGCTGTCCACCCTCCAGTGTGTACTCAGAAATAGTTTTCAGCACAGCTGGGAACCTTGTCAGCGATCGACATAGGAGGCTACTTCCTCAAAATGTGGAAAAGATCATGTTTATCAAAATGAACTACAAATTCCACAAGGAAGTCCTTTACCAACAATTATATCCAAAAATTGCAAAGGCACCTGAGGCTGTAATGGTGGATTCCAGCGGGGACAAATTAATATTCTGTGAAGATGATGAACACACTGATGAGGGTTAGGATTCCGATGATGATGGCAACAATATTTTGTCTCTATAAAGTCAGTTTGTGCATGGAGAGATCATTGCCAGCAATGTCAGCTGCCCATTTGTAACTTGTTTTGTGGGTACCCAAACAAACCATTCACTCTAGCCACAATTGGCAGTCCCTGTTGTTGAAGTGATTGGTTTGTTAAACTGTTCATGTCCTATTTACTATATACAACAAAAGGGTGGGTGGAAAGGCCCAAGAACAATTCCATCTTGGGACCTCTTTTCTTTGCATTGTGTGCTGTCTGGGGCATTGCTGCCTGACATTTTTAATTTTATAGTTTATTAAACTGTCATCCTATTGTGTGGCAAATGTTTCATAGATGTCTTATAGTTTCTTAAACTGCCTTGCTTTTGTGCTTTTTTTTAGTTTCATACTGTATTTATTTCAACTAAAATCACAAATGGCTATACTTGCAAAATACCCTAATGCCATTTTTCAACCTTGATTTTTAGATACCAACCTAGTGGCCGTGGATTTCCTTGATCATAACAGCCATGTTTGGTCAGATGCAACTCAAACACCAAATGGAGAGGCTATTTTGTGATGGTATCTGGAGATGTTCTCCCTCCTCCCCTCCCAGCCTTCCCATACATAATCCCAGAAGCAAAATAATAAAAGATGTTTAGTACCAAATTTTTAAATCCCTCTGCACCCTTCCTGTTCAGAGTTTCCGTTTTGTGTGCTGCAACAGACATCATCTCCTGCATGCCCCTTTGATTTTTAAAAAAAAATAATTTGAAGCTCCACTGGTGCAAGGACTGATGTGAATGAGTAAAATATTATTTGTAAATGCCTCCCCTCCTCCTTCATAAATTTGCTTCAGAATCAAAAAATTCTATTAAATTTACTACTACAGTAATTAACCCTTCCTTTCCCTACCTTCAACTATAGACATACTCCAACTCCCTGAGGCCTCTTGAATAATAAAAACATTTGTTTCTTGATGTGCCATGTTGGAAGTTGAACTGCCACAGCTGCTGCAATCTTTGACATTCAGTTGCTGAATGCCAAAAATGTCCAGAAATGTTTATGACCACAGAAAGCATTTCCTGCATGCACCTTTAAGTTTCAAAAAATATTATTAACCAACAAGTTGATTTTGTGGGCAAAACATGGGACATATTGTTCACCCATGTTTCCTTATGTGCCATTTTGGGGTTTGAACTTCCATGTGTTTGTGCCGCCCACTGCTGCCGCTTAGCTTTAGTGAGCCAGCTAGCTTTGTGCAAATTTTGGGCCTAAACTGGTTGGAAACCATATTGGGAGCTGTGAGGTGGTCAAAATTGACTGGAAATGAGTGGCAATTAATGTTATTGTGGTTAATAATACTGTAGGAACAATAAAAAGCCCACATTATGTGATTTTAGCAGTTTTTATACATTTTTGAAAGTAAATACAGATCCAAAACCAAAACACGCAAGGGTGGTTTTGCAAAACCAAATCCATATCCAAAACCTTGAAGGAGATACAAATCCAAAACCAAAACACGGGGGTCGGCACACATACCTAGGTGTAACCATATCATCTTGTGGGTCTGCTTTGGTTTGGTATTAGACATCACCATCAAAGTGAAATTTCACCTGCCTCCTACTGGTTGCAAAAGATATGTATCAAAACAGATGTATCATCACTTCTGTCCATGTTGCGTAGCCCACACACCTACATATCAATGACCCATTGAACCCTAGTTCTGCCTCTTCGGTTGTAAAGGTACTTGCATTTTAAATGCATACAGGTCTGCATCATTTACACTTGTGTGTGCCCATTTTGGAGCATGCAGAGTACATATTGACAAAAGATATATTCCACAAATGGATGTGAGTGTGTTTTTCAATATTACAGTTTTGCTGTCAGCCCAGGGGATGCAGTCAATAAGCCGGTGGTTGAAATGCCAACCGCTGGCTTCCCGACTCTCAAATCATGGCAGGGGACTAATGACGCCTGTCATTATACCTACGCCAGGAACCCAACGCCTGGCATACCGAACAAAGGTAAGCTGGGTGCAGACAGCCGTGGGGGGTAGGGTTAGGTTAGGTTAGGGGCTCCTGGGGGTGACTTAGGGTTAGTCATCCAGCAGGAGGATTAGGGTTAGGCTAGGGAAAGGGGGGTTTAGGGTTACATAACCCTGGGGGAGGTTAGTGTTAGGCACCCCTCCGGAAGACCTAGGTTTAGGCTGCGGGGACAGGGGGGTTTAGGTTTAGGCACTTAGGGGGGTTAGGGTTATGCACTAGGGGGATAGGTTAGAGATAGGCACCCCTAAGGGAGGGTTAGGGTTAGGGGGGAAAAAAGGTTAGTGATAGGAAAATAACTTACCTTGTTGGGATCTTCATTTTCTAACTTTCGGTGTCGGTATTAGGTCCGCCGGGCTCACGTCAGGCGGTATTTAATACAGATTTCCCAGCCCAGAGACAAGGTGCTAATGAATGGTATGTCACTATTCTTGAGCCTAATGGATTATGTTATGCCTTTTTTAACCACTTCACTAACGATTATTTATTTTTCAATGATTACCTCATATATTTTTTATATAAATAAATTGTCAAAAACATTTTTCAAATTATATATTTTTTGTGTGAAATGCTGACAGTAGGTTCCCCAGTGGCAATTGAAACCCTTGTGGCATTACCCCCTCCCCATCTCCACCATTGTGACATATATATGACACCCCCATGTCATACTGTATATATTACTGTGCTGCAGTAAAATCAAGTAAGCTGAAACCAAAATAGTCCTAGAAGCAGTTTTACAATAGGTAAAGGGAGATGGGATTCCTGAGCTGAAAGATGTCTGAGGGTGCAGTATAGAGAACACACAGCAGTGGCTTCCTAACAGTGATGTAAGCATACAATACTGTAGATTAACCTTGCTTTGGAGAAGCAAGGCTGATCTCCATGAACTTTGCTGGGAAAGTCCTTTAGCAGATAAAATGCCAATCCATGGACATCGATGATTGGTGATCCATCAGCAAATCAGGGAAAAAACATGTTAAAAGTCAAGACTCACTGCTTCTGATCATATTTGGGTCAGAATTGAGGAATCTAGATTGTCCAACATGTTGGATTACCCTGATTCCCTGTTCCTGCTGTTGGCAGAGCAGGGAATTGGGCAATCCATCATAGATGCATGGGCCTCACAAGATTCAGTCACCTAAATGAGCAATCTTGGGTGCTGAGCTACACTCTTAAGTCCCCTACCACTAACTTAAATGCCTTCTTGCTTTTGTTCACTGCACAAAGTAATAAAGTCTGATGAGGCTTCTTGATCCACTTGTTGCCACTTTTCACTGCTTTCATTCTTCATGGTAGCTGACCCTTTTCATCCTGCATCCAGTCCAGTCTGAGCTATTAATCTGCATCAGAGTGACAAGGTTGCATGCAACAAGCACTTACTGTACCATTGTGACTGCATTTTAAGCACTGTTGATCTTGTGTTGTATCACTTTACCTGTGCAGTCCTTGGTACATCCACCAGCCTTTACTTCATCATGGTCACCATATGCATGTCTTTCCATACAGGGTACATTACAATAGCTGTGTGGGACACCCCATCTTAAGAACACCTACAATGTTGTACAATAGAATGCAATATATACACATAAAAACATAAATATATGAACAAAAAAAATAACACTATATAATACACAATCTGGCAAGAAGGAGTTTCCAATAATCTGCTATTATTTTCAATGTCTGACTATCAGCACCAACAGTCTACTCTATGCTGCTGTTTCCGCTCCTGCACTGTAATTTTACAGCCATCAAAGAGGCTCTCATGTTGAGAAGTTGGGTACCTGCACAGGGACATCATAGTTTCTGGCTGATAGATAGCAGACACTGGAAGTTCAGGGACCTGTGCAGTAAAGTAAATTTAGACTGAAGTGAAAGGGGAGGTTGTTTGAAGGTACTTAAGGGTGGTTCACTTAACAGTAATTGTTAGGTGATTAGTCTAAACTCCCTATGGTTGATATGTGCACTATACCTTACAGACTTAACACAACTAAAAACTTACGGTATCTAAAATAAACACATGAACAACAGGAGTTGGATTTAAAATTAAAGGTCAAATTTATTTGACATAAGATTATGAATAATTAATTAATAAAATATTGAATTTGGGATATCGAATTAGATAATTAGTTGTTGCCCATTGAACTTAATTGTTAGTTAGTATGGTGGTGGACAGCAAAGAACGGACACTCCCACAAAACACACGCAGACCAAACACATCACCGTTGGTGTTCAACTCTCCAGCAAAAAGCACGCCTGGACGGGCTGTGTCATTTCCCGGTAGGGACGTTTCTTGCCTATCATTGAACAAGGAGAGCACACCCATTTAATATTTATAACTAAAAGCACCCTACCATTCTTTCCGCCAAAGCGAGGCAACTCAAGCCACAACCCGCCACCAGAACAAACCAACTCCACCATCACCTTAAACAATGCCTCCAAAAACATAAGCCAACCTGCTTCCGACAAAGGACCCCATCAGTCCTAAATGAAAGCATGTCATTGAACCTGATTGCACTATGAACCACAACTCCACCCTCATCTCCACCCAAGTGCAAGATCAAAACCGTAGGCCGACCAAACATTCGCACCATAGACATCAGACGTCCCAATAAAAGTATTGAAGAACCCACAACTTTCAAACCACACCATGCACACCTGCAAACCACAGACAGGACAAAGTAAAACAACAATGACGATGTTAGTAACAAACACAAGCACACCAACCAGGCTGGAGGTAAAAACAAAAACCTACTAGGATCTTTTCTATTTTTATAGGGAAACTATTTGTTGCCTCCATAGGAAAAAATAAAAATGTCTCCAAACCCCTAAAAGCGAGTAGTTTAAACCCCTGGTTGGCATGCCGAATCGCTAGCAAGCACCTCTAGTGAAACCTAGAAAGCGCTGCTGCAAAGGTATTATCGACTCCATGAACATGCTTAGCCTGACATTGCAGAATAAATAATGCAAAACTAGCCTAGCAAGCAAATGCAGAACCGTCAAGGAAGACGCTCGCTGATGGTTAACAGACTGAACTACAGCAAGGCTGTCATGCCAAAATACTATGCTAGAGTTACAGAGGCGCTTACCCCAAAGCTACATGGCCACTATGATCAGGAAAAGTTCCAGCAGAAGTAAGTGCCTGGTCAAACCTTCCCCAAACCATGTGGACGGCCAAGGAGCAGCACACCACAACCCAACTCAGTAGGCCCTGAAACCAGATGACCGGGCGGCATCTGTGAAAGCTGTTAGTCCCTATTGCTGCACTCTCGCTGCGACCAAATGCTTACCACATTAAAATCAGACAGAAAAAACGGACCAGACACTTAGATCAAAATTAATTTATGCGGACAGTTGTAGCAAATTAAGCAATTTCCGCAAACCCGACGCTGCACTTTCAAAATCACAATTTGCTTTTTGAAAAAGCATCATGGATGCGAAATGTACGTTAAAGGGACCCAGTTTGATGGACACCTACAGTATATGTCTTTTTAACGTTAAAAATGGCCAAGCTAGTTTCTATTTAGGCAGTTAGCAATATATTGTTTTTTAGTTTTATTTTGCAGCAATACCTCCTGCTATAATGGCATTGATGTGTATTGAAATCTGGTGTGCAGTGTGACCCTCTGAGTGTAGTAGCCCCCAAGAAGATTTAGCTTCAATGCTGACAGCATCAGCTATAAGAAATAATAGCAATACAATGACACTCTCTCGAAAGTTCAATCCATTATTGAAAAATTGCATTTATAATAGTGTTACATACAGGGTTACATAGTAGCTGAAAGGTAGAAGAGTGGTATACTAATTAACAAGAAACTTTACTTAGCAATTGCTAGTAGGCAAACCTATATCAGCGTGCCTGTTGGATGAAGGACCCTCAGACATATTGAATGCCTTAATTAACAGGCTATATCATCTGGAGTTATACCTACCCTGATAACAACTCAACATATGACATAGCACCAATGTTATTTACAGACAGGAGGTATAATATACTCTGGAGTGATACTGTCTGATTATAGGTGACACAGCAATAGAACAAACTTAACAGTAAATCTGATGTAAAGATCACTACTCTACAATATAAGGGCCATTATATATATATATATATATATATATATATATATATATATATATATATATGTATATATATATATATATATATATATATATATATATGTATATATATATATATATATATATTGTGATAGAAGCACTGGAGAAGTGTGGAATGGCTTCCATATCTATCTCAGATTCCTGTTCTATGTGTTTTGAAACCCCCAGGAGAAGTCTGCAGGACAGTTGGACAAAGCAGATTAGAAATGTCGGCCTTTGTGAAAAGACGGAATGGGTCCTGGGGGTGTGGATGTGAGGAGAGGGAGGGCTCCATCCACAGACCACTCCGGGTGTTGGGCCTTTCAGCCTGGTAGCAGGTCATTAGGGCTTGTACCTGGAAATGGCTGTGATAAGCTAGGTTTACCTGTGGCTGAGTGTCTCATACCTGGGAGAGCAGGCCCGCAGGTTAGCTTGCTTTGAGACACTGTTTGCTACAAACCAGAAGGTACTGTGGACGTGAACTTATTTTAGTGTTCGGATAGTGAGGGAACTTACTGTCTAGTTAGAGCCCAGACAGGCTAGGATTAATTTTATGTTTGTTTATTTGATTATTGATGTTGCACAATAAAAACTGGTGATAACCAGCTTGTACAAAAATCCATGACTGGAGTGCTATTTCCTGGCTGCTGTGTGTAAGGAGGTTTCCATCTACCCCACAAGAGGGACCCCCTACCCCGGTCATATCACAAGTGGTGGAGAATGCGGACATGCACACACTAAAGTTGCAGCAAGGAAAAATGTGTATTTTAAAATCTAAAGGGACAGGCACAAATTGTGAAATCTATGAAGGTGGCATTAGCAGATGATCTGAGAGGCCAGGTTCTGCTTCCAGCCTACCCCTAAGCACAACATGGAGGACATTGTAAAGGCCTTGCTTCAGGCTACGTCTGCTCAGCAAGAAGCTACCAGAGCTCTGCAGGAATCCATGTAGGTGCAGCTATTAGCTTTGGAGGCAGCACAGAGTCAACAACAAGTTACCATCGAGGAAACCCGCCAGGCCTTAGCAGAGAACAGCCAGGCCATAAAAGAGGTGGCACAACACCTAGTAGCCTGGACTGGAGATGCTTCCATTGACCCTCCAACCAACACTCGCTCCATACGCGCCAGTCATTTTTTGCAGAAGATGACCCTGAGTGATGATGTGAAGGCGTATATTACGGCCTTTGAGAGAACCGCAGAAAGGGAGAGTTGGCCCAAGGAACAGTGGGCAAGTCTTGTGGCACCCTTCCTGTCTGGAGAACCACAAAAGGCCTACTAAGATTTGTGCCTGGCTGATGCCAAGGACTATGCAAAGCTAAAATGGTAGATCCTAACTTGCTTGGAAGTCACCTCATTTGTTTGGGCCCAACGAGTACACAGCTGGTAATTCCAAATGGAAAAGCCTCCACGCTCACAGATGCATGTCCTCGTCCATCTAACCACAAAATGGCTACAGCCCAAGACACTGATATGACCGCAGATCATGGAAAGAGTCGTGATGGACCAGTATCTGCGATCGCTACCTGCATCTCTGCCAAGTGGGTGAGCCATGCAGACCTTTAGTCCACAGACCAGTTAGTCAAACTGGTGGAGAGGTATGTGGTGGCTGATGAGCAGTTGAGTCTGCCCCACTGAGCCCCGATGGCATATCGGCGTACTCCCATCGACACAGGTAAGACTGTTGCAGGGGAGAAGGTTGCTGGGTGATGGAATGTACTTAAGATTGATGGTGTGGAAACCTGGACACAGGCCAGCCAGGCTTGGAAGGTTCCTGCCACGTAAAAGACTAGATAATAATGTGATTCAGTGTTTCCAATGTGGTGGCTTCGACCATATTGCAGCTAATTGTTCACTTACCTCTGAACCTATGCAATGTGATACTGCTCATGTCCACCACAGGGGGTCTTTCTTTGCACAGCCAGCCTCTACTGCTGACGGCCAGGCTGAGACAGATAAGCACACATGTGTACTCACTGTAGAAGGCAACCGAGTAGAGGCTCTGTTAGATTCTGGTAGCCTGGTGACACTTATGAAAGCTGAGCTGGTGAACCCCTTGAAGCATAAGGGAAAACTTATAGTAGGTGAGCAGCTTAGACACTTTAAAATGGGGTAATCCCTGTCCCCAGGAATAGAAAACACAATATAAAATTCTTTAAAGTGACACTAGCGCTTAAGGTTAAAAAATATATTTAATGAATATAGAATAAATAAGACAAAATTTCCCAAATTGCTTAAGAGAAAATTAATAAAAAACAAATAGCAGCAGAGTATACAGTGAATGTACAGTGCATGTAGATAAAGCAGCAGATTAAGCAATGAATGTTAGGAACGAAGTAGTCCATAAACTTAAGTCCCATATGTGATACAATGCATACCGTGTGACGTAGGTGAGTGTCTATTTAGGTGGGGAAACAGGGGATCCGGATAGCACCCTGGTCCAGACACTCACAGGCTTAAAGGATGTGATCCTGCAGACTAGCACCGACGCGTTTCGAGCTGGAAGCTCTTTATCAAGGCTGTGTGCAGGTCAGCATGAGTTCTCCTTTTATAGTGTGTCTTAATTTTGCCGCCAGAAGTGGTTCCCGCGTCACTTTCGGTTCCGCGATTTCTCTTCCGGTTCCGCGATTTCAGTGGAAAGCGTGTGAGAAGCGTGTGTATAACCTAGATAGAGAAACCCTCTTTAAATCAAAAGAAAAAAAGAAAAATCAGAATGTTAAAGAGTGGGCTTTTATCACCCAATATGGATCACACCATTCATTTTTAGAGGGTATTTTTAAAAAACATTGGCACATTTTACAAAAAGATTCCGTTTTATCTACGGTTTTACCTTCCAACCCTGTTTTTATATATAAGAAAGCAGATAACCTAAAAAGCAAACTGGTTAGAAGTGCTCTTGACCAAAATAGCATTAACCCCATAAGAACGAAGGGGTTCCACCGTTGTGGATCATGCATCATGTGCAAAACTGTTCCAAGAAAAGAAAACAAGTTTACTAGTTTTACTGTAAAAGGAAAAAATTATTCAATTAATGACTTTATTACTTGTCATACAACCAATGTTGTTTATTGCATTGAATGTAAATGCAGATTATTTTACATAGGCCGCACCTCCAGAGCCCTTAAGACAAGAATGGCTGAACACACACGTAATATTAAAAAAGGCCTTGATACACATGCATTATCATGTCATTTTAAAAATAAACATGCATGTTCTACAAATGACATTGTTAATTTTATGGGAATAGAAAATGTGAAAAATAACTGGAAAAACAGAGATAAGGAAACAAGATTAGCACAAAGAGAAATGGAGTGGATTTACAAACTTAAAACTTTAATCCCTCATGGTCTTAACAAAGATTTCGAACTCAAATGGTTTTTATAGTTATTATTTCCCTATTTATGTCTGCCTACTATCTGTTTCATATTTTAACCTTTTAGCCTATTTTTTAACTATTAATGATAATTTTCTTCTTTCCTTTATTATATGGCAATTCATCCTAAAATGTCCCTGAAAAATCCTCAAAGAAAATGGCCGCCAAGACACTTCCGGTATCTATACACCAAAACCGGAAGTAATCGGCTGCGCACTTCCGGTTTTCGCGGACAATTTAATAGAGCCATTAAGACAGAGTTTCAAGTTCTACCAGTAGTGGGAAGTATATGGACACCAACAAAGAGGTGTGGGAGGCTTCTCACACGCTTTCCACTGAAATCGCGGAACCGGAAGTGAAATCGCGGAACCGGAAGTGACGCGGGAACCACTTCTGGTGGCAAAATTAAGACACACTATAAAAGGAGAACTCATGCTGACCTGCACACAGCCTTGATAAAGAGCTTCCAGCTCGAAACGCGTCAGCGCTAGTCTGCAGGATCACATCCTTTAAGCCTGTGAGTGTCTGGACCAGGGTGCTATCCGGATCCCCTGTTTCCCCACCTAAATAGACACTCACCTATGTCACACGGTATGCATTGTATCACATATGGGACTTAAGTTTATGGACTACTTTGTTCCTAACATTCATTGCTTAATCTGCTGCTTTATCTACATGCACTGTACATTCACTGTACACTCTGCTGCTATTTGTTTTTTATTCATTCTCCCTTAAGCAATTTGGGAAATTTTGTCTTATTTATTCTATATTCATTAAATATATTTTTTAACCTTAAGCGCTAGTGTCACTTTAAAGAATTTTATAAGGGGAAAACTGTTGGTGTGACCTGCATACATGGGAATACTCGGTTTTATATTACTGCAGAAGTGAACATCGAGACACCATGTGGTTCTGCGATAGTCTCTGTGGGTTTGGTACATGGCTTAATGTATGATGCAATATTGGGGAGAGACTTTGCTCACTTCTGGAAGTTGTGGGAAAGCCGATTTTGCACTGAGGTAAATCACCCTGACCCGTTTGAGAAGGTTACTGGTGTAGTAGCAGAGGAAGTTTCTTCAGAGTCAGAGATGTTCCCTTTTTCTAGTATGATTGGCGAACTAGAGAATGCAGAGCGTGATGGTGGCTCGCCAAGTGATGTGCCTCCCACTGAGGTGGGAAGTGTTATTGAGCCTGTTGATCATCTGCCTGATTTAGAGGTCAGAAGAGAGGTCTTTGCTGTGGAGCAGTTAAATGACACCACTCTGGTAAAAGCCAGGGAGAATGTCAAGGTGATCGATGGTAACCCATAGACCCTGATAGTCCTTTGTCATATCCTCACATGGCAGTATGTCAGGATTTTTTGTATCAGGTGACTAAGAAAGGGAAAGATATTGTGGAACAATTAATAGTTCCCAAAGCATACAAAAGAACAGTGTTAGATCTGGCTCATGGTCATATAACGGCAGGCCACCTGGGGGTACAGAAAACCACTGAGAGAATTTTGCAGAGGTTTTTCTGGCCCGGGGTCCATAAAGAGGAATCTGACTTTTGTGCATCCTGCCCTGATTGTCAGTATCATGCTCCAGGACCACATTTTAAAAGTCCACTAGTCCCATTACCAATTATAGAGGTGTCATTTGAAAGAATAGCTATGGATTTGGTTTAACCCTTAATGAAGTCTGCCCAGGGCCATCAATATATTCTGGTGATAATGGACTACGCTACCAGGTACCAGGAAGCAATACCATTGTGCAATACGTCTACCAAGTCCATTGCTAAAGAGTTAGTCCATGTCTTTAGCAGGTTGGGAATACCTAAGGAAATACTGACTGACTAGGGTACCCCATTTATGTCAAAAGTCATGAGAGAGTTAAGCCGCCTGTTCAAAATTGAACAGTTAAGAACTTTGGTTTATCACCCCCATACTGATGGGTTGGTGTAGAGGTTTAAAAGACGTTAAAACATATGCTAAGAAAAGAAGTCGACAAGGATGGTAGAGATTGGGATTACTTGTTGCCTTATTTGTTGTTGGCCATAAGAGAGGTTCCCCAATCCTCCACCGGGTTTTCACCTTTCGATTTGTTATATGGGATACACCCAAGGGGGTTACTAGACATTGCCAAAGAGACATGGGAGGGGCAGTCCAGTCCGTATAAAACAGTTATTGAGCATGTTTCGCAAATGCAAGAAAGAATTGCTGCTGTGGTGCCGATAGTAAGAAAGTACTTGGAACAGGCCCAACAGGCACAGCAGAAGGTATACATCTGCAATGCTCGGTTACACAACTTTGCTCCTGGGGACAGAGTTTTGGTGTTGGTTCCCACAGTAGAAAGTAAAGTTTTGGCTAAATGGAAAGGATCCTTTAAAATCCTAGAAAAAGTGGGACAGGTCAATAATAAAGTTTACAAGCCCGGGAAAAGAAAGTCAGAACAGATATACCATGTAAATCTTATAAAACCCTGGAAGGATAGAGCAGCACTGTCAGCCATCCGAGCCCCTCCAGTAAACCCAGGGCCAATGGTTCCCAAGGTAACAGTGGCAAAAACACTGTCTGCAAGTCAACAGCAGGAAGTTAAGGAAATTCTGATCAGAAATAGGGTGCTGTTTTCTGACATACCAGGGAAAACCACGGTCATTAAACATGACATAATCACTGACCCAGGGGTTAAGGTTACCCTAAAGCTCTATAGGTTACCAGAAGCCCAAAGAGATTCAGTATCGAAAGAAATAAAAAATATGTTAGATTTGGGTCTAATTGAAGAATCGCTTAGTGAGTGGTCAAGTCCCATTGTGCTTATTCCAAATACCGATGGGAGTGTGTGTTTCTGCAATGACTTCTGGAAATTGAACAGTGTGTCAAAATTCGATGCCTACCCAATGCCTAGGGTGGATGAACTAATTGAAAGTCTGGGGACAGCCAGATATTTAACCACTCTTGACTTAGCCAAAGGGTATTAGCAAGTGCTGTTAACTGAGAACGCCAAAGAAAAGACAGCTTTTTCTGCACCAGAGGGGTTTTTTCAATACAAGATTTTGCCATTTGGGCTACATGGGGCACCTGCTACCTTTCAAAGAATGATGGATAGGATTCTAAGGCCCCATAGACAGTATGCTGCTGCTTATCTGGATGATATGGTCATTCATAGTCCTGATTGGCAGTCTCACTTGCCCAGAGTACAAACAGTGTTGGACTCCATCTATAAGGCAGGTTTGACAGCCAACCCAAAAAAGTGTTGTCTAGGGATGGAAGAAGTAAAGTATCTTGGATGTACCATTGGCAGAGGTTTGATAAAGCCACAACTCAATAAGATTGAGGCAATACAAAACTGGCCATGACCCCTGAATAAGAAGCAGGTGAGAGCTTTCTTAGGGATCACTGGGTATTATAGGAGGTTTATACCCAATTTTGACACCATTGCAGTCCCACTGACTGACCTTACTGTACCAAAGGCAAACAGAAAGTCATAGTGGAATGGAGTACTGAAGCAGAGAAGTCTTTCCAGAAGTTAAAAATAGCATTATGTACCCAACCAGTTCTGATGACCCCTGATTTTGACAGAGAGTTTGTTGTACAAACTGATGCATCAGATGTAGGCATAGGAGCGATCATTTGCCAGAGCAAAGAGGGTGAAGAAAATTCAATTTTTTTCTTAAGCCAGAAATTAAATGTACATGAGAAAAACTATGCTATGGTTGAAAAAGAAGCATTGGCCATAAAGTGGGCATTAGAAGCTCTCAGGTACTACTTGGTGGGAAGAAAGTTCAGATTGATCACTAACCATGTCCCTTTGAAGTGGATGTCAGAAAACAAAGACAGCAATGCGAGAATAACGAAGTGGTTCTTGGCATTACAAACCTTTAAATTCACAGTAGAACACAGGCCAGGAAGCCAGCTGGCCAATGCAGATGCTTTGTCATGTGTCCATTGTTTGGGGGTTGTGGTTGTTTCTGCCCCACAGGTCGAAACAAAAGAGGAAGATATGTGATAGAAGCACTGGAGATGTGTGGAATGGTTTCTATATCTATCCGAGATTCCTGTCCTATGTGTTTTAAAAACCCCAGGAGAAGTCAGTTGGACAAAGCAGACTAGAAATGGCTTTTGTGAAAAGCTGGAATGGGTCCTGGTTGTGTGGATGTGAGGAGAGGGAAGGCTCCATCCACAGGCCACTCCGGGTATTGGGCCTTTCAGTCTGGTAGCAGGTCATTAGGGCTTGCACCTGGAAATGGCTGTGATAAGCCAGGTTTACTTCTGGCTGAGTGTCTCATACCTGGGAGAGCAGGCCCGCAGGTTAGCTTGCTCTGAGACACTGTTTGTTGCAAACCAGAAGGTACTGTGGACGTGAACTTATTTTAGTGTTCGGTTAGTGAGGGAACTTACTGTCTAGTTAGATACCAGATGGGCTAGGATTAATTTTATGTTTGTTTATTTGATTATTGATGTTGCACAATAAAAACTGCTGCCGACCAGCTTGCATAAAAATCCATGACTGGAGTGTTATTTCCTGGCTGCTGTGTATAAGGAGGTGTCCATCTACCCCACAAGGGGGACCCCCTACCCTGATCATATCACAAGTGGTGGATAATGTGGGCATGCACACACTGAAGTTGCAGCAAGGAAAAATGTGTCCTTTAAAATTTAAAGGGACAGGCACGAATTGTGGAATCCATGAAGGTGGCATTAGCAGATGATATGAGAGACCAGGTTCTGCTTCCAGCCTACCCCTAAGAACAACATGGAGGACATTTTAAAGGCCTTGCTTCAGGCTACATCCACTCAGCAAGAAGCTACCAGAGCTCTGCCGGAATCCACCCAGGTGCAGCTATTAGCCTTGGAGGCAGCACAGAGGCAACAACAAGTTACCATTGAGGAAACCCACCAGGCCTTAGCGGAGAACAGACAAGCTATAAAAGAGGAGGTACAACACCTAGTATCCCGGAATGTAGATGCTTCCACTGACCCTCCAATCCACACTCGCTCCATACGCGCCAGTCATTTTTTGCAGAAGATGAGCCTGAGTGATGATGTGAAGGCGTATCTTACGGCCTTTGAGAGAACCGCAGAAAGGGAGAGTTGGCCCAAGGAACAGTGGGCAAGTCTTGTGGCACCCTTCCTGTCTGGAGAACCACAAAAGGCCTACTATGATTGTGCCTGGCTGATGCCAAGGACTATGCAAAGCTAAAATGTTAGATCCTAACTCGCTTGGAAGTCACCTCATTTGTTCGGGGCAAATGATCCACAGCTGGTAATTCCAAATGGAAAAGCCTCCATGCTCACTGATGCATATCCTCATCCATCTAACCACAAAATGGCTGAAGCCCGAGATGATGACAGGACCGCAGATTATGGAAATAATCATTATGGACCAGTATCTGCGATCGCTACCTGCATCTCTGCGCAAGTTAGTGAGCCATGCAGGCCCTAAGTCCGCAGACCAGTTAGTCGAATTGGTGGAGAGTTATGTGGTGGCTGACGAGCTCTTGAATCTGCCCCATTGAGCCCTGATGGCAAATAGGCGAACTCCGATTGACACTGGTAAGACTGTTCCAGGAGAGAAGGGTGCTGGGCGATGGAATGTACTTAAGACTGTGGGTGTGGAGCCTGGACACAGGCCAGCCAGGCCAGGAAGGTTACTGCCCCGTAAAAGACTAGATAATGATGTGATTCAGTGTTTCCGATGTGGTGGCTTCAGCCATATTGCAGCTAATTGTACACTTACCTCTGAACCTATGCAATGTGATACTGCTCATGGCCACCGCAGGGGGTCTTTCTTTGCACAGCCAGCCTGTACTGCTGACAGGCAGGCTGAGACAGATAAGCACACATGTGTACTCACTGTAGAAGGCAACCAAGTAGAGGCTCTATCAGAATCTGGTAGCCTGGTGACACTTATGAAAGCTGAGCTGGTAAACCCCTTGAAGCATAAGGGGAAAACTGTTGGTGTGACCTGCATACATGTGGATACTCGGTATTATATTACTGCAGAAGTGAACATCGAGACACCATGTGGTTCTGTGATAGTCTCTGTGGGTTTGGTACATGGCTTAATGTATGATGCAATATTGGGGAGAGACTTTGCTCACTTCTGGAAGTTGTGGGAAAGCCGATTTTGCACTGAGGTAAATCACCCTGACCCATTTGAGAAGGTTACTGGTGTAGTAGCAGAGGAAGTTTCTTCAGAGTCAGAGATGTTCCCTTTTTCTAGTATGATTGGCGAACTAGAGAATGCAGAGCGTGACGGTGGCTCGCCAAGTGATGTGCCTCCCACTGAGGTGGGAAGTGTTATTGAGCCTGTTGATCATCTGTCTGATTTAGAGGTCAGAAGAGAGGTCTTTGCTGTGGAGGAGTTAAATGACCCTACTCTGGTAAAAGCCAGGGAGAATGTCAAGGTGATCGATGGTAACCCATAGACCCTGATAGTTCTTTGTCATATCCTCACATGGCAGTATGTCAGGATTTTTTGTATTAGGTGACTAAGAAAGGGGAAGATATTGTGGAACAATTAATAGTTCCCAAAGCATACAGAAGAACAATGTTAGATCTGGCTCATAGTCATATAACGGCAGGCCACCTGGGGTAGAGAAAACCACTGAGCAAATTTTGCAGAGGTTTTTCTGGCCCGGGGTCCATAAAGAGGTATCTGACTTTTGTGCATCCTGCCCTGAATGTCAGTATCATGCTCCCAGACCACATTTTAAAAGTACACTAGTCCCATTACCAATTATAGAGGTACCATTTGAAAGAATAGCTATGGATTTTGATGGACCCTTAATGAAGTGTGCCCGGGGCCATCAAAATATTCTGGTGATAATGGACTATGCTACCATTGTGCACTACGTCTACCAAGTCCATTGCTAGAGAGTTAGTCAATGTCTTTAGCAAGTTGGGAATACCCTAAGGAAATACTGACTGACTAGGGTACCCCATTTATGTCAAAAGTCATGAAAGAGTTAAGTTGCCTGTTCAAAATTGAACAGGTAAAAACATCGGTCTATCACCCCCAAACTGATGGGTTGGTGGAGAGGTTTAACCAGACATTAAAACATATGCCAAGAAAAGTAGTCGACAAGGATGGTAGAGATTGGGATTACTTGTTGCCTTAATTGTTGTTGGCCATAAGAGAGGTACCCCAATCCCCCACTGGGTTTTCACCTTTTGATTTGTTATATGGGATACACCCAAGGGGGTTACTAGACATTGCCAAAGAGACATGGGAGGGGCAGACCAGTCCGTATAAAACAGTTATTTAACGTGTTTCCCATATGCAAGAAAGAATTGCTGCTGTGGTGCCGATAGTAAGAGAGCACTTGGAACAGTGCCATCAGGCACAGCAGAGGGTATACAACCGCAATGCTCGTTTACACAACTTTGCTCCTGGGTACAGAGTTTTGGTGTTGGTTCCCACAGTAGAAAGTAAACTTTTGTCTAAATGTAAAGGACCTTTTGAAATCCTTGAAAAAGTGGGGCAGGTCAATTATAAAGATTACCAGCAGGGGAAAAGAAAGCCAGAACAGATATACCATGTAAATCTTATACAACCCTGGAAGGATAGAGCAGCACTGTCAGCCATCCGAGCCCCTCCAGTAAACCCAGTGCCCATGGTTCACGAGGTGATAGTGGCAAAAACCCTGTCTTCAAGTCAAAAGCAGGAAGTTAAGGAAATTCTGATCAGAAATAGGGTGCTGTTTTCTGACATACCAGGGAAAACCATGGTCATTAAACATGACACAATCACTGAACAAGGGGTTAAGGTTACCCTAAAGCCCTATAGGTTAGCAGAAGCCCAAAGAGAATCAGTATCGAAAGAAATAAAAAAATGTTAGAGTTGGGTGTAATTGAATAATTGCTTAGTGAGTGGTCAAGTCCCATTGTGCTTATTCCAAATACCGATGGGAGTGTATGTTTCTGCAATAACTTCTGGAAGTTGAATAGTGTGTCAACATTCCATGCCTACTCAATGCCTAGGGTGGATGAACTAATTGAAAGGCTGGGGACAGCCAGATATTTTACCACTATTGACTTAACCAAAGGGTATTGGCAAGTGCTGTTAACAGAGAACGCCAAAGAAAAGAATGCTTTTTCTGCACCAGAGGGGTTGTTTCAATACAAGATGTTGCCCTTTGGGCTACATGGGGCACCTGCTACCTTTCAAAGAATGATGGATAGGATTCTAAGGCCCCATAGACAGTATGCTGCTGCTTATCTGGATGATGTGGTCATTCATAGTGCTGATTGGCAGTATCACTTGCCCAGAATACAAGCAGTGTTGGACTCCATCTATAAGGCTGGTTTGACAGCCAACCCAAAAACATGTTGTCTAGGGATGGAAGAAGTCAAGTATCTTGGATACACCATTGGCAGAGGTTTGATAAAGCCACAGCTAAATAAGATTGAGGCAATTCAAAACTGGCCACGACCCCTGAATAAGAAGCAGATGAGAGCCTTCTTAGTGATCACTGGGTACTATAGGAGGTTTATACCCAATTTTGCCACCATTGCAGTCCCACTGACTGACCTTACTGTACCAAAGGCAAACAGAAAGTCATGGTGGAATGGAGTCCTCAAGCAGAGAAGGCTTTCCAGAAGTTAAAAATAGCATTATGTACCCAACCAGTTCTGATGACCCCTGATTCTGACAGAGTGTTTGTTGTCAAAACTGATGCATCAGATGTAGGCATAGAGCAAAGAGGGTGAAGAACACCTGATTTTTTTCTTAAGCCAGAAATTAAATGTACATGAGAGAAACTATGCTATGGTCAAGAAAGAAGCATTGGCCATAAAGTGGGCATTAGAAGCTCTCAGGTACTACTTGGTGGGAAGGAAGTTCAGATTGATTACTGACCATGTCCCTTTGAAGTGGATGTCAGAAAACAAAGACAGCAATGCGAGAATAACGAGGTGGTTCTTGGCATTACAAACCTTTAAATTCACAGTAGAACACAGGCCAGGAAGCCAGTTGGCCAATGCAGATGCTTTGTCACGTGTCCATTGTTTAGGGGCTGTGGTTGTTTCAGCCCCACAGGTCGAAACAAAGGGGAGGATATGTGATAGAAGCACTGGAGAAGTGTGGAATGGCTTCTATGTCTATCTGAGATTACTGTCTTATGTGTTTTGAAACCCCCAGGAGAAGTCTGTTGGACAAAGACTAGAAATGTTGGCTTTTGTGAAAAGCCAGAATGGGTCCTGGGGGTGTGGATGTGAGTAGAGGGAGGACTCCATCCACAGAGAATACAGTAAGGTTATCTAAGCCCCCATGAGAATATAATAAGGGTATCTAAGCCCCCATGAGAATATAGTAAGGGTATCTAAGCACCCCATGATAATATAGTTAGGGTATCTAAGCACCCCATGAGAATATAGCAAGCGTATCTAAGCCCCCCTGAGAATATAGTAAGGTATCTAAGCACCCCATGAGAATATAGTAAGGTTATCTAAGCACCCCATGAGAATATAGTAAGGGTATCTAAGCACCCCATGAGAATATAGTAAGGGTATCTAAGCACTCCATGAGAATATAGTAAGGGTATCTAAGCTCCCCATGAGAATATATAATTTGAGGTCCAACATTGCCGTGCCAAAGGAGATCCATAGCGTTTGCCAGCAAAGTTGGCCCCTGAGCAATATAAGCTTGCCCAGAAGCTACTACCTCACCATATAAGGGGGGCAGCATGACTGAACTGGCTGAGTGAAGCCCCCAAATGCCCCTACAGGGCCCCACTATAGTCCAGTGCTGCCTGGCCACGCCCCCTCACCATTTCGGTCCCCCTGGACCTAAAAAAAATGGCAGCTTACACCACGCCCCCCCACCCAGTACTGTGGCTGATGGCTGCTAAAAGGGGAGGGAACCACTGCCAGCACACCGACCAGCTGCATGGTCAGCGTAAGAACCGCCAACCACACAGCAGATTGCCCGGGGCTGCCAGCAGCGGAGCATGGAGGGACATGCCCACAGCAGCCTCGCAGGTTGCATCTGTCAAAAAACAAGCGTTGAGCAGAGCCCGTCACCGCTGCCTGTTACCGCCGGGTGCCGGGCCAGGCATAGATGTCCCCAGCCCTGGCAGCATGATTCCAGTCTGTGTACCACTTCATAACTCGGAGTCGTGGCGGGACACATGACCCTGTGCCACCCTCTGGTCCTGCTCCATGATTAGCAACTGAGCAGGAGGAGCAGCCATCCTGAAACTTAGAGCTGCAGCATAGCGGGCACCATGAACAAATGTGGGGAATAACAGGGATAACAAAAGAAAGAAAAGGGAAAAGATAAACAAAGGGAATAAAGAACAGAAAGAACTAGAATAGACTCAGGAGATATGTAGAATATGATAGCAGGGTGAGGAAAAAGAATAGGAAAGAGACAGGAAAAGTAAGTTTGAAGCAAAGAAAGCAGAGAATGTACTCATGCCCTGATTCAGAGCCGGACGCTCTGATCAGAGCGCTTGGTCTGAATCAGGGCCGTCCTATTTAAATGTGGAGCGGCCTTTTGGACGCTCGCATAGCTGTGGGTTACCACCCACAGCTTATGTGAGCGTCCATGATGATGGTCGCGATGGTCAAGACCATCACGACCATCGGGCTTGCGACGAGACCCTGCGGTAGGGTCTCGTGGCCGCAAGCCCTGCAGTGATTTTGGCTCTATCAGAGCCAAAATCACTCCCACTGACATCACTAGTGATGTCAGTGGGGCCGGACCCAGACGGTTGGCGTTCCCATGGGAACGCCTCCGTCTGGCACCCACGCCCCCGGCACGCCCACCAAAGGGGGCGTGCTGTCAGTCACCATCAACAGCATGCCCCCTTTGGTGCGAGACCTGGAGCGACAGCTTGGCTGTCGCTGTCCGGGTCTCGCGCATACGCACGACGGAGCTCCCTCCGTCGTGCGCATGCACATTGGGGAAACATCGACCCGCTTGCGAGCGTCCTGCGCTAGCGAGCGGGTCTGAATGAGACCCTCAGTGTAATAAACAAATGCACAGATCACTTCCCTGACTCCTAGGCTGGAAATTTCTAGACACAAAGAGGCTGATTCTTTGGATAACAGATCTAATATACCAGCAAGGCCAAACCCCCAAGGATCCCTATAGGCTAAGACTAATGATTGACACCAACATCAAAGTCCTTAAAGGTAAACTACTAACACAACCACGGGGTTAAACTTTCTCAGTCAGATTGCACCTGGCTTACGCTGTCCTTCTCTCAGCCATTTGACTCCTAACTCCTATGTTTGTTAGCAGTGCTTGTTACCAGATCTAGGATTGAACTTGATCTGCCACTGTCTTTATCCATTTGATACTTGGATGCCCATTACTAGACGTTGTATTGAACCTGACCTGCATCTGTTTCTTGGATACCCGCTATCAGAATTTGGAGTGTACCTGACCTGCCTCTGTCTCTGACCATTAGTACATAGATAACCATTACCAGACCTAGGAGTGTACCTGACCTGCCTCTGTCTTATACTTATTGGATACCTGTTACCAGACCTTGGATTGTAACTAACCTGCTGACTGTCTGAGACATCAATTTACATCTGCTGTTTGAAACATTCATGAAATTACTGAGGTGTCTGAATTGAGTCTCACCTTTTGTTGCTATGAACTTGCTAAATCCACAGCAGGTGAGAAACTTAATTACCGTTTAATTGCAGTGTATTAGTATCTTACTATATTACTATTAAACCTTTCTGCCATTGGAATCCAGTATTTGTAAATACATAGTGTAATATCTGGAATCCACATGACACGAGCTCTATCCACAGATGCATCATATGGGCATAATTATTCTATATTCACATGCAGCTTTTTTGTGCAAATTTCAACACATGTCCATCAACTGAGCCCAATGTGCTTTGTTTGCATACAGTACAGCTCAAATGTCTTTTGACAGATATTTTTTCACGCTTAGAGTTGGCAACACAAAAGCATATCAGAACTACACTATTTTCACCTCATCACAGGCACTTCACAAGATATTGGTAAGAAAGTTTTGTATAAGAAAAATACCTTGGGGCGATAGGTAAAAAATCTTTTGATATCTATGTATGGTTATTAATGTATAGAAATAAGTCAGTAGCTGATCCCACAAGTCTGCACAGCAAATAGCCCAAGATTTATGGGAAAACTTTAAAGTAAATGTCCAGTTTCAACTGCATAGTGTCGCCTGAGGACTCACAGCTTACTTGACCACAATCCAAGCAAGAAGCCCTTCATCAGTGCCAAGTACAGGAGAAAAAGGGATGCTTTTGCCAAGGAGCACTGTAACAGGACTGATTGGTCCAAGGTGTTATGGAGTGATAAGAGCAAATTTAATTTGGCATCCTTTAATGGACTAAAGTACATCCCTCTAGCTATGAAAAAACAAAGCAAGGTACCCACTGTGAAACATGTTGGGAGACATGTCATGGTTTGTGGTTGTTTCTCTAACAAGGGTTGGTCCTCTACACCTTGTAGAGGGTTTCATGGGTAGGTTTGTTTATGGAGATATTTTAAAATCTAGATTAAAAAAATTGCAAAAAAAATACATTCCCCAAAAATGGATCTTTCAACAAGAAAACAATCCCAAACACCATTCCAAAATGATTCAGGAGTACTCCCACAAAAAAAAGATCAATGTACCTGAGTGGCCAAGTCAAAGTCCCTACCCAAATCCCATAGAACACTTGTGGGAAGATTTAGACACTTTTTTCCATGCTTTACAAATGGAATGGACAAATATTCCTCAGGAATATTTTCTGAATCTTGTTGAATTTATGCCCTGATGGTGCCAGGCCGTCGTATCATCAAACTGTTTTGCAACAAAGTACTAGCGCTGTTGTCTTGGGCATATGCACAAAAGCAATAATGCTATAGAATACACAATCTGGCAAGAAGGAGGTTTCCAATAATCTGTTAATAATTTCAATGTCTGACTATCAGCACCAGCAACCCATTTTGTGTTGTGATTTTGTAGCAGGCTATTAATTTAATTAAATGTTTTGTACTATGAAAACTCTTATAATTCTCAGGATATTGTATTTTCTCACAAAGTGTGTGCAGTGATCAATTCTGTTACCAGTTTTTGTTATGTTGTACTAAAGTTATAAAATGATAAGCACCATTTGTTGACAGAGGGGAACAATTAAGACATTTACAGAAACAATTTGTCAAAAGACTTTTAAGTACTGTACTACTATCTATCTATCTATCTATCTATCTATCTATATATCTATATATCTGTCTATCTTCTACAGTATAGCAGAAAAATAGACTTTACTACATGAATTACACCAGTAGTTAAAATAAAGTATACATATCAACAAATCTTTCTAGATCCCTAAGTGAGTGAGTGCCTTGTCATGCAGTTTTGGCACAGCACCCATAGGGGGTGATTCTGAGTCGGTTTCATATTTTGTTATTTACCAGACAGCGCATGCATAGATGTAGGGATTTCAGCATTTTTGCATATCTCTGGACGATTCTTAGTCGGTTTGATCTACAGTATGCCGGATCTCTCTTTTCATCAATGGTAATATTGGGGTGGCAACTGAGCTTAACAATGGAGCATGGAATGGTTATTTCTATTGGGAGTGTCTCAGGAGTTCTGTGCTATTCTGTGCCATTGGTACTGAGAAGGGATGCCTGCTTCAGTTGGATCGCTTGCACCTAGCATGATAAAGGTTGAAGTTGTGGATGGAAAAACAGCATGCAGAGTGGCTTCCAGCTTGAACCCTGAATTAGTCCTATGAAAATTTGTGTGAGCATAAGCTAGTAAATCTGGCTTCTGCTGCATCACGTACAATATAGATAGCCACTTTGAGTCTGACTCAGAATCAGCTTCATTATAAATAATTCCTGTCTATGAGGCTGATTCTCAAAAGAAGGTGTGTGGGTTGGAGGACAACTGTGGGGGCTGTAGAGCTACTGTGGGGACTGGAAAGAGACAAAGGGGGTTGGTGAGACAAACTGGGGGTTGGAGAGACACTGGAGACTGAAGAGAGACACAGGGCTGGAGAGAGACACGGGGGGGCTGGAGAGAAACACTGGTGGCTGAGGAGAAACACTGTGGGGGATGGGGAGAGACACTGTGGGGGCTGGAGAGAGACACTGTGGAAACTGAAGTAACACTGCTATATGACAATGACATATTGGTTATATTCCTACACAAACAGGCATCTTCCAGACCATATGATCTCTAACGTGAATACCGACTGAAATCACCATCTACCCAGGGAGGAACAATTCCTTTAGAGGTTCCCCATTGCAGAGAAACTACATACAGTTAAGGAAGACTCTCAAATGACTGGCATGTACCTGCCAGGGACACGGGGATGGGGAACCCTAAAAAAAATGTGTACCGGGCACCATGATTTCTGTTGTCGGCCCTGGCTTTACCACTCTGAATCAACTCCTATATGCTGAATATAGTGTTCATAAAAGGCTGCTGTGAAGAAGTAGTATGTCATTTGTAATGTAAGTTATCATTTTTTAAAATTTGTTTATTATTTGAATAAAATGTGATCAGTACTTTAGGCCTATAAAAGCCAATAAGCAGACACATCTAGAAAACTGCTCATGCTCCGAACCATGCACACCTTTAACTGTGACAGTACACCTGTCAAACCACCACAGGTGTCCTAAGGCAAGCTCAGGGAGGACTGAACCCTACCGTGGAGCAGTAGGTGGTTCTACTACACACATGAAGTTGTGCAAATACTCACATTAGCATAAGGTAGTAACCACTGTGGCCATCCGCACTTGCGGCCACTTTGAAGGAGACTCAGAATCAGGCCCATTATGTACAGTGTAACTGTAATAGGTAATTCAATATTGACAGCAATTATCTTTTTTATCTTAGATATTTCTGTACTCATCTCTCAGATAGTTTCATTCACTTATATTTCTCTCTACTTTTATGATACAGTCTATAGATAACGCATTGTGTACTGTACATTGCAGTTCATTTAGGCTGCTTCCTCACTTAGATTGGGTGCATTTGCAGGGATTTTTATTCTTTCCTCCGGCATTTCTCATATGGCTGCACATTATGACATCATCCTAATAAACTCTCATGACAGTCATGAAATTCTCCAATAATCAGTGACATGGGATGATTTTCTACTGCTGACAAGCTCTTGTATTGAGTATGATAACAGTTACTTTGTCTTCATCCACTGTTAGAGTATAATATCAATCCGTTTGATGATCCAGCAAACGAAGCCCAACACTTCTGTATCAATCTTCATAGAGCACTGCCTGTTGTCTAACAAAAAGCCTGAAATGAGATCATTCAATCACTTTGCCATCTAAGCTTTTGCTACTACTGAAGTGGTTTTAACTCCCTGTCAGTATTCTTTTCTCTCTTCTACACAATGAAACTAGTCATTCTAATTGCACCAGAAACTCATTTAACCCCTTTATTTCGTATTTCTCAGTTTAGCCCAAGTACACAAAGCGGTGATAGTAATTTACAGAGCTAGAGAATATATTTTTGTTTGTTCAAAATACATGATGCACGTCCTAAAACACAGAGACAAGTCTGTTCCAGCTTGTTGCAATTTGCAGCAATTTCAATAACAAATGTACAAACTTTCATTAACAACTATTTTTTTCTGAATAGTTGAAGTTTTATAAAGCTTTATAAAAGGATATAAGTATAGTGTTTTATGTCACATACACCCATCATTATAGTATTAGCAGCCCAGATTGATAAATAAAATGTGTACTGTATGAAAATCTTTTGCTTGTTTTGTACTTTGCATTTACAAGAAAGTGATACAAAAAATGTAGAGGTTTACAGTATCTCACCAATTCTCACCAATGTTATTTCAAAACATTCCATTTTCTAACCATAAATCAAGATGCTTAAATTAAAGAGGTACAGGATCAAAAATATCATCATATACATATGGTTTAAGAATAGAGATCCTGCTGCTGTTTATCTTTGTCACTGGCAGTATAAGTTGCAATACAGTATAAAAAACAAGAAGTTCCCTAACTTCCAGCAATATTCTATACTTCCTTAATCATACTTATCTACTCACCCAGAATATCCAGGAGACTCCCAAATTTCGGAGAGCTCTCCCAGACTCATTGGAGAGTAGATCAGCCACATAAATGCTGCCCATTCCCCATTGAAGTGAGTGCTCTGGAGCTTTGATTATGCTGAAAATCAAGGTATTTCACAGAGGTTCAGAGCTACGATCATGTGATTTTTTTTCCACCATGCCCCACACACCTCTTACCTTTATACCTCTACCTCCTCATTCAGGTCACCCAGAAAGAACAATTTAAAACTACATATGTATGACTTAATGGATGCTACTTGACAAAGATAGGGTCCATCCTGTAACTTAATAAAGGCTAGGTACAGACAGTAAGTACAGTCTAACAATAGGAACCAAAGCTTCTCCACCTGTATCTACAGTTCAATAAAATTCATATTAATGTTTTTTTCTGTTAAATAGTTTTGTTAAGTACAACAGGAAATTATTATTATTATTATTGTTATTATTAATTTATAGAAGGGAGTGTTGTTTTGTTCTTTAGATTTATCTTCAGGTAGATATAAGCGGGGCCGCCATCAGGGGGGGACAGCCGGGCCTGGAGTCCCGGGCCTGCACACTCAGACAAAGAGGGAGGGCCCGGCTGCTTCTACAACTGGGCCAGCAGCAGAACTCCGTTCGGGCAGTGTTTAGCCTCTTCGGAGCATGGCTGTGTTCATGTGCAGAAGCAGGGCTGGAGCATTCTTGCTACAGCCCTGCTTCTGAACATTCGCAGATGCTTCGAAGAGGCTAACCAGCTTTTCTGCCCATCTGATTGGCTACAGGTGCCAGGTGCCCTCCGTCTGTCCCTGCTGACTTCCCTCCTGCTGCCCGCAACTCTGTACCTGCTGACTTGCCTCCTGCCACCCGCACTTATCTGTCCCTGCTGACTTCCCTCCTGCCGCCCGCACCTATCTGTCCCTGCTGACTTCCCTCCTGCCGCCCGCACCTATCTGTCCCAGCTGAATTCCCTCCTCCGGCGACAATGACAGCGCCGCAACACTGGGGGACCCCAAGGAAATTGCTGGCTGCAGGGGGAGAAAATATGTATGGACTAGTATACAAGGTGAGGGGGGAGAGAATATCAAACATATAAGGAGTGGGGCTGAAGAGTTGTTCGGAGGGGTCAAAGGCTATATATATATTTATGTGTGTATATATATATATATATATATATATATATATTTATAATTAACCACATTGACTCCCAGGAATGTATGCCCAGGTGCCCTCCACACAACAAACTTGTGAAAATATAAACCAGGACCGTCGGCTCTCTTAGGACTTATACACATCATTAATTAATGCTATAAGCAACTCCTTTGTTCTGACATTTCGGTTTTAATCCAAAGCTTTATCCATATCATTGGAGCAAAGGAGCCACTTATAGCGTAATTTATTGATGTGTATAAGTCCTAAGAGAGCTGACAGTCCTGATATATATGTATCTATTGACAGGATTAACCACCCTCGGTTGCCAGGTGGGTGGGCGAGTATTACACTCTGACCTGAAGCAGGTTCAGTGATACACCACCCCAATTAGGGCTGCTTCCAGAAATTTCCCAGGGTGGGTGGGGGGGTCCCTGTCTATTTTTTCAGTCCCGGGCCCCACAATTTGTGGTGGCAGCCCTGGATATAAGTAAATTGTTTCAACAAGTTCTCCTAATTCAATGAATTTTAACCATCTCAAGGGTCTCAAATAATTCACAAGACATGGTTAGTTTAATGATAGCCATCGTCATTACATTTATATTCATAGTTTATATTTCTGTTCTTATCACTTACCATTTCGACTCTTTCTTCTATCTGTTTCTAGGGCTCTGCAGCTATCTCCCTTATATGCCCATCAGTGATCTTAAGTAGAGGTGTGTCATTTATAGTGGTGCAGACAGGGCCGCCATCAGGGGGGGACAGCCGGGCCTCGAGTCCCGGGCCCGGAGGGAGGGTAGACGGAGGGGGGCCCGGGTAGCAGTGCCGCTGCAGCAGCAAATGATGCAGGGAGAGACATAGAAGCAGGGCGGACGCAAGCCAACTTGAGGTTGCGGAACGGCAGCCAACCAGGAGCGGCCGTAGCGGCTGCTCCTGATTGGCTGCCGGTCCACGAGCTTGTTTTGGTATCAACGCGCATGATGTAACGTCGCGCCAGTGTAGGGTGAGCTGCGGAAGAAGAGGAGCGCGTCTGCAGTGCTGGTGGACCGTGGAGGAAGTAGCCACTGCCGGATCCATAAGGTAAGTGGGGGAATGTCTGGGCAGCAGGGGGATGGGGGAGAGTGAGGTGATGAAAATGCAGGGCCTGCCGCGCACACATGTCACTACCCGGGGGCGGAAGGGGGAGAGATGTCTGCCGCTCACAGACTTCACTACCAGGGGGGCAGGAGGGGGAGAGGAGATAAAAATGCAGGGCCTGTTGCGCTCACTAGCTCATTAAATTCACTAATGGGGGTGTGTGAGGTAATAAAAATAAAAATGCAGGGCCTGCCACGCGCAGAATATATTCACTAACGAGGGGTGGTGGGTGAGATGATGAAAATGCAGGGCCTGTACACAGACTACATTCAATAAGGGGGGGTGAGGTAATACAAATAAAAAGGAAGGGCACACAGACTGCATTCAATAATGGAGAGGAGGGGGGCCCTGCCTATTCTTTCAGTCCCGGGCCCCACAATTTCTGATGGCAGCCCTGGGTGCAGATGTAGGTGCATTTTGTATGCTAAGTTTTACTAATGAAGGTGTTCAGTGCAATTGCCTGATCAACAGTTATCCTGTGCTGGTCCAATCACAGTGTCTGTACCAGTGACTTCTGACTTGTATAATGACTTAGAATATGTGCTTACTGTAATAACCTCTGTGTGCTCCTGTCTTTGATAACATCTTGAGTCATGATTCACAAGCAACTAAATCTTCACCATAACATCAGCTGCCTAATAGGGAAAATTTGAATTCCACAAGCTGTGTTTATCTCAGACAAAAATCTTTCAAAACCTTCTGTTACTCATAAGTGAAGACCAGAATCTCTTTAGACTCAGCACAAAGTACTAGTGCTGGCAACACCGATTGACACAACATTATTGAAGAGTTGAAAACTGTAAACTTTTGCTACTCTGGTCTCCGTCTATGGTGCCTCTCCCCACTTCAGTCTGTTTTTAATACTGCTGCCCATCTATTATTTTTCTCTCATAGCTCAGCATCTGCCTCCTACCTCTGCAACCTCCTTCACTAGCATTCTGTTGCATTTAGCATCCAGTGCAAACTCCTCACCCTTACATGTAAATCCCTTAATCACTCCTTATCCACCTACACCTCCAATGTCATCTCTGTCAAACTCCCTCCTCCCATTTCTGCTCCACCTCTGACTGCTGCCTCACCTATATTCTGGTCACGTCCTCCCATGCCCACTCCTAGATTTCTTCTGCAGTGCCCTCTCCTTTGGATACCACTCCTTTGCCAAATCTGACTATCTTCCACTCTTCCCAGCTTTAAATGCCAAGGCACACCTTTTCACTAAAACCTAATTCACTAAAACCTACCAGCATTATTCTTTCTCATTCCCTCCTCCTACAAACCTTGTCTCCTTTCCAAATATTTGCCTTATCCTTGTAGAATGTATGCTTTAGGGCAGGGCCCTCTTCCTTCTTGTTATTCCATTGCTCTTTACAATCAGTTCTTGTCTCTGTCTCCCCTTCAGTACTCTGACACTATTTGGTTAACAATATAATGGGCGCACTATCATTGAGAGCTGTTGTACCTTTCCCTGCAGCTCACTACTTCCTGCTGACTCCATCTACAGATTATAAAAAAATCTGTTTCCATCCCATCCGTTCTTGTAAGGGTTTTGGCTTGCAGAATAATTTCATGCAACTGATGAGTACAAAGACAAGAGTACTGTAGGTAAAAACAGTCAAAACAGAAAAGCTTAATGTTTGAAAGTTTATTTGTCTATGTCTTCAGAAATAGTAACCATGAAGGAAGAAGCATCATATTTGTAGGAATTGGTAGAAGTTAGTGCCCAGGATATCATGGGGCAAATTCAAAAAGGCCTTAAGATGCCATCAAAGTAAAATTAGTGGAAAGCAAGAAAGTCAGCAAAATTCACAAATTAATTAGTATGAAATTCAGCTTGGCCCTGGGAGCTAAAGTCATCTTCAAATGGCATTAGAGGAAGTAGCCTAGACTCTGTAGAAAATACTGGGAGAGGGTTCCGTCAACAAACTATGCATGCGCAGTAACTTCTAACACATCACTGGGACAGGGTCCATTTGAAGTCCCTCTCCCTGCATGTGTATTTTAATATATAATGGTGAATCTTAATTTCTTATTGTCGTGAATAACAGTAATAAGAAATGATAATTATCGGGCCTATGACCCAATCTACTTATATAAAATCAAATGTCCTGACTGACTCACTGACTCATTAACTCCCAGCCCAAACCCCTGGACCAAGAAGCATGAAAATTGGGGAGTATACGCCTTTCATGATGTAGGTACCTCCTAAGCAGGGATTTTTGAAAATTTTACTCGTAAGGGGGTGAAAAGGGCTAAAATGCTGTGCAATGTCCTGACTGACTGACTCATCATGGCTACAGCACAGTTCAAAGCCACACCTAATGTCACCCCAAGTATTGCCAAACATCACTGGAAGTTGGTGTGGCTCCTCTTATTAAAATTTGGACTGTGCTGCAGACAAACCTCTGGAGCCGCCACTAGCTGTATGATCCTGACATGGCTTATGAGCCAAACAGCACTGCAAAGAGGAAAAATGTGCTTTCACAGATTTCTCAATAGCTGTTAGGCCACAGGTGAGGGAGTGTAATGTGTTAGTACAGGTGTGAGGGAAGGAATGTGTTACTACATAGGTGAGAGAGGAAAATGTGTTACTACACAGTTGAGGGAGGAAAATGTGTTTCAACTGCCGTGAGAGGGGAATGTGTTACTACACAGATTGTAGGGGAATATGTTACTACCCAGGTGAAGTAGGGGAATGTCAAATGTGTTACTTGTTGAAGGTAGGGAATGTGTTAAACATGGGCAAGGGAGCGGAATGTGTTACTACAGGGGTGAGCACAGGTCAAGTGCTAACACAGAGGTGAGGGAAGGGAATGTATTACTACAAATGTAAGGGGGAGGGGGAATGTGTTTCTACAGGGGCAAGTAGGGGTAGTGTGTTACTACACAGGTGAGGGAGGAAAATGTGTTGCGACAGGAGTGAGATTGGAATGTATTACAACAGAGGTGAGAGAGGGGAATGTGTTACTACACATGTATTGGAGGGGAATGAGGTGAGGGGAATGTCAAATGTGTTACTACATGTTGAGGGTTGGGAATGTGTTAAAACATGGGCAAGGGAGGGGAAAGTGCTATTACAGGGGTGAGCACAGGTCATGTGCTAATACAGAAGTGAGGGAAGGGAATGCATTACTCCAAAGGTAAGGGAGGGGTATATGTTACTACAGAGGTGAGGGGGGAATGTGTTATTACAGGAGTGAGCAGGGGTAATGTGTTACTCCAGAGGTGAGTGAGTGTATGTGTTACTACAGGTGTGAGGGAGGATTGTATTTCTACACAGGTGAGGGAGGGGAATGCTGAATGTGGTACAAGACAGGTGAGGGAGTGGAATGTGTTAGTACACATGTGAGGGAAGGTACTGTCTTACTATAGCAGTAAGGGAGGGGATGCATAACTTTAGAGGTGAAGGATTAATATGTTACTGTAGTGGTGAGATGAAAATGGAAACAGTAAATATTTAAGGTCTACCTGAGTGAAACCGGGTACATCAGCTAGTAAATATGCACCAAAGTGTTTCTTGAACAATGTGTTTTTACAAGACCTTAAATAAACTAATACTGTTGACATGTAGTTAAACGGTTAAATGCTACAAACAGTCTCTTACATTAACTGTGTGTTATTCATTGTGTATGACTTATCAGCCACAATAACATCACATGCCTATAGAGTATAACTTGTGACATGTCTGAGTCACTAGACTTAAAGATCAACCCAATTAGACTGCAGGTGCAAGATTTCTGTATTTGGTGCTATAAAAGGTTCTGCATGTGTCCAAGCCTTACACTGTGTATTGGAGCCTCACAGTGCTGTATGGTGCTTAGCCCAAGAGAGATTACTACATTATCAAATTGAGTGCTGTATATCTTCTATCACTGTATTCAGTTATCTTCAATAAAACCTACTGGAATCAATGAGTGGACTAAGGGCCTGATTCAGAGCCGGACGCTATTTGCAGACGGTTGTTCCAAAAAAGGGTCCGGCTATTCAAATTGAGCACTCGCTCATTGCGGTTTGTTGACGCCTCTATGTCTGAGCAAGTGAACGAAAAATGCACTCGCTATTTTGTAAAGACGCCCCTTTGGCGTTCGCATCACATGTCATCTCCAGTATTTATTTGATTAATCGGGTACATCGAAAGGCATCTGAACTGCTCACAGTGCGTGTGGTAGGTTTATCCTACCACTTTCACTGCGAGCAGTTCAGGCTAAAATACAACCAAGTGACGTGGTCGATGACGCTCCTTTACTAATTATGCACTCCCATTAAACGCCCTTTATACCGTTAGGCACACCTGCATTCGGATTTCCACTCCCCTGTTTTCAAGCACCATCCCCTGTTACCACCCACAAATGGTACATTCTGTCAATCAAATTAGCAGCCCCTCGCTGTTTTGCGAGCGCATGATTTCCAACCACAATGACTGGTTTGCACATGCACATTACGACCCATATGCATGCGCAGTTGTGCGAACATCGCTCAGAGCGAAAGAGCGGCTCTGAATCAGGCCCTAACTTCCTTGTTCACATATGCTATGCACCTACCAACTTGTAGGCATCTACCAATAGGTTATGGGCCCAGCACACTTCTACTGTGAAAGGTTAACCTATATACTTCAAGTGCAAGTATGAGTTTATAAAATTGAATGGTTCAAAGAACTACTCTGCTTGGAAATTTGCCATAGAAATGCAGTTAAAGCGAGAGAAGCTGTTGAAGGTCATGATTGATCCAGTAGACAACCCTTAGCTATAGAACAGCAAGTATATTCCATCATCAATGGGAAGGGTTCTGCAAAGGACAAGTGGGTAGATCTGCAAACAGTTTACTAAGATAAGGGTCTTATGAGGAGAATAGACCTTGAATGCACTTTGTATAGGATTAAACTAAGTGAGTGTAAGAACATGACTGAATACATCAGTAAGATATTGTCAATCACCCAGGAATTGGTGTCTGTTAGAGTCAAGGTAGACGACAAAGATGTCGCAATGGCTATGTTGCAGAACCTGACCCCAGAATTAAAATCTCTGGTAGTGGCATTGGAGTCAAATACTGCTACAAATCCAGCAGCGGATGCCTGTGGACAAAATTTCTTGAATGTCTCTCTTTTATACTAAGGACACTTAACATGGACCCGCCTGAATTCACAATGTAAACAATACAAAAAAGATCTTGTTAAATATAAAAAGAACAAGTTTCATACTGTAACTGCTGACTATGACAAAAATCAAGTTTACAGATGACTAAATGGTCCTAACATAGGAAGCAACGTTCAGCGCAGCTTTCCTTCGCAAACTGGGGGAAATAAGAAATTTCAGAATCAAAAAGAGAACCCCTCCTCTTATAGTGACTGCGACTTCCAAGTACAAGAAAGTGATGATCCGTCAACTCCCAGGTATGCCCCTTTAGGGTTTACTCTTCCTACGCCCGTGGGTATTCCTCCCTCAGAGCTACCCAGCGCGGTGGCCAAAATAAGAGGCTCCACCCGGTCATACAAGAAGGAAACGTGATCCATAATTTATCCTCAAGATCTTTACCAATTTGGAATTAAAAGCGTTAAACAAAGGCTTATCTTATATACCTACCAACAAGCACAAGGATTTTCAGTGGAAAATCAATAACTATCGATTTGCATGTTCATTCCATTTTAAAATAAATTTTCTAACATTAAACTAAGATAGAAGCACCTGAGGGGCCCATATCATCTACTTTCAAACGAAAAATTGTTATCTTCGATCCTCCATCACAAAATTCGTCAATCAAAACCTTTTCCCATTTGATGGATGATTCTGTGCAAAAATACAATTTGGCACAACCAAAAACATACCATAACTTATCTCTGGGGGAACAAAAAGCTTTAAAAAGCTTTAAAATACCCAATACACCAATGTTATCATCCACCCCGCCGACAAGGGGAGGGCAATAGTGATTTAAAACCTTGAAGATTATATGGAAGAATTGGACACTCAACTACTGGACTACCATACTGGACTACCGCAGGACCCTACAGAACTCTTTAAAACTGAATTGGACTCTGTCTTACATGAAGCAGTATTAAATGGACTCTTGGACTCGAATACAGTTAAAAAATTAGAACAACCTTTTCCCAGGATACCGGTCAACTCTAGTGTCCTTAAAATCCATAAAGATGAAAAGAAGCCCCCTGGTAGACCCATAATTTCGGCCAATGGTTCTCTATACCAGCCTATAGCTCAATTTTTAGACAGTCTTATTCAACCGTATGTAGTCACACAACCCACTTATTTTAAAGATACAACTTCTTTACTGTTAATGATTAAAAATCTTGTGACGATACCTTATAACACCATTTTATGCACCTTAGATGTACATAGTTTGTACAGGTTCATACCCCATCAGGAGGGGTTAATAGTTGTAGAGCAATTCTTGCGTGACAAATCTTTTGATAAATTAGATATTTCACTCTTTATCAAACTTTTAGAGTTAACTCTTAAACGTAACTATTTTCTTCACAAGGGATCATATTATTTTCAAAACAGTGGTTGTGCAATGGTTTCGAATGTCTCTCCGTCCTTTGCTAACATTTATATGTTTTCACAAGAATCTAATTTATTTTTCTTTAACATACAGATTAAAGCTGACATTCTACTATATACTAGATATGGGATGTAGTCTGGAAGCCGACGGTCTAAATGCCGACCGCCGGCTTCCAGACTTCTTTATCCCGACTAGGGACGAATGACAGGTGTCTAAATCTAGATGCCTGACATTTGCCCGACGTCGGGAGACTGGTGCCCGGTGTCCCGATCGAGTGGATGCCGGGTGCCACAGCGGACAGCCGTGGGGGGAGGGTTAGGTTTAGGGCTCCCGGGGGGGACTTAGGGCTAGGCACCCCCCCGGGAGGTTAGGGTTAGGCTAGGGGGAGGGAGGGTTAGGGTTAGGCACCCTCGGGGGGAGGTTAGGGTTATGCGCCTCTCCCGGGGGACTTAGGTTTAGGCAGCGGGGAAGGGGGGGTTAGGTTTAGGCACTTAGAGGGGGGGTTAGGATTAGGCACAGGGGGGAGGTTAGGGTTAGGCACCCCTATAGAGTGTTAGGGTTAGGGGTTTAGGTTAGGTTAGTAAATACATACTTTTAGGACGATCGGGATTTCCTCCTTTGTATGGCAGCCGCTGTCGGGAATTGACACCATCCATCTTTAAAAAGAGGTTTGGCCAAGTCTCAAATGCTGAGGGTAGCTCGCATCACGAGTGATACTCAAGGGGTTGAATAACAAGTCGACATAGACCAAAATTCATCCAACGTGGATACAATATTAACCTCCTTTTAAAACAAAAAGCAGAAGTGATGGCATTACCCAGGGAATCCCTCTTAATACCTAAAAAGAAACAACCACTTAATATTGAGGTTCCATTTGTGACTGAGTTTACACTCGCTAACCCGGTTGTCTCTAAAGCTGCCAAATCTTTATCGCCCATTATTACATCCGACAAAGATCCTCCAGTGCTTCGCAATAGCAGATCCCTCATCAGCTATAGAAGGGGCCGCAACCTTAGAGATGTATTAGTTAAAACTGACATCACTCCATTTTTCAGAAAAACATCAATACCTCTTATAAAAAACCAGGGTGTTACAAGTGTATCTCTTGTGCCACATGTAGCTACTTAGAGACAGGAGCTAATTTTCTCCACCCCCAATCAGGTAAAAAGTACAAAATCAATCATGTACTCATCCAAATATGTAGTCTATTTAATAACATGCCCATGTGGCTTAAGCTATGTGGGCCAAATGGCACGCATGTTTAAAGAACGGATGGCCATGCACCGATCGTCCATCAGAACAGCCAGGCAAAGACTCGGATCAGCCAGTTGCCCGTCATTTTAAAGAAGCTAGGCACTCTCTAGCCAGCTTACGATATAAAATCATTGACCATGTCCCACCTCTTAGCAGGGGTGGGGACCGGGCAAAATGGTTACTCCAAATAGAATCCAGATGGATTCATACCTTAGATACCATACACCCTATAGGGTTAAAAGACAAAATTGCGTGGAGTGCATTCATTTTATAACATTTAGTTTGTTAGACCATTCCAAGATATTGGTATTCATTACACTATATAGACTTAATATGTCCGGAGATATATCCAGTTAGTCTGCTCTTGCATTATCATGTTCCTTTGCTACTATTACCAGTTTCTTCTTTGAGCAGCAATATGTATTTTTACATGTTTTACAGAGGGCTTACTGTATTTTTTGTATTGTTTTATATGTTGACTGTGCACGTAAGCTTATATATGCTTTTTAATGTGTTATTGTTATCATTCTTTTGGCAAGAGCTTCTCCCTCTCTCTCCCTCTCTTGCTGGATGCCATGGCGCACACACCAGTTGATGTTGTATCCTGGTTACCTTGGTTACCCCTTCAGCACTGTAGTGCCACCCCGCACCTTCTTTATGACGTCACGCAACACCCGCTCTGATGGCGAGAGATGGAGGATCACTCGGTCACTTCTGGGAATGTATCCCCTTATATAAGGTAAGCACATTCATTTCATGCACTTCTTTCACCCTGACGAAAAGGCCTATGTGACCTTGAAATGTTGGCAATAAATGAATGTTTGATTACAAGAAGCCCGTGTGAGTGCCGCCTTGTCCTTTGCTATGGACACTTGTTTGCTGCATTATATTTGAGGAAGGCACCCCAGCATTTATATCACCTGATCCATGAGTGCCCCTCTACATGACTATATATAAATATATATATATATATATATATATACATATTTATATATATATATATATATATATATATATATATATATACAGGTTGAGTCTCCCATATCCAAAATGCTTGGGACCAAGGGTATTTTGGATAATTGAATATTCCGTATTTTGGAATATTTGCATATCATAATGAAATATCTTGGGAATGGGACCCCAATATACACACAGAATGCATTTGTGTGTTATATACACCTTATACACATTTGTGGCTCTAGCAAAGTTTGTGTACAGAAATGAAATTCATTTATGTTTCATATACATCTTATACACACTGCCTGGAGGTAATTTTATACAATATTATTAATAATTTGTGCCTAAGACAAAGTTTGTGTACATTGAACCATCAAAAATCAAAGGTTTCATTATCTCAGTATTACCAACATTATTCCGTATTTCGGAATATTCCGTATTTCGGAATATTCCGTATTTCGGAATATTTGGATATGGGAGATTGAACCTGTATATATATCAGAACAGTGATCTAGGCACCTGACACCATGGGCACCGAGAGGGGGGAGTGGTTACAGTTTACTTAGGCCTGGGGTTGCTAGAGGGACCCTGCAGGGCCCAGGACCGTCATCGCCCCCCCCCCCTTTCTCACAGCTTGTGCTGGGATGCAGTGCGAGACCGGAGCAGTCTCCTATGGCTGTGGGGGGAGCACTCACACTGATTGTGCCCCCCCTGATTAGCGCCCGGCTGGGGAGCTTACAGTGCCCCCTTCCCCAGCGCACAGTGGCGCATAGCGGCGCTGCAAAAGCCATTTATTCTTTTTTTGTCAAGGGGGCGCGGCCATGCCTCCCACAATTAGGCCATGCCCCCTCCGTTACCTGGGCCTGGCCGGGCTCTCTACGGCCATGCCTGGCGCTTCCTAATACCCAACAAAAAAAAAGATAATACTCAAATATATCCATGAAATGCTTCACAAGTTTCCCAAAAACAAACACTCATCCTCCGTGTATAAGAGGTGGCTGCTCTCTCCTCAGTGCTGGTAGGCAATAAATGAAGTGATACACAAAGTTGCAGACTACAAGAATTTAGGATAAACTTAAACGGTTTACATATTAAAGACTTCAAGATCCGACAATGGAGGAGAGTACCAAAACAAAGTTTTTCATACTTCATGAGAAAATATGGGATCTACTGTAGCATCAGCTAACCATGTCATATACGCAAGAACAAAAACGATCTAAGTGAGCATACAAATCATAATATTGTGGAAAGTACCCATGCACTGCTGTTGCAGTGAAAGGGAAAACATAGATTGAAGTGTGGACTGGAAAAAACCTAACATAAGTCAATTGAGAGTATTTAATTGCAAAGCTTATGTACATACTGTATTCCAAAAGAAAGAAGACACAATTTAGACTTCAAATCACAACACTGTTATTTCTTGGATACAGTCTTGAGAGTAAGGAATATAGACTATGGGTCATTGCTAACAATGTCACTTAAAATTAGGATGTGCAGTCCAAGCCCCCTCCCCCATTCCTCTATATTAGTGTATATATTGTACACTTTAAGGCTGAGACTGCTTCTGCTTGGTATTAGCAACTCTCCCATCTTCCCTTAGGGGGGTCTTAGCAAATCTTTCAAACATTCATTAATTTCATTTTCCAAGACATCCCAGGGATGCCTCCTTGTGATTAACTAATATACCTGTATGCTCACCTGGTCAGCTAGACCAATGGATATTGACCACCTCCTATTTAGACCAGATCCTGTGAGCAACCCATTGCCTGAACAACATGTTCCTACCCCAGATAGTTTAAGGCTCCTGTATCCTGTGTTAGTGTCCTCTGTGACTTCATCTACTACTTTGTGTGTTCTCCCTATTTACCATCTATGCTGAGTACCGTTCACCTGCCGGCATCACAGCTTCCATGCTGAATACAGACCTGTGTTCAATCTGCCGCTGTGTTCCATTACCTATCAGCACCACAGCCTCCACGCTGCATACAGACCTGTGTTCCATCTCCTGTCAGTGCAGCAGTGCCCACACTGCATACAAACCTGCACTAACCACTTCATCTCAGCCAGCAAGTATATCACTTTCATCTGCTGTGAACCGTCACCTATCAGTACTGAGCCGGAGAGTTCAGCCACAGTCTCATTCCATCATACCGCTGGGAAAGTGCATACAAGTTACTTATGCTGTTATACTCTATGTTCAGTGCTTGTCCAGGTTATCAGGTTATACTCTTTGCTGACTTTTATTGGTTTCCCTGCACTGTGTGCTGTTGTCTTGGGCTGGTTCATAAAACGGTGCTGGTTCTAGGGCTAGGGTTCAGTGTGCAATATACAGTCTATGCACTGAGGTGTTCAGTAGCTGTATTATCTATCCTGACTCTCAATTTCTGAGTCCCTTAATGGTTTCAGTTCCAGGTCCTGCATCAGAACAGTACCAGAGTTACAACTTTCACAAGTTGTACTCTGGCTACATAAGACTCAGATTATTGACTTGAATTCTGAGTTCCTATCTACCAGTACTATATTGTTCTGATTTATGGTGGTCACACTTGTCACTGGAGTATATTCCTGGTCTTACTGGCCTCCACAGGTCACTAGATGAGGAGTTGCCCAGTGGACCTGGTGTGTTCACCCCTGGAACCAGTCCAGCAAGGGTGTATCTAGGGGTCTGAGTGCCCCTGGAAAAGTAAGGGACTGGTGCCCCCCAACTGTGTGTTTTTTGTTTTACAATCCACACCAATTTTTTTCAGTAAATCTTACCCAGAGGTGCCATCTGTCTGCTTATGCTGGGTCATGTTGCTGCACCTGTCATGGGCAGAAGATCAGTGTGCATGGGGTGGGGTTTGAGGGGACTGGTTGGCTACACTGCAGCAGCTCACACTGCTGCAGGGTGGATGGGGCCAGCTACAGCGGCAGCTCATACCGAGGGAGGGGGGGGCTACACTGCTGTGGAGAGAAGGGGGCTGGCTAGGCTACAGCAGCAGCTCACACTGCGGGTGGGGGGTCTGCAACAGTGCAGCAGCTCACACTGCTGTGGGGTGGAGGGGGCTGGCTACAGCAGCACAGAGACAGAGCACACATCATTAGTGCACAGCTTGATAGAGGCAAGAAGCAGGATTGGAAATGAAGCCATGCTGCAGTTCCTACCTAAAACAGGCACTACTGTTATTAAACAAATGGCTGTACGGGCTTCATAGAGGTGAGTAGCAGGATTGAAAATGAAGCCACGCTGCAGTTCCTAACTAATCAAGGCACTGCACTGCTGTTATTAAAATGACAACTGTACAGGCGGCGATTGCTCCCCCACTCCACTCCCCTCAACGTCAAGTGCTGATGCTGACTGAGAGATCAATAGAGCACTTTTGACAGTCAGTACTATTGGCCGTGGATAGCACTGTCAGGCGGCTCTGGTGCCCCCCCTCAGCTGGCGCCCCTGGCGCTGCCATCTTGGCCAATAGGAAGATACGCCCCTGCAGTCCAGTATTCTTGCATATCACAAGTCTGTGGTTACTACTCCGGCCAGAGTTTCCTCAAGCCATCTCGTTTCCTATGCACGTCAGTCAGACCTAAGGGTCACAAGCCAGATCTAAAAAATAACCAGACTGTAACAGGTGTTTTTAATCTGTGCAGGTTGCTACACTGCTGTCTACATATTAGAATGGGCACTAATATTTATTTATTATTTATTACCAGTTATTTATATAGCGCACACATATTCCGCAGCGCTTTACAGAGAATATTTGGCCATTCACATCAGTCCCTGCCCCAGTGGAGCTTACAATCTATATTCCCTATCACATGCGCACACACTAGGGGTAATTTGTGTTGGGAGCCGATGAACCTACCAGTATATTTTTGGAGTGTGGGAGGAAACCGGAGCACCCAGAGGAAACCCACGCAAGCACAGGGAGAATATACAAACTCCACACAGGTAGGGCCGGGGTGGGAATCGAACCCATGACCTCAGTGCTATGAGGCATATAGGTAAGTCCTGGATAAATTCACATGATGTGTTGGTATTAGGGATGTTAAGGACCCATCTGATGGGGTTCACCTTGATGTGGTGGATGTGCAGACATCTTTGGCCAAACATGTACTAGAACCTCACTTATAATCCATGTTAATTGTAGAGTTTTTCAGGATTATTTTGACTATCATTGGTCTTTTTACTTTGGGCCTGATTCAGACCCGCTCGCTATCTGCATACGCTCACTGGATGCGTATGCAAATTTGTCAAGGTGACGCCACGGGAAGTGAACACTTGCCAAGGCATAAGCACGCCCACCATGTCTCAGCAAGTGGCCACTTTTTCTGAGCGTACGCCTAAATGCACAGGCAGAGCCGCCCAACAGCACACGTCATCTCCAGGAAGTGTATTAAAACATTGGTACATCGAGCACCATCGGATGCTAACGCAGTGCTTGTGGTTGCTTTACCCTACCACAAGCATTGCGAGAAAATCAGTGTAACAAAAAGGCAAGTGACGTGTACTATGATGCTGCCTGTTAATTATGCATGCCTCTGAAAACGGTGTTGAAACACTCAGGCATGCCTGCATTTGCATCTCCAACCCCCCATTATTAGTGTCCTGCCCCTGTTACCACCCACAAATGGCCTCTCCTTTCACTCATTACCCTGGGCTGCCTTTGCTGAACTAGCGAGAGGGTTGCGGCAGTGTGTAGTTTGCGCACGTGAAGAACGAAGCGTGCGCTTGTGCATATGCAGGGTGTTCAGTGAAATCCCCTTCCCCCTTTCCTCTCTATATGTGTATATATTGTACACTTGAAGGCTGAGACTGAGATTGAGCAATTGCAGTTTCAAACTACTGAATCAGGCCCTGAGTTTACTTCTGCGACATGCCCACAATACTCCTAAAACACGCCCATCAGACAGAGCATCGTGCATCTCTGTGCATCTGAATAGCCACTTCACAGTCACCTCCCAGGAATGCCCAATACATTTTTAATACATTTCAGATACCGTGCGCCTCTGTGAGTAAATATTGTGATTCACAATAGCTCTGCAACTTTTTAGCGAATTACAGGCATGCACAGTTTGAAAATGGTGACAATTCTGTGAATACCGGCATTGCGTGCTCTCAGAATTAGACCCTCACTCCTTTTGTTTCAGCTGTGTCCTCTTCCAATAAGAATGTAAAGTCTCTCATGAGCAGGAACATCCGTACACTTTGTTTTCATTTTTTTTTTAATTATTTGCATTTATTTTGTCAATTAAAAACTAGCCACTTATTTCCTTAACTTACATAAAAGTAGGTTAAGAACAAGGTCAATTGTAAGGGCACAACAACTCACTTTGCTTTATGATGCCCATCTGTGCAGACACAATCATACATTTGCCTTTCTTTCTACTATTCTAATTCATGGCTTAGGAGAAAAATGCTCAGAGACTTCCTTGGTTTGCCCACCCTTATAATTAAAGTGGTTTGTACTACAAGCAGGTGTGCAGTTTTCAGCTGCATCTAAAGTGCCCCATACATCAGGATGTTTCCCCAACTCCTCAATCTGACTGGTATCGTTGATCCACTGTTTGGAAATGCCGATCAGCAGCCATCGTTTTACACCGATCCATTTGGGAATCAGTGAAATTCTTCACGTTAAAAATCCCCAATTTGCTGATTACGATCATATTTTTATTGTGATCGGCAAATCAGGGAAATCCTGGCATTTGGGGATTGGGGAAATTGGCCCTATACATTGCAGATGCATGGGGGTCTTAAATCAATCCTATAAACTGAACCTCTGAAGTAAAAATGTAATTTGGGGGAGATTAAATAGTGGTGATTTTGCAACCATCACATTGCAGTTATCAAATAACCATATACAGTAGCATAAATCCTGTGGTTTGGAATCTGATGTGTTGCAGTTTGCAATCCCATATAATGTACATGACTCAGGCCAGACCACAAGCAGTTTATACCAAACCACATGGTAAAGATGACTATGAAACATCCAGTTTTACTCCTCTTTAGTATTTTCTAAAAGCCCATTGCTACTGAGCATCAGGCCTGATGCTTCTCATGCACCTAGAAAGTACATGCGTATAATTACCTTTTTGGTCATATTTAATGGTTAGCAGCCACTTTAGTTTTAGGATGATGGTGTTCCTCACTGTTGTTATAGGGTGCATTCGTTCAGTTGCAAGTATGAGGGCAGTAAGCTTCAAGTGCAAGGAGCTCCTGCTCATCACACAAGTCATGGGCAGGGCCATACTTCAGCACTTTCAGAAACAGAAAGCATGTAGCACTGCAAAGCTGCATATACACCAAAAGTAGGACTGTAAATGTTCAATTGTCCAATTTGAATGGAGTGGAATGATCTTCAATGCAGACAAGCCAATCTCATGGATAAACAAAATGGATTTGTGATGTAAAAATTTAATAATAAATCTGTAAGGCCACCAAAAACTGTTAAAATGTGATAACTTTATTATCATTTAGTATTAAATGCCACTATATTTTTACAGCGCTCCATTGGAGCTTACAGTTTAATGTGGACATGTATCAAACCTTCTAAAGAGTGAAGTGGACAAATGGAAAAGTTGCCAGTAGAAACCAACCAACTTCTATCATTTATTTGATACTGTAAATGTGTTTTTGGACCATAAAAGGAAACTGGAACAACTGTTTTGTTCTGTATATACTGTATATAGTCTTACCATACTATCCCGTAAAATTGGGTCACTGCACTGGGGAATTACACAGGTTCTGTGGTTACCTGGTTTTAATCAGCCACAGAACCTGTGTAATACAGGAGTGTCTAGTTTAAAGCCGTAGTATGGCAAGCATACATAAATACTATATTTACCACTTGTGCATTTGCTTTTTTTCTGGATGCAAATTACAGTATGCTTGTTTTATTACCACCTCTGCCCCTTTATCTGTATTTGCTCCTAACTCTAAATAAGGTCCTACTGTATGTTTATTTCAATGTTGTATCAATAAAATATTTAAAAATATTCCATATACTTTAATATATCATAAACCCTAAAACATGTTGTCTTGTACACAAAAAAAAACACAAAAATTATTCCTATGAATTTAAAGATTTTTTAGCTATTTAGATAATTTAGAAATTATTCTACTAATAGTAGTGAAATGTGACTGTACAGAATGGTTAATTTACGTATCAGAAAATAAGGAGTTAGAGGAAGAACTAATATGAGATTTATGTATGAAATTGTCTGGTTTAGGGTATTTAGTTTGGCCAAGGTAAAAACATGTATTTGACTTCTTCCAGGAAATTTTCTAAACATATCTTTTTGCAACAACAACTTGCTTTCATAATTATGCAAGAACAACACTTTGTAACAAATTAAATAATTACATTTACACCTAAGGATACAACCCACTTGTATTTGTCCATTTACATCTGTAAAATATCAAATAAGTAAAAATTAAATATGTTGTGCATACATTTCTAAATTCAAATCATGTGTAACAGTAATATATTATAATGCAACACTTTAAAATTATTAGATATAACTGGAAATTAATAAAAGCAGTTGTGAGCATGCAGTATTTTGAAAACTATCAGAATTACTAGAGCTAAAACAGGAGATGTTCCTGCACTGCTACTGAAATTCTAACATCCAATTTTTCCTATGTCACCAATTTTCTTCAATCACCTAAATACTATCAATTCAATTAAGCTCATAAACTCCCTACCCATAGTTCTCCAGGATAAGCAGCTCCATTTAAAAGTGAATGTGGACGAGCTTGTGCTGTCCATGTGAAATATTGTTCAATCAACAGCCAAAGTTTTACTTGTCAGTTTTGATATATCCGATAATAGCTGTAGGTTGTTTTGCAATGTCCAATGTTCTGTGAAGATGGGCTTTTCATATTCTTTATTGTTTTTTTCTGACAAAATGTTGCCTGGATTTTTGCAGTTTTGTGAAATGAAACAACAGTAAAAACAATATATAATTTAACCCTCATAGACCTAACTGGACAGTGGATAAGTATATTTTGAAGACTAGTGCTTAGTTTTGTCCTAGAAAGATGTATTAGATCTCTGATTTTTTTTTTTGTATAGAAATAACAGATACACATATAATGTGCCTTATGATGAATTAAACTAGAATGTACAGTATTTAATCATAAAAAAACAATAAACATGCATCATTGAAAAATTATTGCAATGGTAACTTTTCATGTTTAACTAAATCTCTGAATGGTAGAGATGTGTGCCAACCCCCATGTGTTGGATCTGGATTCATCTTTGTGTTTTGGTTTTGGTTTTGCAAAACCACCCTCAAGGATTTTGGTTTTGGATCTGTTTTCTTTTTTTTTTTTAATTTAAAAAGTTTTTAAAAACAGCTAAAATCACGTAATTTAAGCAATTCAAAACCTGAAATACAGATTTAAAATCTGAATTCTGAACTGCGAAAAGAAAAGAACCACGACTCAGATCTCCTCAGAAGATTAGAACCATGACTCAGATTTATCCAGATCTCCTCAGGAGATCAGAAACGCGATCTATCCAGATTCATGAAATTCTGGTGGATTCGGATTTTTGGAAAACCAAACCGCACATCTCTACTGAATAGTAATACTAATTACCTTTATTTGTGCAATTTTGTTCCTAAACTCAAGTTCTAAAAATATTTGAATAAACTGTCCAAGGGTTCTCATACTTTAAAGAAATTAGGGTCTGTAATCGCCTTATCAAAGTTTGAAATTTTGATACTTTTTTTTACATATTCGTAAACTTCTTAACAGCAGATGAGAGCTATAAGATATCAGTCAGACCCCAAAACACTTATAACAATGTCACATGTAAAGCTACAGTACAAAACAGATAACTGACATCAAAATGGTTGTCACTTAATTTATTACAATAATTAGTGCAAGGGAAAACTATGGTGGCAGGAAAAGGGGTGAAGGCAGTCAGCAGCAAAGTATAAGGTCCTGCAATGCTGCAATGGCTTCAAATAGGGAAAGGGGCAGTGTCTTACCCCTGAAACTTCACGATAGTTTCCACCTAGTTACCCCAACAGCAAACAATGGTCCTGATTCAGAGGTCCACACAATGCTAATGTTTGCGAAGTTTTGCGACTGCACATGTACAAAATGTTTAGAAATCCTTTACTGTGCCCGTGCACACCATGACTTGAGACATCATCTGTGATTCATGGGAGTTTTAGGGTGGAGAATGGTAAGTGACCTAAAGAGATCGCATAAGGAGGAGGTGGCATGGGCATGTCATGGGAGTGTCATAGGTGTGTCTTTCGGCATGTGGCTACATCCTCTTTTGCAGCACCACAGCCACAGTGGCTATATTTTGAGAAAGTTACAAGGGAGGCTGTACACCAGGCAGGGGCTGTTTTGAGAGTCAATGTTGTGACCAATGGTGCATCAATGGTGGTGTGATCGGATCAGTTTAGCATTGCTCACATATGCAAAGTGGGCCTCACAAAGGCAGGCACAACCTCTGGGTTCAGGCTTAGTGAGCCTTCTGTTAGTCATTTGGTAAAAATTATAAAGAGATTACTTAAGGGAACATCCTACTTATAATAAAATAAAAATACATACATATATGGTATGTAGTGATTAGCCAACCATTATTAGTATTTACACTGTAATCATCTTTAGGCAGGGACCTTAACCGGGAGTGGATTGTTAACTTTGAGTGGCTTTGGAAAAACTGTAGGTAGTGACCATCAAAGGTAGGAATAGTTAGCAAACTGTTATCCCTAACTACAATACAATATAATAAATAGTGCATCAACTTGATCTCCATAAAATAAAGACAACATGCAGATGACCACCATACAATAAAGATTATTGTGATTGCCACACAGCACAGATGGCTTCTCAGTGATAGTCATACAGCATATGAACCCCTGACTCTGCAAACGGCATACTGCAAACCAAACACTGAATTTCCCAATTTCTTCATCCCAGACCCTGCATGCACTTGAAAGCAATATTTTTGCCATTCTTTTATAATGCCAACTTGCCTAGGAACCTTTGATTCATTTGCCTCAAATGAGTGCATTGATATTACCTCAATATGTAGGTAGTACATGATTCCCACTCATGGGTATCGGAATGGGGGGAGGCAAGGGGGCGGATCACCCCACAACACATTTGAAAGCTGCAGCAGCCGTTGCTCAGAGGAGGTGGTGTAATGTTTGTAATGCAGTGCAGGGGCTGTGCAGCCTATTGCTATAAAGCACAGACCCTGACTGTCAGCTGCCATGGCTCCAGTCCCTGCTCACCCAGCAACAGGTAAGTTGGAGGGAGGGTGGCCCTCATTCCATGGAGGCAGGGTTGTCGGAACGATTTTATGTCACTTAAGGATTATAGACTAGCATGCCCAGCAAAATGCTCATAATGTTATTGAGTGATTTTTGGAGTAAAGATATTCCACCGGTGGTGCGTTTCAGTGTTTGGGTTAAGGCAGGCCCAAAAAAAGGCAGCAGCTTCATAAAGGAAAGTTCTTTATACACTGCTATAAAGAATGTACTTTATATAATGTATGAACAGTGGTTATAGGAAGGATATATTATATGGTATATAGCCCCTTAGAAACTATATGAAAATAGAGTTAGCTTTCATTTTTCTAATCCAGGTAACTATTAATATTTATTAATAAAGATGGTAAAAAAAATAATTATCACTACTGTTACATTTACAAAAAAATGTTGCACAAATTATTTAACCAAAAAAACTAAAATGTGAAAAGTATAAATTGAATCACTCCAGTCTGAATTCCCCTCCAGACAGTGACAGTGTGTCTTGGTTTGTAAATATATCCCTTGATACTGAAATTCCAACATTATTTTAGATCCATAAAATTGACAAGACTCTGTAAGGCCATCCTAATTGACCCGAGGGTAGAATAGGAATTCATATTTTCTAATTTTAAAGCTAAATTTTTCTCAGACAAGAGATGGTGTTTTAAAACATGTTATGATAGTTTATAGCTATATTTTCATTTTAAATATTGTATTTGTGTTTTTAAATTGAGCATAGATATCAAGGAAAGCAGTATGGACTCAATGTAGTTTAATTGCAAAAGTTGCAACTGTGTTTTTTAGAAAAGGTTCTAGATGTATCTTCCAGAACATCTTCTGGTGCTCAGCATTTAAGTTGTAGATGAATTGATAATTTTTCTGGCCTACTTTTGTTTAACACTATGGTATATTTTGCTATTTTTGTTGTTGTAGAGCTTTATACTCTTTTTATTTATTTAATTAATTTAATTTTTTTAAAGGCCTTAGTAGAAGTTTCCCCCCCCCATAGATCAGTGACCACATGACATCATGGAGCTGTTTAAGGTGTTTGAAAAGTTTTTTTAATGCTAGGAAGAAAGCAAAATCGGCTACCCCCTTGTAGTTGGCCTCACCCAGGGACCAACTCTCTTATTGTATAAGCCGTATGGCTCAACCTGATAAATTGCTCTATATCCTAATCTTTCTTTTTCTAATCCTCTGGATAAACATAAGTTGACCCTTTCCAAATAGTATCAAGGGGAGACATTATCTGGAATAGTGATGAGGTGACTAGAGTTACTGTGAGTCAGCCTGCAGAGAAAATAAGGGCTCAAACCAATTGTCTGCGATGATCTCATGGGTGCGAGTCATCACAACAACAGCCGCACTTGACAGCAGCCATAAGGCTTTGAGCAAAATTGTTCAAATTCAGCCTTGGACAGGTGTATTCATTTAATTTGTGAGTGTATTTATACTCTATGTTGACTGTTAAAGGTATAGGCTCAAAACCTTATACATTTTGCCTATACATTCATACTCCTTACAATCATGTAGAATGGATAAGTAAGATCCTTGTGGTTTTATCACTGTTTCTTTGTTTGAGATGTATGTTCATCTGTACAAAAGTATTTTTCACAATGTAAAAAAGTAAACAGGAAATGATTGTACCTTATTACCTTTTTTCCATTCTTTTTAGTTATGAAAAGTATCTCAACATTTGAATCATGTTTAGCCAATCTTCTTTCCATAATCCTGTCGGAGGAATATGGTCAGTTCCTCCACTATTTCCCCTTGCGGGCCTTCTTTTGCAGCAAGCTTGGTCTCCAAACAATTTGATGGTGGTCCAAGAACATGTTGGAAGACTGACACTGCTAACCTTTGTCACCATGTGTCCCACAAGCAATTATTGCATCCTACCAAGCTTTGAATATGAAGGAATGTATAGTAGTAGTAAAGGAAAAAAGTCACAAGATACAAATTTTGTCAACACAAAAATCAGATATTTCTTAAACCACTATTGCAAATATAATTTTCATTAGCCGCTGCCACTTTTATTATGTGTCTCTTCCCAGTGAATGTTATCAGATTTTGGTATAAAATGTCTTCTGTACCCTGAAGAGTTTTGTCCTCTTTTAGAAAACCTTATTTAAAATAATAATAAGCGCATACATTAGAAGACATTATATCAAATAAATAAATATATATTTACATTGGTGATACAGGGTCTGATTCAGACATGGACGCAATGTCAATGTTGGATGCAATGAAGCATTTTTATGCCAATACGCATGCGTCACAGCTGCATTTCTCATGCGCAGCTGTGGATTTGCAACAGTGGTCAAAGAGAGAATTTATCCGCAAAGTGAGTGACAGGTAGTCAGCATTTGGGGGAGGTAACAGGGAGTTGGTTAAAAAAGTACAGATGTGTTATGACCATTTTCTTGGTGTTCTCCAGTGAGCCTCTGCAAATTTGTTCACAGAAGTTCAATGTGCAAGTGATGTTTCTGCTGTTGTACATAAGTGGTACATGCGACATGCTGGGAGTGGGTGTCTCAATGCACAAGAAGATGGGTGAGTTATTTGAATATTTTTTCCACTGCGTAAACAATCACTGTGTCGACTGGATTTTCGTCCATCTTTCAATCGGGCCACTAGTACGTGATAAAGAAGGAGAAAAAGGTGCCTTGTTCTGTGTACTGACAATTAAATATGTATATACAGCTGCTCACAAGGTGGGTCTTCACCCGCCAAAAGAATATTGAATACACAGTCTTCACTAGCACTCCATTTTCCATAGTACATGAGGATGTTACATTATCTTACCACAACCTTCTTTACGTCCAATCTCCTTCTGTATTATGCACATGCAAAGTTTATAAGCAGGTGCATATGCCAAATTTAAATAAAGCAATATTCATAAAAGAATGGTTTGGAAAATAACAACAGCTACAGAATTGTTCACTTATTGTAAACAAAGACCTACACATAAGTGGCCCTTCTCTTTTATTCTTAATTTTGCCCATTGATTGCTTCTTGTTTGGAGCCATTAAAAGTTTGAAGCTGCCTGCCCAATTGGGGGTCATCCTTTACCATCATACACAATCCTATCTTCTGCTGTATCAGCTTGGTACAACAAGGTGCAGTACTGTACAAGAGCACCAATATTTTTTTAAAGGCAAGTTATAATTTCCTGTTTATACTATGGTTGTCCACCATCATCTTCCATCTAAAAAAGTAAATGATAATCTATTATTTTAAAATATTAAATGTACTGGTCACACAAATATAGTCCAACTGCAGCTTATTTTTTTTAAACGTGTGACAGCAAATCACCTATAGTACAACAAAATCCCATTCAGTCTCCTTACAGTCCTTAACACTTTGTATTCACTGAAACACTTGAAAGTTTAAATGTAATTGTACAACAGAGGGTGTGTTGCAAATATACAGAGACATATATATATATATATATATATATATATATATATCAAATCAGGACAGTTTTGTGGCCCCAGTTCTGCAGTGTAGACTAGGACCCTGTTTCCTCCTTCTCAGAGCTTTTCCTGTAAATTATCAGCTGATTCTCTAGTTTATCATCCTTTGCCTGGACTAGCTTTAAAGAACCGTATTTAGACAAGTGATGAGAAACATGTACATAATTTTTTTTTTTTAGCAATGTTTTACTAATAATTTTTATTTACATATTTATACTCAGTCCTTCCATTGTATTGAAAAGTTTTACATACATTTATTTTTGTGAAATTGTTAAAATTTGCAATGTTTGACTTTCAAAACTATTTTAAATAATTTTATTTATATGCTAAAATAATTATAAGACAAACTGAAATAGCTAAAATAATTAGATTTTGGTTATGCATTCTGTTCATTTTATGGCTTTCTTGGGTCTATTTTTTATCTGACTTATTTCTGGAGTATGCAGGAAAAATAAGCATGCCCCTTACATAATATTTCCTTATCCAGTGAAAGTGAGATATTTTTGTTTTCACTTTGAGTCACACTGAGATTCTCTGGACCCAGTAGCCTGCATAATAAATAAGAGTTCTCATTTTACAATTTGTCTCAGTAACTGAATAAATGAATAAAAGAATGGGAACAAGACCAATACAGCAGCATTTGGTGCCTTTTGTGTCATTCAGGCTTCAAGGATTTATAACCGTAGCATTTTCAGCAAAATTGTTTAACTGAACCCTGTACGAAGACAACAAAAAAACATATGTGACTGTATTTGGGATAGAGATGTTTATTGTACCAAAAATCAAGGTTTGGCAAGAAAGGGTTATTATCCATATAGCTATATTATACCTTGAACAAAGAAGGGACACAAGATAAACCTTCTGTCTAATTAATAGTGCTATGAAAATTTTCCACTTAAAGGATAATAAAAACTCTTTTATTGGAAAGCATGATCTATGGATATAACTGTTCATGGAGCATTCAAAATAATTACTTTTTAATGAATATCTAATTTAGTAAATGTTGATTTTTTTCACTTGAATAACCCGTTCATATAACATCATGAACTGCAGCATCAATTTATATTACACATTGTTGTTACTTACTGGGAAATAATATGACATGGTGTGATGAAAGAAGCAATAGAAAGAGGAAAATATGCTGCTAAATTGTCCGTGGTATTGGGAACATCTAGATTGTTGTCTCTTCAAATTCAATTGGTAAAGTACCAATCATTTCTAATAATTAATACTTTGGCACACCACTTAATGAACTGTGTTAGGCAGCTTTAAGTAAAACTGCTTCAATTGTCAGGAAACAGTTTTTCTAATATAAAATAAAATTACTGCATAACATAAAACATTAATAAATATAACTGATGATTTAAAGCACTATGATAGACACAAGTAAAAATTATTCTTTTAATGGTCAGCTAAATTTAAAAAGTGGATTTTACATGTTTGAAGGATGTACAGTAAGTTTTGATTGCTGCTTTGTTACAATATAACCACAGTATGATGGCTAATTGCTCTACATTCATCAGGAAATTAAGAAGATAAAGCAAAGTTAGCCTCTTACTGTAACTTGAAGTCAATATGCTCAAATAGGAGCACAGGAGGGCATAGAATATCTAACTTGCGATGCCGTTATTCCATATATCCCAGGGTTTTAAATTGGCAATTGTTAATTTATGTTATCTAGGGGAATGCTCATACATCTAGAAATATGTTTGCTTCTTATTATTGATATTCATCTCCATCCTCACTCAAGTGTGATGCAGATTAGGCTTTCTGCCTAAATAATATTATTTTTGTTATATTACTCATATTACTGCTATATATTACTACATACTGTGTATAGCATATACTATCTTAAAATATGTCATAAGGACTTCAGCTGTTCTTAAAAGGTACTTTAATGTATAAGTCTGCATGGACCTATTTGGGCGCTAGTTGTTTCTGCCAGCTACTGTAATTTGAGCCTTGGAAGCTAATGGTCACCTCAGTAATCTCTAAGGCCACATGTAACAGGGAGACTATGATCATCTTATATAAGTTAAGATTTATTTACTGATTGTCACATAATGGAAAAACTGTTTTGAATTAATACTATAAATTAAATATAGCTTCTCTGCATAGAAAAACAGTGTTAGCTTTATTAATGAAAAAATAATGTTTTTTAACAAGCCTATTTATCTTTTTTATACAGTAATTTTTCTAGAATTTTTTAATGGTTTTTAACATCAATTAAAAACAAACATTAACTATTCGCTCATTTGAAGCTTTTACAATGGAATAAATATCAAGTTAATGCTCATGATCTTGTATATATATATGAACACATACTCATTAAATTTATAGCACAAGGGGGTATTATGCCTCTGTTGTTCCCCTTGGTTTGCAATTTGCCCTTGAGGAATATGGGAATATTGTTATGTTTTCAGCCAGTCTCGTTATCTGGCAAACTGTGACTAACAAAGAGAAATCTGCTAATGATGTCACCAAGCTCAGAGAAACACCTGAAAGGCCTGATAGGGAATGACAGGTTTGCAGCCACACACTAGCAGAAGAAAAAGCAAAGTTGCACATAAAAGCCAGTGGAGTAGGAGTCTTTCTGCTACACAAGGCTCAAATAACAGCACAAGCAGAAAATTCTATGCTACACCACCATTAACAACAGCGGGCTTCTATCCATAGTAGTCAAGGACTGGGAGAGGTTCATAGACAATTCTGAAAGTTAACGTGCACACAGAACAAATGTGTTCACAATCAAAAAGATTAGTTAAGGATGAACACAAACAATGTGCAGTTTGTGATTTTCTATGTATTTTTTTTTTCATTTTTCTATGTAATTGTTTGGTGACATCATTTCTTGTTATTTGATTACCTTGGATATTTAAGGGCTGTATTTGTCCATTAGTACCTTATCCTGGACAAAAACAGTTTAATGGTTGAAAGGCTTTGGAAGAGGGACTTTATTGGTAACAGTGGCTGCCAGCCTGACACCTTGAATCATCAGTTCCAGTGGTCCAGACCTGCTTTGTCTGATTTCCGTGCTGTTTTTATCAATCATCTGCTAAAGTATCCTTTTGTATTTTGGATTCCAATATATTCTATGTTTATGACTTTGTCTACATAAACCTAAATTTCCTCTTGTTTTGTGAGGTAATGCACTAGAGAGGTTTTTCCTTTCATTTATATGTTTCTCACATATTCCTCTCTCTGGAAATTTGGTCTGGAGGAGAATATCTATTAGAGAAATGAGAGAGGAGAGAAGAAACAGCCTTCAAGAAACTCTGCCGTCATCTTAGGACTTGCCTTTTCTGTAGTCCTCTAGAGACTTCTCGGATTATAGTACATATGTTTCTTTTTTTACTATATTATATAATTTCTTTTCTGTGCTTTTTGTGTTTGTACTACTTCTGTTTAATATTGTATACGCCATGCTATATTTGAGGAACGGTTTTATCACTCTCTGTCTTTATACTTTTTAAATGATATTTCTAAAATAAGAACATATATACTGTAGGGATGTGCGCAGACCACCGTGATTTGGATTTGGATCTGTATCTCCTTCAAGGTTTTGGATCTGGATTTGGTTTTGCAAACCACCCTCAAGTGTTTTGGTTTTGTAATTTATGCAATCCAAAACCCTGAAATTCGGATTTAAAATCCGAATTCTGAACCGCAAAAAGATCAGAAACGCTACCCGGATTTACCTCAGGAGATTAGAACCACGACTTGGATTTACACGGATTCACAAAATTTGTGTGGTTTCGAATTTCTGGAGAACTGAACCACATATCTCTAATATACAGCAGTGGATTCACTCACTAATTAGCTCCCCCCTATTTTTTGCACGTTGACAAGTCAAGCCGGGACTGGAGCATGAGCAACAATTACAGGTCCTGCATCTCTGAGCCCACTTGGGATCTAATATGACTAACACTACTGACAGCTGCCGACTTAGCACACTGAGGTCCGGACTCAGTGCAGTTGTATACAGGAATTCCCATACCGCAACAGAGCGCCCAACAGGACACTTGGTCACTGGAGACTTTTACCTAAAGGTAAAAGTCTAATTGTAAATCTAGAGAAGATCCTGGTTTCAGTCTGCTACTAAAGACTTTTTCAATATACAGTACTTCAAGCCAGGTCATCCGACTGTACTTCACTATACAGTACATCTTCTTTACTGAGACATCCAATTGGAAGAATAACTGCCAAAAACTTTAATTTACATGTGTGATATTTTCATGGACTGATACTATGATTTTAATGAGATGCTGAGATATCTATTTTTACATTGTTGCTTGTATACAAAATTGAATACATGATAACTATGCATGTTGTATAGTAACATTGTAACTTTCAAGTTAGTAATTAATTTGGGAGAATCTGATTGCTATGTAATAAAATAGGATTTTAATATATTAATTATTAGTCATTGCCTATTTTGGATACCAGCACTTTTTTTTCCTCTATAAGAACATATATACATATGATTTAGAAATTAATATTTTATATTGATTTATGCTGCATTACCACCTTTTAATAAAATAGTCCTTCCCACCTTTGATCATTGTACACTTGTTTTTCTTGCGTCTCCATGGGTTCATCAGACAGCTCCATTCAAAAACCAGGGTGTGTCCCACTGTAGAATACCGTCAATCCCCAAAAAACTTAGTTGGTACATTTTTTATTAAAAGTGGTGGAACAGGTCAGAAGCAGCTTAATAATTAGTAATACAAACAATTAAAAATTAAATGTATTTTCACGGCCCACAGCAATATGGAAGGGGTGTGGTACAGTTTGACATTCTGAATGTTGACATGAGAATGTTGACATGGCCTGAATTTTGACATTAGACATGCTAACATTATCAATGTTGACACTGATATAATATCAACATGTTTAACATGTTGACATTATGCATGTCAACAGTGAGAATGTTGACAGTACTATTTTGTACTAATATACACATGCATAATGGTGACATTTTGCCTGGATATGTTGACATTCTGAATTTTGTCATTCTGAACTATTCGACATTACAGTATTGACATTCTGAATGTCGACAATATGACTGCATAGTGCATACCCATTGGAAAGCAGTCTCAGAGGAGACTGAGCGCTCAAAGTGAGAAGTAAAATTGGTAACTAGTCCTCAGTTATACGGCAAATATACACTTGCCTGCTAAAAGACTAATGCAGAGTATTTCTGCAGTCAGTCTGCCCCTATATGTACACTTAATTTCATAGCTATCACCATCAGTGTACACTTGCATCAACCCTATCCCTGGTGCATAAGATCCATCTGAATTATGGGTACACATACAGTAACTGTGCATAGCAAGCAATTCCATCTATACATCCCATGCCTATGTGAGAATGCCCTTTTTCTACTTAGTTAAGTCCCATACAGTATGTTCAGCACCAATGTATGTGCAGAGTGAATATACACAATATATCTGCAAAAATGTCTTACTTTTCACTCTGCAACAACTTTTAAATGTGGAAATACTGTATCTTAAGTTTTATAGTATATACATTTATATTATCTCTCACCCATAGAGTATACTGCTGCTAAATACAAATTGAACAATTCTCTGAAACCAAGCTGTAATGTAGCAAATATATCTGATTTTCTTTTCTTCAAAGTGCCCTTTTAATTTAACTCTAGTACATAAATTTTTCTGTTATTTGGGAACTATGGGCCTGATTCAGACCCACTCGCGAGCGGCTGTCCGCTCGCAAGTGGGTCGATGTTATGCACTGAGCATGCGCACGACGGAGGGAGCTCCGTCGTGCGCATGCGCCAGACGCGACGAGCGAAGGAAAGTCCTTCGCTCGTTGTGTCCGATCAAAGGGGGCGTGCTGTCAATGTTGATTGACAGCACGCCCCCTTTGGAGGGCGTGCCGGGGGCGTGCCTCCCTGACGGGGGCGTACCCACGGGAACGCCTCCCGTCAGAAGCCGGCCCACTGACATCACTAGTGATGTCAGTGGGAGTGATTTTGGCTCTGATAGAGCCAAAATCACTCCGGAGCTTACGGTTGAAAACCTCAACCGCAGGCTCCGGCTCGCAGTTTCGATGGTCGCGATGGTCTCGACCATCGCGGCCATCAAACTGCACGCTCGTATAGGCTGTGGGTGGTGACCCACAGCTATACGAGCGTCCAGGAGGACGCTCCATGAAAATGGAGCCCGGCCCTCATTCAGAGCGTGCGCTCTGCTCAGAGCGTACGGCTCTGAATGAGGGCCTATATTCTCATTGAATAGGTTGGGTTTAGTTAATAGTATATTGTAAAATGTTATATAAGAATAACAAAAAGAAAGGACTGTCCCTGCTATAACCTTCACTGGAAAGTGAGTGGGATATTATCTATATAATAAGTGAGAAAGCATGTCTGTCTATCTGTCTGTCTTTTATCCTTTATGCACGGGGATAGTTTTGGACCTAGCTCCACCAAATTTGACATGTTAGTGTAGTTTAACCAGGATTAGGTTTTGGCATACTGTCACACAATTGCTAAAACTGGGGACACACTTAAATTACACAGGTTCCAGGGCTGGTTCCAGTGGTAATTGGCAGTCTGCCAAAAAGCTACAAAAGTATCCTTTTAACCTCAGTCTGTGCAAACTTGATGACTCATGCAAGTTCATTGTAAATCCAGATCCTCTGTGTTAGCATGCAACGGTGTAACAATAATTTTGTGGGCCACATAGTAAAATCCAAAAAACAAAACAAAACATACATTAGCCCCCACAAAGAGCCCAATCATGATATGCCACACAGAGCACAATCAGGTTATGACACACAGAACCCATTTAAACTATGCCACACAGAGCCCATTCAGGTGATACCACACAGTAGTACCCCCTTTCAGGGCCACCATCAGTGGTGGACTGCCGGGATTGGATTCCCAGGCCTATACACTGGCAAAACAGGGGGGCCTGTCCCTTCCTACTGCCACTGCACAGCCTGCAGCCCCACACTACCCCCTTGAGTGAAAGAGGGGTGCCCACTGCTACCACCCACCACTACTAACCCAGCCTGCACTACCCAGTCCCCTTTAAGTAAAAGGAGGAGGGTCCACTTGGGACGCTCCAACCTACACACTGTACTGAGGCCCGCCAGCCCCTATGTTCAATAAAGTTTATTTTGAAGTTTATTGTGACATCATGACATTGCTCTTCACTGCTGGACAGGAGAGGTCAGAGGAGGCATGGGGCGAGAGGAGCAGTCAGCCGATGGAGAAGAAGAAGCCAGAAGGAAGTACTCGGAGCCTTCTTCAAGGAGATAAGGTAAGTAAGTCATCAGACTTAATAAACTAGGGAAAAGGGAAGTGGGAAAAAGAGCTGGGCAGAACAGCACTGGTCCAGATTTAATAAACCAGGGAAAAGGGAAGTGGGAAAAAGATAGCAGTGAAAGGGGAAGGGGGCAGCTCTGTCCTTTATACACATTATGTCAGTAGTAGTGCTTATACATTATACCACACAGTAATGCCCTTTACAGATTATGCCACATAGTAGTAGTCCCTGTAACATATTATGCCCCCCAGCGACTCACCTCCCCATGTACCTCCAGCAGCCTCTATCCTCCTCCTGTGTGCCAGCAGGTGTGGCATTTAGGGCCAGGCCACTAGCTAATTAAAGCTGGTGTTTTGGCAAGCAGTGGCTTACATGGACAGACAGCACCAGCACAATTTGAATCAGGTGCCGGTCGCCAACCAATCGGAGCTTGCGGACCGGCAGCCAATCAGGAGCTGTCACTGCTGATTGGCTGCCAGTCCATGAGCTCTGATTGCCTCGCGACCGGTGGCACTGTCTCTCCATGACTGCCTGCCAGTGCATCAGCTGTAATCAGCTGGCAGACTAGCACCAAATCAACATTTCTGGCACCCGGAACCCCCTTGATGACCTTGACTGGCCCACCTTGTGTGCGAGACTGGGTGCAGGGAGAGTGGGAGTCCACAGAGACAGCTGGGGTACCATAGCAGCCGCACCCACGCTAGTTACACCACTGTTTGCAAGCATGTTAGCTAACAGTGGGGTCTTTTTCAAAATCAATGGAATATGGTTATATGCTAGGACAATGTAAACAAATAAAGGCTGCAGGTGTACTTCAGTGTCCAGTCTTCAACCCGATCAATGCCGGGTATCCCAGCTAGTTATTTATATCACTCTATAGTAAATAATCTCTAGTATCGAATGGCTGCTATAAAACTGTTTGAATGTATTGAATTATCAGCTCTTATTTGTTTCAAAAAACAGCTTGAATAGAGCAGTATTAAAATTGCAAATATACCATAAAAGAAAGGATACACTGCATAATTGGTAAATTATTTAAATACTTATCTGCCTCAATCTGTAGTGTTAAATTAATTTGTGTAAATTTGCTCATAATAACTTAGGGAAGATTTATCTCGTGCTCAGTTAGTTAGTGCTGCTTACGTCTATACCCATGGATCTCATTTTATTGTGACCCTTCCTGGCAGCACGAGGATACTGGTCACGGTGTGACCGACAAATTACAGTGGATTGGTAAATTATGGCACAACTAAAATCACAGGGATACAGATTTTTAGTTATCGCACATTTTTAATAAATAGACTCATTAGACTGGCAGTCACAGATACTGTAGTAATTTACAGCAGTTGGTTTTACTGTACCTACTGTAGTGCATCAATACTTTAGGATATTATGGTCTTTTTGTGTTGTATTTTGAATAGATTTAAAATTGGCTTATCACTTATAACTAATTTGTCCTCTGAGCCAGTGGCGGTTCTAGACTTTTCTATTAGGGGGGCGGTTTACTGTTTAGTCCCAACACCTCCTCTCTCCAGTCCCGACTCAATTAAGACGCCCCGATAGAAAGCATATTTGTTGCTAAGAAGATTGATGTGGCTGCACAGGCATGACCATCACTAATGGGCAAAATAATGAGAGAAGCGACTGCACACCACAATCTTTACAAAGTAGACGGCCATATTCAATATTTGCTGTGGTACTCCCACATACATCTGGGTAGTACCTAATATTTGCTGGTATCCCTGAATATTTGTTGATAAATAGGGCACTTATGTAAAATACAATCCAATTAGATGCGATGTCCGCTCGTTTGCGAGTCATCACGACAGCGGCTGTGCTTGACATCCGCCATAGGGCAGCGAGAAAAATCCGGCGAATTCAGGGTTGAGTCGGGCTGCGAAGGGTGCGATGTGCCGGGCTGTTGCAACGGCACATCGCACCCTTCACACTTTATTTGATTGACCCCTGAGACTTCTGTATTGCGTCCAGCATTATATAAATCAGCATAAAAATTATAGTATTGCCTTATGTGTTCCAAACTAAACTTTATTAGTAGGGCACTCATTTATCAAATATGGTTCATCTGTTTATCGCATTGTATATTTTTATCAAGGGTCTGGAGAATGATATAGTATAATAATATAGTAAATAATATTGAACATATTTAATTTTCATATTTTGGCCTCTATTTACCACCACAATGGCTTTGAAATGAAACAAACAAAATGTGCTTTAACTGCAGACTTTCAGATTTCATTTGAGGGTAATTACATCCAAATCAGGTGAACGGTGTAGGAATTACAACGGTTTCTATATGTGCCTCTCACTTTTTAAGGGGCCAAAAGTAATGGGACAAATTAAACAATCCTAAATCTAACTTTCACTTTTTAATACTTTGTTGCAAATCCTTTGCAGGCAATTACAGCCTGAAGTCTGGAACGCATAGACATCACCAGACGCTGGGTTTCATCCCTGGTGATGCTCTGCCAGGCCTCTACTGCAAATGTCTTCAGTTCCTGCTTGTTCTTGGGGCATTTTCCCTTCAGTTTTGTCTTCATCAAGTGAAATGCATGCTCAATTGTATTCAGGTCAGGGGATTGACTTGGCCATTGCATAACATTCCACTTTTTTTTACCCTTAAAAAACTCTTTGGTTGCTTTTGCAGTATGCTTCGGGTCATTGTCCATCTGCACTGTGAAACGCTGTCCAATGAGTTCTGATGCATTTGACTGAATATGAGCAAATAATATTGCCTGAAACACTTCAGAATTCATTCTGCTGCTTTTGTCAACAGTCACATCATCAATAAATACAAGGGAACCAGTTCCATTGGCAGCCATACATGCCAATGCCATTACACTACCACCACCATGCTTCACTGATGAGGTGGTATGTTTTGGATCATGAGCAGTTCCTTTCCTTCTCCATACTCTTCTCTTCCCATCATTCTGGTACAAGTTGATATTTGTCTCATCTGTCCATAGGATGTTGTTCCAGAACTGTAATGGCTCTTTTAGATGTTATTTGGCAAACTCTAATCTGGTCTTCCTGTTTTTTGTGGCTCACCAATGGTTTACATCTTGTGGTGAACCCTCTATATTCACTCTTGTGAAGTCTTCTCTTGATTGTTGACTTTGACACATATACACCTACCTCCTGTAGAGTGTTCTTGATTTGGCCAACTGTTGTGAAGGGGTTTTTCTTCACCAGGGAAATAATTCTTCTGTCATCCACCACAGTTGTTCTCCGTGGTCTTCCGGGTCTTTTGTTGTTGCTGAGCTCTCCGGTGTGTTCCAAACAGTTGATTTGGCTACACCTAATGTTTTTGCTATCTCTATGATGGGTTTGTTTTGATTTTTTAGCCTAATGATGGCTTGCTACACAGATAGTGACAGCTCTTTGGATCTCATATTGAGAGTTGACAGCAACTGATTCCAAATGCAAATGCCACACCTAGAATCAACTCCAGACCTTTTACCTGCTTGATAATGAAATAACGAAGGAATAATCCACACCTGTCCATGAAATAGCTTTTGAGTTGATAGTTCCATTACTTTTGGCTCCTTAAAAAGTGGGAGGCACATATAGAAACCGTTGTAATTCCTACACCGTTCACCTGATTTGGATGTAATTACCATCAAATTAAATCTGAAAGTCTGCAGTTAAAGCACATCTTTTTTGTTTCATTTCAAAGCCATTGTGGTGGTGAATAGAGGCCAAAATATGAAAATTCTGTCAATTTTCCAATATTTATGCACCTGACTGTATTTATAATATGGCCTGGCCCCATGTGATAAGGGCCAACACCCCCATATACTAGAGCTGGTGAGTACTAATGAACCACACTGCCATCCACCACCCACTGGCACCCCCCACAGCTGACACCTGCCCCCCCCACCATCCTGCGGCAACTATAAAGCTGGTGAGTGAGTGCTGCTGCAGCTTAACTACAGTGCGATGATCCACCAACTAACATCGTTGACACCCACCTTTTATTTTTTCTTGTACCCTCGGATGGCAGCGCGGCACCTCGGCTGAGCTTCCTTTTAGCTTCTCTCTCTCTCAGTCTGAGTATGTGACGTAACAGGTCACACCAATCAGTAGTGGAGAGGAGAGTTGAGTCAGTGAGAGACAGAGCGGCAGCCGGCAGCAGCTGTCCAATCAATCATGAGCTGCTGCTGACAGTCTGCTGAGGCCTCACAGAGCTATAACAAGCCAGGCCTCCATAAAGCCATGTCAGCGGGTCCCTGGGACCTGCTGGGCCCTAGGTGACCGCTTATGAATGAGTATGGAGCAGGAGTCAGACTGCCGGGACAGTGCATGTGTGCGTCCCTGCGTCCCATCACATTCTCACTGGAGGCAGCAGTGTGCTAGGGGTGGCGATCACCCCAATCACCCCCCATCTGGATCCGCCACTGCTCTGAGCTGCTAAATAGTTTTTTTGCCTGGGTCTCTCTAGAAAGCATGGTGGCACAATAATTAGCTTGCTGCCACACAGCACTGAGACGTGTTCAATTTCCAGTAGAACTTAAAATCTATATTCCCTACCTATACACGCACACATAAATATATATACTAGTTGATGTTTTTTGTCAGAAGCCAATTAACCTACCAGTATGTTTTTGGATTGTGGAAGAAGACCAGAGTACCTAGAGCAAATCCACACAAACATGTGGAGAACATATAAGCTCCACACAGATAAAAGCTTGGGGGACTTGAACCGACGACCTCAGTGCTGTGAGGCAACATGCTAACCAGTGACGTGTGGTGAGGTCAATGGCTGGGGAGGCACTGTTGTTATATCAAAACTTTGGAGCATGACAGGGAGTATGATAGGGGAGGGAGTATGACAGGGGAGGCTCTGCCTTCCCTGCCTACCTTACTGCACATCCCTGTTGCTAACCCTTGTGCCACTATGCTCCTACTTGTGACTGAGTGGGTGGATGATGTGTTGGTGGAATTATTAGCTATGCAGAGATGTTTGTGCATGTAGATATGCTTGTTTAACTTTTCAGCCAAATATTTAACAACTAGTGCAAGGGATGAGGATGAATATGAAGCCAGGTATACAGATAGGATTGGTTCAGTGGCAGAGATGTACACAACTCTGCATACAAGCAAATATCCACATTTAGTTCCAAGCATACTATGTGGGAGCAATTGAGGTGGACATGTGTTCACCTCTGCCTTGACCCTTATGTATCTACTATTTGACTTTACTGCTATTTAGATATGTCTACTAAAAATGCCAATATTTCAATGAAATTTCATTATTGTCTGTCTTCTGTGCATGTTTATATATGTATCTTTCTCTCGCTCCATGTCAGTTAGATGATAGACTCAGAAGGACACAATATTTCATAGGCAAGCAGTAAGACTGATCCGGTGGTTTCTAGTACCTGCCAGAGGGCAACCAGCAAGCCCGACCTCTGCCATGTGCATATGCGCTGCCACGCATCTTTCTCCTTGGCGTACATATCGAGTGGCTGGACCCTGAGACTCTCCTGCAGTTATAAGTTATCAACAAACTAGGGTGCTGCAAGTACTCTATACTACCACAGTTGTATTAGGGGACATTAACTCTACCACATGATAGCACCCATTACACCCGCATGACCAATGCCCAGCAATAACCCGAATGGTTCCAGGCTGCTTCTACTCTATTACAACTCTACCTGCAGGTTCAATAAACCTAAGTACTGGTTAAGTTACATCATGTGTGGACTTACCGCCACCAGCACAGCACCAAACAACTGCCCAAACATACTATCTCATATACTCTGGCCAAGTGTCTCATCATCCTGGTTTACCAAGCTATCTGGGACAAACAATTATCCACCATGCACACTCTGCTCCACACTATTACAATGCTACTCTGTTAACACATTATGCTCATAAGTTATGGGTTCAGTGACCAGACCTCATCATTGTGTTAATTCTATACTCTGCTAATACATATGACCATTTACCATGAACACAACAAAAGTGAAAGTGTGTTATACTGTAATTACTCATCTTCAACACATTTACGCTGCACAACATAAAGAACACAGGAGTGATACATTTACGCACTAGATGAATATTGAACAGAAAATAGCTAATACTTTGGGTAGATTGAGCAGTGCATTGGTTATTGGTATATTGCATACTTGACCTTATACAGAGATACATGCAATTGTGCCCCGTATTGCATGGAGAACCACTTAACTGGCTAATATTTTCCCAGAAATGTCTCCAAAACTTGTTTTTTTATTATCAAATTTTGTACATAATACCTTTTTAACCCTGATTTAGTGTAATTTTATTAAGAAATATTCAGATTTCTTAATAAACTTATACCGAACCAGGGTTAAATAGGCAGTATTTACATAAATTGATTATTTAAAAATTCCACAATTTTGGAAAATTTTGGAAAAAAGTTTTGACTAATTAAAAACAGTTATTATATATATATATATATATATATATATATATACACATATACACACACTGTAAAGTATTAATTTTTTAATCTATATTAAAACATTTTACCTACACCTCTTGCAGAAGGTGTAGGCAGCCAGCAGCAGGGGAGGGACATATTGAAAGAGGAGGGGGCCCATGTGCAGACTCTGTCAGGCGTCCTCTCCTCTCTACCCAGCGGTGCACTGAGCGCAGCAGACTCCGAGCAGTAGAGTAGACTCTAGTGCTATGCCAGAGTCTACTGCGCATGCACAGGTCACCGGAGAAATTACGTGGCAGCCATTTTCCCAGCAATTTCACGACTATGCATGCACAATGCACTTGGAAAAAGGCCACTGCACCATTTTGTTGGTGATTTGCACAGCGCTGCTACAACCGATGTGGGACTCCAGAGATGTAAGTATTGAATTAATGGGTGCAGGATGTGCGGTGTGGGCCCCCTTGGACCCATGGGCCTGTGTGCACCACACACCTTGCACCCATTATAAATAAACCCCTGAGCAGGGGGCAGGGGTGTCTCACTACATGCAACTGTGTCAGCGACCCTGTCAGGGAAAGCCTATTTTGGCGTGGTCACATCAGATGCGACCACGCCAGGCATCTGTTTAAAGTATAATTATGTGCTTATGCACAGCTGCAACTATTGTAAGTTGTGCACAGGGGATCTAGTTAAATGCTGGCAGACAGGACGCCGGCCGCTGAAATACTGACGATGGAATCCCACAGCCCAGCAAAATGCTGATGTGGATATCCCGAAGTTGACCAGGATACCAGTGTCAGCATCCCGAATGCCGGAATTCCGAATGTCCAGACCTCGGTAAGTATTGCAGTTTCCCCTGGGATGGGGAGGTTGGGTTTAGGCACCTCCAAGGGGGGAATTAGGGTCAGGAACCCCTTGCGGAGAATTAGGGTTAGGCTACGGGGTGGGGTGGTTAGGGTTAGGCACCCCCCGGAGGGTTAGGTTTAGGGTGCAGTATGGGGAGGTTAGGGTTAAGCACTAGGGAGGGGAATTTAGGATTAGGCACCAAAGATGGAGAGTAAGGGTTGTGGGGGGGAGAGGGGTAGGGATAGTATACTTACCACCCCTATCAGGATCTTTAGTGTTCTAGCTTCCGGCATCAGGATTTTGAACCACTACTCAACCGCCGGTTTTTCATACCGATTCCGTGTGCAGGACAGTACGACACCAGTACCCTCATTTACATCCAGCATACATCACATACACTTATACCCATGTTTTTAAACATTTTGTTTTGCTTGAAAATTCCGCATTAGTTACTTATTAGGCTTCAATATAGCTTCAAGAAACATTTCAAATACAGCAAGAACACCTCTATCTCATAAAAACATTGCTAAGACACACACAAAAGCAAATCTGCAGAAAAGCACAAATCAAATTCAGCAGTATATTCGCAAATAACCAGTTACAAGCGGTTTGCTAAAACTGGCAACCATCATCATATATTTGCACCTGCCATCATCCACCCACAAAGAATACAGCTGTTAGAAGCATATATGGATATGTGTGCCACTCTTTATCCATTCTCAATTACAAGAGCATGCCTATACTGTACTATGTTAGAACGCCCTGCCTGTAATGCCCATCCCATTAGTAATGAGTGCACAACCCTAGGCAATCTGTTTACTGCTAGTAGGGTGCCATGTTTCTGCAATATTTAGCTGTGAAAGACATTCCCAGAATTATTTCCTCTACATCCCTTTACATGTTTAGTAGAAGACTTCTATCTTACAATGATAAGCACCAATCACTGAAACATATGTCTCTAGGTGGACTTTGACTTCAACACCTGTTTATGTGATACTATTAATATCCAGTGAGCAAAGCATTAATACAAAGAGCTGCCATCTCAGTGGTGTTCTTAGATGTGACAATTTCTGTAACAAGATTGCTTATTTTGGCAAAATAGACGAAACACTCATTATAAGATGATAGGCACACTGGTGCCCTCCCTAACCCTATCAGTTATCTCTATTACGGGGCTAGACTAATAAAGAAATATGTCTTGTCAATATAAGATTATTTTTATATTTTTAGAATGTCAAAAATATTTGTTTTTATTTATAAGGTTCAAGAATTTAAAAATGGCAGTCTTTTGTTATTTTTCTTTTAAATAATTTCCATGTAATTTCCATTTGCACTTTTAGCTCTGTCAGAGCAAATAGAGTTACCCAGTCATTCATTTCTGGCACATTAGAGGCTTGTCACGGTGTTGAAATCCACACATTCAGTAACATATTGTCAGATCATTTTTCATAACCCTTGTTTCCTTGTCATTCTGTCATAGCTAACACTATGCAGCAGATTAGTACAAAAACATAAATCTTTTCTCAGCTTCACTTCACTGCTGTTTAGTACTGTTTTGCTAGACCACTGTGCTTACTAGCTTCAAATACCTTCAGTTTAGATTAATGCATATTTATTATCACGGGACAGTTTCTTCAGAGATTTTTCTCAGCGTGTGCTGACAGCTTATGTAGCGTTTTGCCATTCATCATTGTACACAATTTCTGTCAACTCATTCAAAGCTTTTTTAATGTAAAAAAAAATGGAATAAGATGTCTTTCTACTATAAAGTCTCTTTTATATTCATAGCCAATGCTTTAGCATGTAATATTGCTGATTCTATTTTTTTTTTTTTTGTAATTTTGGCTGTGAAAAGTACTTAATGTACCAAAAACAATTTGTACAGGCATTATTTTACCAATTTAAAGTGTATACGCCTTGCTGAGGTCTCCCTTATCTAACTGTTGCTAATACATTCTCATGCTGTGCTCTGATAGCTTCATTTTACAGTTGAGGAGATCATCCACTCCATGCTGCGCTGGAAATGGGACCCTCATCACTTCGGTCCACAGAGTGCACTTAACATGTGAACAACAAACAAGACAAAAAAGTTGTTGCTATAAAATTCTCTTTACATGTTATTTTATTTTAATACTTAAATCTTGATTGCTTCTCCCTGTATACGTTGTGATGTTAAGACTTTTTATGTTCTCAGCTTTGCATGGCTGCTTAACTGTTTGTGCTGTTATAAGGATGCTAAAAAAATAACATATTTTGGATTGATACAACATACTCTGAGACTATCCCACACCTTCAAGTGTGTCCAAGATCGACTCTTAGACCCATATACACTGGAACCAGCTGGGACAGTAATTGCTGTGAAATTATGTCCTGGACATCTGAAAAGAAAGGATCAGCATCATAGGCTCTTGTTTTCCACCCTGTCAGTTCTTTTCCTTGCTATGGATTTGTTGTCATTGGCTCTTGATGATCCTGTTGACACTCCTGACGTAAAATGAATTTTTCACTCTGCACTTGAACGAGTCCATTCACACTGTGAATCTGTATAAAATATATAGGTCCGCAGCTGGTGAGTTTTGTTGCAACTGCTAGGAATGAGACTAAACAATCATGAAGAAGACTGGACAATAGAAATTTTTATAATATGCATTAAATTGTAAAATGAAAAATTACATGTGCTTAAATTTCCAGGCTTACGCAGTATTGTGAGTACTTTTTCTATGTTCTATAAAAAACATATGATATTCATTATGTTATTAATTGGGGGAATTATATAAAAACTATTACTGTGATGGCTGTTTCTCATAGAGGAAGCCAGCGAATATGGGTTTGTTTGCCAGAGAAAGGGTTTCTTTCTATTTAACAAGCCCGCAGTCAGTGGTACTCCAAATCTAAGGAAGGTGAGAGCTTTGGCGATACACACACATGAAAAATGCTTTATTATACAAATAAAGTATCTTTATTTTCATGTTTACAGAACATTAAAATAATATATGTTTGCTTCTGGAAGTGGGTAAGGCAGGAGGCTGAGCCCCACTTGGCGAAATATATGCCTTTTACCCCTGAGTGGGCAGTATTGGCCATCTTTCCAAGGGGGTAAAGACTTACCCCGGGTAGTAGAAAATTATTACTTGCTATAAGTGTTGCAGCAAAAAAAGCATTTTACAAGAGTGGATACACCCAACTCTTATCGATTTCCAATTATATAGGGAGAAACTAAATTTTATATTTCGAATGGACAGGGTGGAAGCGATGTTTGATAAAGAAAAAAAGGCCTCTTCCTCTTTTGATACATAGGAAATCTTTACAGCTACCTTGCCACCATAGTGTGCATCTGACCCAGTGGTATGAAACTCAAATTCTTTTGGGAGATCCTCCTATTTAGTTTTGTTTCTTATTGTATCTCCCACTTATATTTATACCCAAACATGTGTTTGTATTTTATACAACTCTTGGGCTATGTGAACACCTATACTTTGCAAAAGATGTGCATGGAAATGTGCTTGGACATATTTAATGTGTGTTGCTTATCACCATATATAATATTTGGTACTATGCCTGATTTACTTGTCTATGTATTGCAGATCTGTTTGCAGTGTTTTTGCTTCTATAAATAAAATCATAATAAAAAATAATATTTTTTTATATTTTGTATTTTTTTTTTTTGGAAAATGCTAGCTGAAGCCCTGGCTTCCACTGTAGTGCATGTAGAGTATGTGGTATGGTTACTGTATTATAGTGGGTCAACACTGTATCAGAGACAAAACCTATTTGGCCTTCTTACTAAAATGCAATTCTACGGTGATACCGTAAGGGTTATCACATTTTATCACTTAGGGCCCGATTCAGAGATGCACTCTAACTTCAGTATGCATTCAGTTGGCCAATGTGGAAAGTACTGCGCATGTGTTCGAGTCACACTGCGCTTGCGGCGCGATAATAACCACCGGGAGACCAATACGAAATTGGACTCAAGAGCCGAGAACTTCAATGCGCATTTCTGGGAGGTGAAAAGGGGGTGGATAGTCAGACATGGTTGCAGCATTAGCGCAAAGATGAAGACATGGCTATGTTTTTACTGCTTATCGCTTCCCTCATCATACCCCTTTTACTAAGCTGTGATGACCAAATATAAGATTGTTGCTGTAAGATTACAGCTCTATATCATGGTATGAAACTTGTCTCTCTTTAGCAGGTGGTTTTTATTATTTCCTATAAGAGTCCTAAAATCTCAAACATTTAAATTTTAACATTAAAAAAACAGAGAATCCCGATGAAGATGTATGCATATGGGGGAAAATCTATGCATGCCTGGGAAGCTGCATTATTAATGGGTGGTCAGGGGCAGGTGTAAATAGTAGGGATGTGCAGGCTCAGATTAGTTTGGCTTTTCCCGCCAAATTCTGACTTTTCCCGACAAAAATCGGGTCTCAGAAAGAGGCAAAACGTCATTTTTCATGGACATACATCATCTTTCATGGACTTTTGTCCAGGAATGATGATATTTGTCCATGAAAGATGTTGTTTTGCTTCTTTCTGAAACCCGATTTTTGGTGGGAAAAACCCAAAATTGGCGGGAAAATCTGAACTAATCCGAGCCTGCACATCCCTAGTAAATAGTGGATGATGATGATGATGATGATGGTCACAGGTAATAGTGAATCACTTATTATTGGCTTTTTATGAACACTCCACTTACGATGGATGGTGCTTTCTCCATCACTTCATCGCTCGGTCATAGATTATGCTTTTGTGAGCATGTTTAAGCTATTTTATTTATGCAGACAAGAGATGAGGCGTTGTTTCTGCCTGTATTAGATATGTTTTTATAGTTTAATTGATGCCTAGTAGAGAACTAATTGGTGATACATAAAGTAAAAAAAAAGGTTTACAATATAAGCGCAATCAGGATGGAAACGTCTGTGATGTGTGTCTGGCACAAATAAAGTGCTTGTGTTTCTAGTAGGAAATCATCTTGAGTGCTGCATATTTATATTTCAAACTCAGATTAAAAATTGTACGTAATATTTTGTTGTAATATTTTGTGCATCGTTACTTGATAATATTCTTCACTTAATATTCTTCACTTATATTAATATTCGTCATTTAAATCTAAAATTGAAACATTTTACTTGCTTCATTAAAAGTTATTCTTTCAAGTTTATTATATAATATAAGTTCAGCTACTTTGGACCTGATTGACCAGGTAAATCTCACCAATTCCCTATCTGTATGGAGTTTGTATGGTATCCCAGTGTTTGTGTTGGTTACCTCCGGGTGCTTCGGTTTGACTAATATTGACATTGTACAGTTAAAGGGATAATACTCTGCAATTCTACTTTTGCCAGGAGAGATACGATTGCCTGGAGTAACTATCAGAGACGCACTATATACGCAACCAGGTCACTTACAGTAGCGCTAGTAGGGCGAGTCATAAGGGACAAACATGCGGCCATGTAGAATAATGAATGGATGAAGCTGAAGTTAATAAACAGGCAAATTAAACTCTTTCAAGCAGTTCTTAGTCAAGGATAATACCTAGACAGCAAGCTTGAAGGTGTCATGCTATGGACTATTAAAACCATTCTGATGCCTGTCCAGGATAACACAGAGGTCCGCTCATGCTGCACATTGCTCCCATCTGGTGCTGAGGTCTGTTACTAAGCATGGAGATGGCTCTCCGCAGCCTCTTGCTCACAACGTGTCTTCCCAGCATGATGGCACACAGGTTGCACGCCAGAGTTCCCTCCTAAACAACAGTATGGGCGCATCCATGCTGGACTCACCTGACACTCTTCCTCCACTCAGAGCGCTGCTCCTAGACCAGCTAAATGCAGCATACAATCCCTGGGGATCCTCCCCTATAAATTCCATTTCCAGACTGGCCTGTGTTGCCAGTACAATGTTGTTTTTTGCTGAACTTACAGCTTAGTGTTGAGTTTCCAGGTACTCTGTATCCGAACAGTCCCAGTCCATTATATCCAGTTCCTATACCTGGTAAAGTCTCCTATACTATCTTGTACACCAGTCTGATTCTTACCACTGAGACTTGTTTTTACAGTCACCATCGGTTCCAGCCAATACAGATGTGTCCTCATACATCTAGCCTCCTTGCACGTTGAACAGCCCTTCTAATCACACCGTGGCGTGACTCGGTAGTGCCGAGCGTCATTTTGTGCAACTGTTTACCTTCAAATGCATCTTATTCACACAGTGAAGTGAATACTGTAGCTAGCACAAGCAGCTTCTGATGATTAAAATGATATGCAGCATTCCAACGTTCTCTGTGCATCTGTGGGTGTATGCGAAACGCTACGTTACAGTGTTACAGCCACTGACACTGCAATGTAGAATTTCATATGCAGATGCACCCACAGTCGCACACAGAACATAGACATGCTGCATATAATTTTAATCAGCAGAAGCTGCCTGTGCTAGCTATTCACATCAGTGTGTGAATAAGACACATTTGAAGGTAAAAAGTCACACAAAAGATGCGAAAGATCGGTCTCATTCGATGCTTCCAACATCAGACTCTTATCAGTTAGGTTCATCAATTCATCAACATCGGTCCCAACCGACCAAGTCCATCAATTCATCAAGATCGGACTCATATCAATTACGTTTTTCTATTCATCAACATTGGTCCCAACTGATCAAGTTCATCAATTCATTAATATCAGACTCAGATCAATTAAGTTCTTCAATTTATCAACATCGGATTCAAATCCATCAAGTTCTTGAAATCATCAACATCAGTCTTAAACCGATCCAGCATCATAGGTCCCAATCTGATTCTGCTCGTTCAGTATTATCATCTTCAGTTCTCATTCCAACCTGCTGTTTAATAAAGACATTCCATTCTTGTTCTTGCCTTCAGGCCCATCATCCTCTGCAGCTCCTCTACTTCCTCACAGCAATACATGAGGAAGTCCTAGCTCAAGCCACCAGGTTTATTCACACCTACCAAGTCTCCTATTCTGCCTCCCATGCCTTTTTCAGCCTAAACCCACCCTCAGGTGTGACAGAAGGGTTATGTTTATTCTTTTGTTGTCCACAGAAATAGAATTGTCAGGTGTCATGGTAGCTGATGAATGTTATCTGTAATTTTGTAGTTGGATCCCAATAGTCAGTAACAGGAAGTGCAATGCAGCAATCCCATTAGGGTACAGATGTTTGTAACAAAATCTATAGTGATAGTGCCTGAAAGCAGGCCAGAGATGGAAAGAGACTTCAGAAGTAATAATGAACCTCATACACAGGAGGGTGTATGGTTTGCATATATCACCAATGGTTCTGGGTCTGTGCAGACACAGGACCTGTTCTGAAAACCATGTAAACATGAGTCTATAACCTATGTGGAATGGATGGGGTCATAAGGAGCCAGGAGGAGAGGGTCTTTGTGTATAAAATTCGATGAAGGAGGCATCATCTTTTCTTATAGATGGACACCTAAATGACTTGAGGGCCTAATTATTTTCCTGAGTTGAGTCTTTATTGCAGAATCTTCTTCTGGCAGTATGAAAGAATTGATCCCTTGACTTTAGTTGCAATTGGCACCTTGGTGAGGGTTGTCTCTTTGACCTGATTCCTGTCCAGCAAAGATGGCTGCTCATTGAACAAACTGGAAGTAATGAATGATCCACATAGCAGGTCATTCTGAAGACAATTGCCAGGAAGTGTGCTATCATTGCTAGATCCAGCTGTTATGATGAAATCAAACCAGGTTATAAATAGCAACCACCAAGCCTTCCAAGAGTTCAAACTTTTCACCTTCTGACTATGCTGCAGGTGCTTGTTACAAGTGAGGATAGAGAGAGGGAATTTGCCATCCTACAGAAGGTATTATCTCATTGATGGCTAGCAACTATTGATACATCATATCATAGTTGTCTTTGTTGGAGGTGACATTTTTTAAAAAGAAGGTGCAGAATGAAGGACCTGCTTGTCATCAGTCTAGAAGAGCACAGCTCATGCTCCATTCTCAGATGTAACAACATGGGATTGGAATACCAGAGTGTGGGTGCAGAGGTGAAAAGATGCTTTATGGTATTTAAAGACCATTGAGTCTGGGGAGTTCATGTGCCCTTCTTTGTTCTCGCATGACTTAATTACAGACATCAGATTTAAAAAATTTGCAGTAAACAATAACAACCATTCAAACACTTTCTTTCATTAAGGTGCATTTACAAAAGTACATACAGTATTGGCAGTGCAAATGTTCTGCTATCACTTATCTACTTTGCACAAGTGTGGCGGTGGGCACAGGCATAATGTGTAAGTGGCATTACTGTGGGTGTTATGTGTAAGAGCACTACTATTGTGGGCATTATGTGTATAAGGGGCATTTTTGTGGACATTATGTGTATAAGGGACACTACTGTGTACATTATGTGCATAAGAGGCACTACTGTGAACATTATGAGGTCTATGTATTAAGTTTTGGAGATTGAGATAAAGTACCAACCAATTAGTTCCTGTCACTTTACAGGTTGTGTTTAAAAAATGACAGTTACTTTATGAGCTGATTGGTTGGTACTTTAACTCCATCCACTTTATCTCTCTCCAAGTACATAGGGCCTGATTCAGAGGCGCTCACAAAAAGTGAGCACTCGCTCTGAATCAGGGCGGGCGCTGTTTTTTTTAGGAGTGGCCTACTGGCCGCTCGCATAGCTGTGGGTGACCACCCACAGCTATAGCGAGTGGCCATGATGATGGTCGCGATGGTCAAGACCATCACGACCATCGGGCTTGCGACGAGACCCTTATGGTAGGGTCTTGTTCATTGCAAGCCCCAGGGAGCTTTTGGCTCTAACAGAGCCAGAAGCTCTCCACTGACATCACTTGTGATGTCAGTGGGGCCGCCCCCAAATGGCAAGCGTTCCCTCGAGAATGCCTCAGTTTGGGCAGCCACCCCCCCTGGCCCGCCCACCAAATGCGTCGAGCTGCCACTCAACATCGACAGCTCGCCCCCTTTGGTGCGAGACCCAGAGCGACGGATTGCCTGTCGCTAGCTGAGTCTCACACATGCGCATGACAGAGCCAGCTCCATTGTGCGCATGTGCTGTGGGCCACCATCGACCCAGTTGCGAGCGCTGAGCACTTGCGACCGGGTCTGAATCAGGTCCATAGACCCCTATGTGTATAACTGTGTACATTATGTGTAAAAAGGGGACTACTGTGGGCATTATGTGTATAAGGGGCACTTCTACAATGGGCATTATGTGTAAGGAGCACTACTGTGGACAGTGTGGGCATTATGTGTATAAGAGGAACTATTGTGGGCATTATGTGTATAAGGGACACTACTAATGTTGTATTATATGTAAGGGGCAATACTACTGTAGGCATTATGTGTAAGGGACATTACTACTATAGACATTACGTGTAAAAGGGACACAACATTTGTACATTATGTGTAAAGGGCACTACTACTGTGGACATTATGTGTATAAGGGGCATTACTGTGGGCATTATGTGTATAAGGGGCACTACCACTGTGGGTATTATGTGTATAAAGGGCACTACTACTGTGGCATGTGTTTAAGGGGCACTACCACTGTGGCATTATATGCATAAAGGCCACTACTACTGTGTGGCGTAACATGTATAGAAGGTACTACTGTGTAGTGTAACATGAATAAGGGGCACTACTGTGTGATGTAATGTGAATAAGGGGCACTACTGTGTGATGTAATGTGAATAAGGGGCACTACTGTGTGTAATAATGTAAATAAAAGCCACTACTATGTGCTGTAATGTGAATCAGGGGCACTACATGCAGTGTAATTTGAATACAATTGCATTACTGTGTGGTAATGTGAATTGAGGGTACTATTGTGTGGAACACCCCTTCCTTGTGAGACCACATCCCTTTGGTGTGCATTATCCCTTTGAAAAAGTATGGCAGAGTTATAGTTTGCAGGGAACACCCTAGCACCAGCCCTGATCCCAGACAACGTGTCTTCATTGTTGAGATTATTGTACTGCTTGAGCTACTCTTTAATAAAACTAAAAAAACATGCAGAAAAAAAATAATACAACTATACTACAGTATGTGTCCTTTCAATAGGTTGTGGGCTTACAAAGATTAAAACATACCTATTGATAATAAATGGAGTCTATCGTGAATAATAATATTAAATACATTTTAGATACCTAGTACTGTTCCTGTAAAAAAACAATTGTCCCTGAAATCTGTACAGTGCTTGCACATTTTATGTTGTGCCCTAGTTTTGTTTCTGCTACTGTACATGCAGATATAGAATGTGGTCAAGCGCTTCTAATTTGTATCCAAAGCAGCTTTCTTAAACAAAATAAATTGTCTTAAATTATGTATGGTACAAGAAAACGCTAAAAAGTAAGTGTAATAAATACAATAAATATGCCTAAAATGATAGCAAAAAATATATAATATAATAAAATATATAATAAATGTATAACGAAAATGGATCTGCAGGGTGTAATTAGTTAATAGGACACACATAAAATGCACACTTGTGGTGATTAACCTCTCGTGTTCCGACACAGTAAGTTCTGAAAAAGCTTTCCCTGTCTTACCCTACTAAGTGATCTTCTGTTCACAGTCAGAGCAGTTAGCCAACGTGCTTTTGTTGTTCCTGACCGAGATAACGGCTCATAGGGTCTGCGGTGTTCACTCCATCCGGCTTTAGGCAAGTGGCTGTACGATCACTCTGCTCCGTCCTAAGCACTGTTAGCGGATAGCCCAGGGGAGTCTCCATGAGAGAGTTAAATTACTGTTGCTGGGTGCCTTCCTTCACCAACATGTTTCGTTGCAATGAGTTACTTTTTAAAAAAAGTTTCAAGAGCATAAATGCCAGTATTAATTCTTGTTCTGCAAACTGTATACAGTATGATTTTGTGCCCTGCTCCAGTAGCTTAACTAGGGCCTTTGGTGCCCAGGGCAAGATGAAAAATGGCATCCCCCCAACTGTGTGCTAAAAAAGGGGCATGGTCACTGAAAAATGGGGGCATGTCAACATGACACACCACAGTTTCTCGTCACTATAGGAACATTACTTTCCATTCCATATGCACCTTAATGCTCCAAGTAGTATTGCCCCTTATGCAATTCCACCAGTAGTAGTGCCCCTTATACAATGCCCCTAATAGTAGTGCCCTTTATGCAGTGTCAATAATAGTAGTGCCCCTTATGCAATGCCCTCTGTATTAGTGTCCCTTATACAGTCCCCCCAGTAGTAGTGCCCATTATGCAGTGCCCCCAGTAGTGCTCCTTATACAGTGTCCCAAGTAGTAGTCCCCATTACGCAGTGTCCCCAGTAGTGCCCCTTATACAGGGTCCCTAGTAGTAGTGTCCCTTACATATAAAAGACACAGACACACACACAATACTATACTTACCTGAATCCTTGCTCCAGCGCTCGCTGCCATCGTACTGCTCCTCCCGCTTGGTACTATGGGAGAGACATCATGATGTCTCTCCCTTCACCCACTGCGGGAGCTGGAAGACGGAGCTTAGAAGTGAGCTCCAGCCTCCAGTTGCCACTGTAGGGAAGGAGCTGGTGGGCGACCCACTGGTAAAAAATCTCTGCGGGCACCCAGCAAACGAAGTAGGCAGCAATGGCGCCTCTTCAGCCTGGTGCCAGCCCTTGGTGCAGCAGCCAATAAGAATTTGCCTGACTCTTATTGGCTGCTGCTGACTGCTCCTGCATTCCACCAGTCATGTGCCCGCGGTTGACCATGATGGACATTTTGTACACTACACTGGACTGCACTGACCTGTATGGTGGCTGGTGGCACACACCAAACCCCACCCCCTGGGTCTGACACAGCAGCCAAGGCATGTGCCCCACTCGACCCCCCTGGTTATGCCACTGCCATGCTCTCACCTTTTCTAGGTGAGAGCAGGGTACAAAATCTAATTACATACTGTAGAATTATGACAAAGAGCAGTAGTCATGTGATATTGAGAAGTGTATGTGCCCTTGGTACCATATGCTCTCCTACTCTCCTATTGTATGTGTTTCTTACATGTATAGATTAGTTTTATACCAGCAGCAAGTTCCCATGGAACTTATATTCAGATTCTGGTAGCTTTGCCAATGTCTTTTTATAGCTGTGCCCAAATTTTTGACTGTTTAGCATTGTTTTTGTCCAAATCTTTATCATTAAAATGCGTAAGTGCATGCAGTCCATTTCAAGTGCTACTTATTCCTTTCCTATCTTTCATGGTACAATAAAACCTTTTTATTTTAGATTTTAAATTGGCTCTTGACTTTCAATGGGTGAATGCTGATCTCACTTAAAGTTCTGTCTGTAAATAGTGAGCACTCCATTCTAACAACTATAATTTTCATCGCTCCCTAACAATATGGGGGAATCTTTTCTCCAGCCACTGTTATTACTGAACTATATGTTTAAACTTTAACATGGTCATATTAATGTTTATTTTTTTCATTAGTCATATTTGAATTCTGAAATATTTTGTACTTCTAAGGTTAAAAACAAGTGTCCTTATATCCGCTTTGGATGCCCACAAGAAGCTGCCTCTAGCTGCCAGCTGGCTATAAGACTCTGGTTCAATGACAAATGATATGAATGCAACATCTTCCTATTGAGCAGCTGCAGTAGCAGTAGGATATCTGAAGAAGAAGCAGGCAGTGAGTATCAGCCACAGGCTCTCGTGTAGCATCTGTTTTGCATGATGCCATGTTGAGATTTGTTTCTATAAATGCAACAAATAACGGCCCTGTTCAGAAACCCAAATATGGATTGTCTTCTTGGAATTCCCGTGGTTATGAAAACTAACATATATTTTGTGAATGCAGCTTGCAGAAAATAAATACATGCATTTATAAATCATTTAAATTATTTGCATTAAAATAGGATAGTATTAAATGAAATAAAACGTTTTTACCATTCACAAGAATTTTTAAAGTGCCACTGATCTTAAAATTCAAGTTGATATAAAGCTACAAATAGCACTTCTAAATGTAATATGCAAAATATACAGTATATTATGTAATACTATAAACAGGTACTCAGGCCTAATTCAGGAAGGATCGCAATAGTAAATCCTTGCAATAATGCAAAGGCAGCAGGAAGTGTATGACACCCTTTGCTGCATTTGCAATCCCAGCACTGCGATGGAGGTAGCAGGCAGGGATCAACATTGCGACCATCGGTGGTTGATGGTGGCGCTGGTGGACGGTGCCGGGTGGCCGGCCAACTGAATAAGCCTCAGCTTACTCAAGCTGGCCGGCTTGCGAGCCCAGAAGGCTGCGTATGTCCTCAGTCTCTGGGCTGGCCACTCCCGGAAAATGAGGATGACACGTCCCGTTTTCAGGAACGCTGGCCGCCCCTGCACCGCCTCTTAAATGCCTTTGCCTGTCAATCAGGCAGAGGCATTCAAGGGCTTGCATGCGAATGAGCTGGATCCATTCTGCACACTCACAAAATTATTCCTACGCATACGTAGATTCCAGATGATCTGGAATCTGCGTTCAGCAGTGCACGCTGACTCAAGCCCTCAATCCTGTAAATAATGAGGATTTCTGTAAACATAGGATGAGCTTCCTTGGGGCCTGATTCATTACGGATTGCAACTGCGATTATGCATGCAGACCCACTGCAAAAATATGCTAATGTTTGCAATCGCAATGCCGTCGCTGTCTAACATAAGAATGCCCACTTCCCCTTACTCACATCCGTAATACTTAGCAAAACAGCAAAACCATTGGTAACATCGAATATCATCGGAGCCTCAAGAACATTTGCACAAGGTCAGACCTTTCTCAGAAATTGATAACCTCATCGCACGCAGTCGGAGCTCAAGCTGCGTATACCATTGCAGTCACTAATTTATGCATGCCCCTGTAACGGGATTCAAATGCACTGACACGCCTGCGTTTCACCGACAGCACCCCCAAATGGTCACTTCCTGTCACTCACTCTGAGATGGGTCTGCATAATGTTTGTGATCGCAGTGTGATCGCAGTGAAACCTTTGCTCATGCGCACTGTGATGCATATGAATGCGCAAAACACAACAATCATCCGTCTGCATGCGTAATCGTAGTTGTGATCCATAATGAATAACACCCTTGGTCTTTGGCAGAATGTTACCCCAATTCCTGTTAGTGCTGACTACAAGGAAGCCAGTATTGGGAGGCCATCTGCAGTAGTACAACACTGGCACTGTATTTGCATTTCAGCTACATCATACTGCTATGATCATTCAATCTCACAACAGTGAACAAGCTATGGTTCTATCGAGCAGCGTTGGTTTTCCTGACCTAGTGGGTAGTCCCAGCTTTGACGACAACAGTTAAATCAAGGATTGCAATCATCTTCTTGCAAGCCTGGAGGAGTGTGCAAATTTACCCTCTGCTCTTGCTAATGATGATACATCAATTCATATTACATTGCAATTCATCCTTTGTGACAGCTTTATTCTAAAGAGGGTTGCTCCTGCAGTTGAGTCTACTTCATCAATGGACCATCTTTATTCTGCAATTTCCATTACTACATTAACACTGGGCATTAGTGGTATCACCATGGTACAGACAGATGACTCTCCAGTGGTCACTGTAGACAATGGACACAGGGACCATTGTAAGAATTCCTTCATGCATTGGCTACTGCTCCAAATGAGAGTAACACCAGTAGCAAAAAAGCCCCTAGTTGAAAAGAGGGCATGTTGATAAAATGGTCAGGGTGTAGTACATGCAAATTTCCAACTCTACAGCATTGTTGGCTCCTGTTACATCTCTACTGCTCCAACTAACACATTGGCAGCAATATACAATTGTAAGGGAATGGCAATCTACTAATTTCATTCTTTCTGGCGAGATGGTAAATAGCTTCAGGTCACTATACCTGACTGATACCTGTGTCTGTTATTACACGTGCACCATTGAGTGTTTTTTTGTTGCTGTCTGCACTGCTGGCTCTCCTGCTTCTTGCAGTCCTCACTATACGGTATGGTATGGAGCAGTCAAAAGATGGATCATAAACTGCTGTTCTTCCTGCTTCTTGCAGTCCTCACTGCATTGTGTGGAGCAGTCAGTACGAGGGTGATGCACTGCTGCATCTTCTGCTTCTTGCATGGTATGGAACAGGCAATAGATTGAAGCTGCACTCCTGTCTTTCCTGCTTCTTGCAGGCATCCTTGCATGGTAAGGAACAGGCAGCAGGTCGATGATAAGCTCTTGCCTTTTCTGCATTATGCAGTCCTCATTGCCCTCTTCTCTAGCACTTCAATGACAGTCTTTAGCTTCCCAGGTGTATTGTGCATGAAGAATTGTGGTGCTAATTGTTACTTGTGCTCTGTTTATATTTTGCTTACTGTATTATTTGTAATGTAATGTTCTGTGTACCCCATACTGTCCTACTGTTGATGTATGTAGGGCACTGCAGACCCCATGTGGCGCCCTATAAATAAAATGTAATAATAATAATAATAATATGGAGCAGGCAGTAGATAGACAATTCACTGTTTTCTTTCCTGCTTCTTGCAGTCCTTATAGTATGGAGGCGGCAGTAGACAGATGTTTATTTCAGGATGTTACCAAATTCCACTAATTTTTATCTGATTATATATATAAAATATTATTTAGTTTATTTATTTTAGAAGTGTATCTGTTTTATAAAGTTTTTTTAAGGGCTAAACAATAAATTAGATGTTGCTGTTTTATGAAGTTTATGGTTTAAAAAAATGTGATTAATTGTTACTACTTAAATAGAAACAGCAGTAGTTAATGGTTAATGGTGTTTTGCTTCTAGCCATCACTGTCCAAACTTCACTTAAAACAATACCAGATGCTTAATAATTAAAAACATACAGACAAAGAGGCCCATTTATTATTCAGTTTCAGAACCAATAATTTAAATTTGTTATCACCGCTATTCACGGCAATAAGAATTTTTTTACCACCCAGATTTGATACAAAAAATGGAGCTTGGTAAAACAACCAATATAGCAGGCACAATGCAATCCTATGGGGCCTGCTATTGCGATTGGAATATGTCCAATATCTGCTGTGGAACCCCTGTAATACTTTTACAGGGGATCCACAGCAGATGTTGGAGATTTACAATCTATGGGCCTGATTCAGAGCCGCTCGTAAGCGGCCACTCATTCACTTCGAGCGATGTTCTCACAACTGCGTATGCGTACGGCTCGCAATACGCATGCGCGAACCCGTCAGTGCGGTCGAAATTAATGTGCTCGCAAAATAGCGAATGCCTGCTAATTTGAGTGACAGGATGAGGCGTTTGTGGGTGGTAACAGGGGAAGGTGCTTGAAAACGGGGAGTGAAGATCCGAACGCAGGCGTGTCAAACGGTCAAAACAGGCGTTTTAAGGGTGTGCATAATTAACAAAGCAGCGTCATCGACCACGTCACTTGGTTGTTTCTTAGTCTGAACTGTTCGCATGATTGCGGTAGGAAAATAGGAAAATCCAACCACAAGCACTGCGAGCAGTTCAGATGCCTTTCGATGTACACGATTAATCCAATAAATAGCGGAGATGACGTAGGATGCGAGCGGCCAGGGGGCGTTTTTTACAAAATAGCGAGCTCATGTTTCGTTCGCTCGTTCAGACATAGAGGCGTCAACAGACCGCAAAGAGCGAGCGCTCTATTTAAATATCCGGCCCCTTTTTCTGATCGACCATTCGCAAATAGCGTCCGGCTCTGAATCAGGCCCTATATTCCTTCCCACATACATACATGCTATGGTTAATTTTTGTTGGGAGCCAATTAACCTACCAGTATATTTTTGGAGTGTGGGAGAGAACCCACGCAAGTACAGGAAGAATATGCAAACTCCATGCAGTTAGGGCCATAGCCGGAATCGAACCCACAACCTCAGCGCTGTGAGGCAGTAATGCTAATCATTACACTGTCTGTGCTGCCCCTCTAATACTTTTGCTGATATCCCTCGAAAACTTCAGTTTTGGCGCTGACAGCCTGCTTCCCGACACAGTGGAAGGAAACACAGTGACCAGCAGTAGAACAGCCTCAGTCTGCAGGAGGACAGCATCATATTTGATGAGCTCCATGGCCACTGTGTAGCAGTTTATTCACTGCACTTGAGTTGCTTACATTTCAGAAAAACAGGACAAATGATGGTGCTGTAAAATTGAGAGAAAGAGTGAACCCACACACATTGTATATAATCCGGTGGATTTGAAAGAATTTAAATGTTTTGGAAGAGATAATCTATAAAGTGACATTTTTACCTATGTCTGGTACAAGTCCCACCACTTTCATTTTGGAAGCAATGGTTCAATTATATGTTCAATTATATTCTTAACCTGCCTCACATACTGTGTTTGGTACAAGCACAGGCACTTTATTTATACAATTATTTTGTGATTTTGCTAATGTACTTTTTCACTGTATTGGGTATACAGTTGATTAACCTCCGCTCAAGGGCTGTTACACCAGTGCAGACGCACAGAGGCATGGCCACATGGGGACGCCACAACATAGGGGGCTCACTGCACGGCTGTCCCGATTCCAAGCTGTAATGACCGACAAGTGCATGGAGTGGACTGTTTGCCTCCAGCTCCTGATCCACCCTCTTCGTTCAACAAATACATGCCACCTCTCATGCCAACTGATTTCTTCTTCCCATTCCCGCCTCCAAGATTTTGCCCGCGCTGCTCCCCACCTTTGGAACTCTCTCCCTCTTTCCATCAGACTCTCCACCTTTCTACAATCCTTCAAGCAGGCTCTCAAGACCCACTTCTTCATCAAAGCTTTCTAGAATTCATCTTAACTTGCTGCTACATACTCCTTCATCCCTGCCTACCCCATCTGTGTCACACCTGTTTGTCGGCCCTGCTCCTTTAGAATGTAAGCTCTTATGAGCAGGGCCCTCTACCCTTAATTGTGCCTCTCCTTACTTTACATTCATCTGCTTCTTACTCCCCACTAGGGCACCTAACACTTGGTGCTTTGCTCTGTTGCTTATCTGGGTATTATGGTAGCTAATGTAGCAATGTATATGATCCTTGTCCTCATCATGTATGGAATTGCACTGTAAGTTAAACCTATTTGTTTATTTACTTTGTAAGGTGCTGCAGAATACTTGTGGCACCATAAATAAATGACAATAATAATAATTCTTCAGCAGGCACTGGCAGACCCCTGTGTTTTGATTTCGGTTCTAAATCATTGTTGTGTTTTGGTTTTCTTTAAAAATTTATAATAATTACTAAAATCATGTCATTTGGACCTGTTTTTGTACCTACTGTACATTAATAAAATGACATTTATTTTCTTTCATTTCAATTAAATTTTAACCACCTCACAGCTCACAATATTGTTTTCACTAATATTGGCAAAAGGCTGCAGTGAGTTGGCTGGCTAAACTAAGTGACAAAGCATTGGCACAAACATATGGCAGTTTAAAAGAAAAAACAAATCTATGAAATATCTACTAAACATACTGTAGTGGTAAAACAGTGGCAAACAGAAAGGCAGTTTAATAAACTATACAACCCCATAGAATGTTGTCATTAATCAAGAACTAATAGCCTTAAACTGAACTAGCTGCAAATGACATAACATGGAGGATGTGCCTAGATGGTTAATGTCCCACTCTTTACATATTTTGGCACTAATAATGCTACAAATGTTGTCAGGTTTTAAGTAAAAAGTATTCAACATGGGAGTGATGGCTTTTTGGTCTTATGACCAGGCATGACAATGTACTTATTATCACTGGCAACAATTGCTGCTACTGGTGGCTGACTTACTGGCTAACTTACTTTGACACAAAGAACATCATTCTCCTGATTTTTATCAACTTGATCTTGTCCAACACATTCATCTGTCATCTTCATTAGTGTCACATACACAATTATCCCTCTCATCGTGCTAAACTTCCACCGTAGCACCCTCAATTTCTATATCTAAACCATCATCTTTACCTGTGATATTTCTCATTTTTGCAGAGGGTTCAGAGATGGTGAATGGAGGCTTCTCTAGAATGACAGTGACAGAATCAGAAATGCCACACTCATACACAGCACTCGTAGACACCCTTAAACTGGGCACATGCTAGATGATATCTCGAGTAGTTTGGATGATTCCGATGCATCGGATTGAAAAATCTCACCCAGTGTGTATGCTCTATCACAATGCTGATGCGTGTTCCCGTGAGTCAGTAACGAAATCTCAAATAGAAAACCTTTTTCAATTCCAGTTTGACATATGAACATACTTAACCATTACTGACAACTGATTTTGTTGACCAATAAAAGGAGATTAAGCATATGCATACACTTCTCTCCTGTTACAAAAATTATTAAAGCATTGCTGATTCTTCTGCTGTGGTTGGAGATCTTGGGGGGATGTAAGATACCTGAGCCTCTGGCACCAAGCTGAAACAAACCAGGATCATGTAACTGAACTTGGTCAGCTGCTTGTGCAGTTACTGCAGTGGCTGCGCAGGTCTTGTTTCATAGGAGCACCTTAGTGGTAAGTATATCAACCATTACTCTCTTTTGCAATGTACAGATAATATACTTGTACAGCTGTGTCCTCATTCACTTGTTCATGAAAAAGCACTTCTATTTGCGCCATGCCGTGGCGAGGCTATGTAGCGCTAAGCATTTTTTAAACAACCTTTTAACTGCAAATGCATATTATTTGCACACTAATGCAAATAGGGATCAAAAGCAGCTTCTATGGAATAAATTTATATGCAGCATGCCTATGTTTTTTGACCAACTGTGGGGGTATTTGCATGCCAAATGCTACAATAGAGTTACAGTGTCAAAGTGTATCTGCATGCACAATGATACGTTACAGTGTCAGTGAGTGTGACACTGTATGTTAGCATTTTGAATGCATATACACCCGCAGTTGGTCACAGAAAATAGACATGCTGAATATCAATTTAATCCACAGAAGTTGCTTGTGATACCTATTTGCAAAACCTACCTGTTCAAATAAGATGCATTTGAATGTAAAAAGTGGCTGGAAATTTGCTCAGTGCTACTGAGTCACACAGAGCTCCGGTTTTATGTGTAGCACAACTTGTAGTGCAGGGACAATAAATGTATGTGTTAACATCTATACTATAGTCGTCAGATTCTCACATCCAAGTGATTTTAAAACTTGACATGTGCAACTAAGTTTCATCAAAAAGATGTGTTTTTTGTAGGGATGTGCGCCGGCCCCTGTGTTTTGGTTTTGGTTTTGGATCTGTATCTCCTTCAAAGTTTTGGATATGGATTTGGTTTTGCAAACCACCCTCAAGTGTTTTGGTTTTGGATCTGGATTTTTTAAATAAAAAATTAGAGATGTGCGGGTTCGATTTTACTCGGATTTACTCGGTTCTTTTTGCCAAAATTATCACAAGTTCGGATTAATTCAGATTTATTTTATTGGCTATCCAAAACATGTGATAGCCAATATCCAATAAAATGCCATTTTTGAGATCCGAACATAGCTGAGTAAATCCGAGTAAAACCGAACCGGCACATCTCTATAAAAAAAAGATAAAAAGTTTTAAAAACAGCTAAAATCATGTAATTTATGCAATCCAAAACCCGAAATTTGGATTTAAAATCTGAATTCCGACCGCAAATAGATCAGAACCATGACCCGGATTTACCTGGATCTCCTCTGGAGATTAGAGCCGCGACTCAGATTTATCCGGATCTCCTCAGGAGATTAGAACCGTGACTCGGATTTCTGAAGAGCTGAACCACACATCTCTAGTTATGTGTATGTAAAACATTACACTATTCTAAAACAAACATTGTGCATACACTTTAAAGCTCATATTTTTGATCTCGAACATATTGAGCATACAAAACACATTTAGCTAATCCTTCATATATAGCCTGGATCATTTTTCAATCTTCTTCCATTTTTAAATGAATGATTGTAGGAGCTTTTCTCACCATAAGGCCTTAACGTAGTAGTTTTTAATGAAAGTGGAGATGTTGGATTTAAAATATCTCATTAATAACAAAGATGTAATAATGTATGTTTTTTATGCAGAAAACTGCTATATAAACAAAAAAACACTGTCAAAATAAATAAAAACTGACATACTTAGCTCCTTTTATTAAAAACATCCAAAAAATGTTTAATTTCTTTAATGACCATTAGACCAAATTAGAAAAGTATTAATCTCCCCCCAAACCCCCCCCCCCCCAGCTTCTTGAGCTTATCTGGCCTCAAATTTTGATAATCTTGTTTCATGACTGTGCACATAATTTCTATTGTGTTCACTATTTGGCACTGCAGTTGTGGGCCTGATGCAGACCCACTCACAAGCGCTATGTGCTTGCAAGCGGGTTGATGGCCAGGCAGTGCGCACGTGCCGCAAATGCACTGCGCGAGCCCCGGAGCGAGCAAGAAATCACTTGCTCCGGGGGTCACAACAAAATAGGGCGGCTGTCGATTTTGATTGACAGCTTGCCCCATTTTGTAGGCGGGGAGGGGGGTGACTGGCCAAATTAAGGCGTTCCCGAAGGAACGCCTGCCATTTGAGGGCGGCCCTACTGACATCACTCGTGATGTCAGTAGTTGAGCTTCCTGCTCTGTTAGAGCAGGAAGCTCACTGGGGCTTGCGGGATAGAGACCCTACCTCAAGGGTCTCGTTGCAAGCCCAATGGTCGAGATGGTCACGAGCATCGCCTGGCTGCTCGCAAAAGCTGTCTGTGGTCACCCACAGCTTAGTGAGCAGCCAAGAGGCCGGCTCCAAAAAAAAAACTGCCCTGATTCAGAGCGAGCGCTCTGAAGGAGCGTCTTCAGAGCGCTCGCTCTGAATCAGGGCCAGTGTTTGGTGTGTGCCACATCTAAAAATTTTGGTAGTATTTTGGGCCAAACAGCACATATTGTTTTTTGAGTATCTCCTGATTGGTGGATTGCTGTTTTGCCCTGGAGGCCCAAAATTGTTGTTCCTGTGTTGGATTTGGAGGTGTGGGCTCAATTGTGTGGTTGGAGTTGGCTGGGCAGTGTGCCAAAAAATGCAGGTATTTCAATCAGATTAAATGTAAAAATCTTCTCTGTTGCCAGCTCCTCAGCTTGTGTTTTTGGCCCCGCCTGATGGATATCCTCCTTTGTGAAGAAAAATATTTTTTGTGTAAGTAGAGATGTAAGACGTAGGAAGCAATAAGTATCAAATTATTAGTTTCTAGAATGTTCTTGTTGAATGTTAAGTATATTCTGATTATTTTCTATGGGTCACATTTACAGGTGTTAAAATATGACTGTATGCAATTTAGCCCTATGTGTAAGTGGTTGTGTCATGTGTATGTTGTGTCACCTTTATAGGAATATAAATCAACTTCAAGATGAGGAGAAGATGGTACTGGGCACACTGGAGTCCCAAGCAGATGCAGTGGTGTCAACGGGGACACGACCGAAAGCCTTGTGGAGGTGTCATGCGGGACGAAAGTCCTAAAGAGAAGTTAAACACAATAACACAATTATGTTTGAATTGTCGCTTCACCAACCATACAGTGCTAAATTAATGACCTGCCATCTTCCACATTATGTGCTGCAGAGGGGCGACCTTCGGCTGCAGAAGACCTCTTCTGCACTGTACAAATATAAACAAATTAAATAATTCTATTTTTTTCATTAATGTGTTATTGGCCCTCAAAAAACATTTACAGTTAAATTATGCACACATAACGTATGATGTATCCAAAATAATGTCAAATTAGTGTATTTATTAATGTTTGAAATTAAAATCTGTATTAAAACTCAATATTTTTAGTGTAAATAATGGATGTTATACTACATAACGTTTGCTACAAACATAGTAAACCATAAAAAATGTACAAAAGAAAAAACAGAAAAAAATGAAAAACTATTTCTGTATTAAAAAGTTAACTCAAAAATTAAAGTTTACCTTTGCATACAACGCATGTTTAGAATAAGTAAACAACCCATAAACAAACATTACTCTCAAAATGGTGCAAAACTACAAGTCCCAGCATGTCCAAAATATAATTAAATCGTATAGGCCAAAAATATGAGTTTTATGTACATGGAGAAGTGGTTGTTAACAAAATACAACACATGGAAAAGGTGGTGTCGGCCTAGAATATGATATGTGTTGTAATATAAAATGATACAGCCTATGCCTATATGATGAATCACCACACCCTTACAAAGTATCCACTAAAACAGGCTACACTTACAAAAAATAACTTTAACAATATGCAATAAATAAGTAACACACACCACACAACCAAAAAAAACAAAACACTACATACACAACAATAAAATCAAGAAAACAATCACATGCACATTAACACACATATAATGACCACAACATTTTTGGAAAAACAATATAAAAAAAAACATTACACAATCGCAAAGTAAAACATAACATTTATCTGTGTCACAAAACCCCAAACAATTAGAAAAAAAACAAAAAACTTTGAGATTAAAAAACAAATGCAGTATTAGGACACAACAATAATAACATGACATTAACATGTATTAAACACAATATATGAATCTCTTTAGCTGTTGAAAAGAATACACCTTTACGTAAACCCAAAATAAAAGTTTGTGTGGCCCGGACCACCTCAGACAGGATGAGGATTTTGAGGGGCTCCTCATACTCAAGGAAGTATGCGATGTAAGGGGAACCACTGCCTGTCCCGCATGCTGACTTTGCCTATTTCGACATCTTATCTTTTACATGCCTCTTGATGTCATAGAAGCGTTTTTTTGATCAAAGGTGTGGAGCACCAACCCCTCTGCATTAACTGCTGTGACAGCCTTCCTTCTAGAGCTGACCTTGGCTGCCTCACAGTCAAACAGCAGGCAGTGATGCCTCATCACCTCCGTCACCAGTGCCATGTTTTAGGAAAAGTTGAAGCGCACATTGCGCCCGGACCTGGTCCTCGGACTGTCCTCCGCAGAAGAGGTTGGCCCCTGAGCTGCCACCTCCTCAACCTCCAACCACCAATCCCTCACCTGCCTCTCCTTAACATCAGACATACTGACAAACAAGAAAAAAAAATTAAAGACAAACACACACACTCCTCGACTTCGACCACACAACACACAGCACACACCCCACAGACACACACACAAAAACATTGACAATAGACTTTAAAATAAAAAAAACTAGCACAGAAAAAATACATAGACTTAAAAATGACAAAACAATTAATCTGGGTACACACCAATACAATCATCGGGCCGGTCATTCAATATCGAGAAAACAGCCATTGGATTGTATAGGTGTGTAATCTGTCCCAATGCAGGAGCGTTAGCCGATAAACGGCTTTTAATGCTCCTGCAATGTTTAGGATCGGGAGGTTACATCTTATGTACGGTTTAATATTTATCGGGTCGACCTCCCGATCCCATAGAAGCCCGTACACACTGTGCTATGTCTGCAAAGTGTGTACGCGGCTGACAGGGGTTGACAGACTGCACGGCTGATCGGGACAGTTTTACCCGATTAGTCTGCAATAGTAAAAGAGTGTACCCAGCTTAAGAAAGACAAGACAACTTACACACACAATACACCAATCAGGACTCGCAATAAACTCTCCAACAACAGCAAACTCCTCTCTCTCACCACTCCACTAACTAAACCCACGAGATTCAGCCGGTTTGGTATATATTTATATGACTGGGACAAGACACTCCCACGTATGACAACCAATAACGAATGGTCTTTTACGGATGTACCCAAATTGGCCGATTTAGAGTGAATGCGCTATGTTATTTACATCAGGGTTGTAAAAAGCTGGTACAGTCTTATTTGAAAAATAATATATATTGTGTAATCCAATTGGTTTTGCATTAGTCAACAATTCCCAAAATTCTACATATTCAATAGATTTGGAAGGCATAATTTTTTGCTACATTTCCATAAGATGCAGTTTAACTGGCCGATCTTTTGATTTTAGACAAATTAGAAAAAACCCTCCAAAAAAGTAAAAATGTATGTTCTGTCTATACAGTATGTATATGTGTTTTTTATTTTTATATTTGGGACATTTATGTTTTTATATTTTAATTTACAAATCCCATTAAATAAATGATTTTACTCTCTTTAACAATTGTGATATTGTTAAGTAAAAAAAACAACAACAGTGAAGTGACTTATTTTACAAGATTCACTGATTCCTATTGTCCTTAGACCAATATCCCTGTTCAACAGAATAAGCTGTGTAAATATTGAGACATGGCAGGAGTGACCTAATCACACTTCACCTGCAGCAGCGAAACATTCTTCTCAGTGACTGCTGCTCAGATATGACTGAACGAGAAACTTTATCACTTGGATTAATAGGCTAAAATGTGACACCTTTTTAGTACTTGGAACTGTTTTATCTAGCAGCATGGCTGTCATGTTTTACTATTTTACAGTTGTCTTATATATTTACACCTGTTAGGATATTTTTTTTGTTTAGATATATTTTAAGGTTCTACCATGCTGATTTACGGAGTTTTGTTTTAATGGCCCAATCACCAAATACTGTTATCAATGTAGTAGAATCTTTCATAGCAAACCTTACAAGATTCTATGTTCTTCATGTATATCACAATTTTTATCATATTATTGCCTTATACAAACAATGATAAGTAGCACAAATTACCTATTCTTTCATTGTTAAAATGACAAAGAATGTTCAAATTTTGTTAGGTAATTTGCATATCTTTTATTAGTAACTCAAACAAGAGTGATGTTAAAAAATGAATGGTTTAAACAATATGTATTTTATATTCATATAATATTGTTACTTTTAGTGTACCTGTTATGTCCTTGTAATATATTAGTATTTAGAGTCTATTTATCATGATTAAAATGTGACAGGTGCTAATTATTTTTTAACTCGCAGTAAATTTTGGAGGCTATCATCATGTCTCCTATACTATCACTTCCGAAAAGCTGCTCTTTCAGTGGAGACAGCATTTCGGTAATGTGAAACACTTCAATCTCTCTGAACCCTGATTTTTCTTGTTTCCAGGGGCCTAGGGACAAACTTGAAACATATTCTGGTAGCCCTGAGTCCCCTCTAAAGAGCAAGTCTAGAACAAGCTCCAGTAGTGTGGAGTGGAGCTAGAGGCTTCCAACTGTGTAGTGTCTGGAGCTTCCAGATGGGCTTCTGGTTACCAATCACTGGTAAATTTGAACCTTGATATCTCTGGTTCTTTTGGGGGTAGGGACAAACTGCAAGCACAACCTTATCCCCCTTTAAATTTCAAGCATCGAGCTAGCTCCAGGGGTCTGTGGGGAGCAGAGATAGAGACTGCCAATGGCAGGGTGTCAGGAGTCCACAGTAAGAGTGAGGCGCTTTACCTTCGACCCCTGTTCTTGCACACCCAGAACCTCACCACCAAAAGTTAAATATCTTGCCTTTCCAATGGCACCCAAATCGCACTTCTGAACCACCTCCAGCAGGAGATACAGTCACTCAACCAGGACTGGGTAAGACTGTAGAGTCAACCTAAGCAGCTTAATCTGCATGCAGCCTGAGGTGATGGCAGGGTGCCGTGTGACAGAGTCATCACTCATTGTCACCAGATCTGTGAAGACCCCCTATCACTGCTGACCTCCCCAACTGGACAGGTGCTGCACACCTAGGGGGGAGATGGAGGATGTGGGCAAGAGCTGTACACAAGAGGGGGAGATGGAGAATGCAGACAGGAGCTGTACACTGGGGGGAAGGAGGATGCGGGCATGAGCTGTACGCCAAGGTGGGAGAGATGGATAATGTGGTTAGGAGCTGTGCATTGGAAGGCAGAGTTGGGATAGAGGGTTTGGGCAGGAGGCGGGAAGGCTGTGGGCAGGACATGGGCAGCATACTCTGGCTACTGAGCTACAGGCAGGGAGCACACAGCAGGGAGGGATCTGAATAGATACCCCTCCTGCACATGTATTTGGCAGCTTGTGATGGGATTTGGGTGCTGTATAGCATCTCAGGATGGAGTTTAGAAACACTAACAAGTTAAAGTATGAGGACTGTGAAAAATTTTGAGGCAGATTTGTAACCAGGAAATATTAGTGATAACTGTATTACAGGAATTTCAAGATGAATGGCCCTGACACTTAAGTTTAACAAAAGTAGGCGAAAATTTTCATATTCAACAGCTTTTGTATAAATTAAGTGATGATGAATAGACCACTTAGGGGTCTTTTTATCATTACCTGATTATCACTAGTGATAATTATGATTTAAACTCACTGCAAGTTTACAAAACCATTCAGAGACATTCATCAAGCCAAGTTAACAAAAGTAGCACTTCCAAAAAGCTACTGTACTCTTTTTTGCAGACAGAAATAGATTATGTCAAACCTTAGCGCAGGAAAAGAGCAGCTATAAATTTTACCAGTGTTATCAGTCTCTGGACATACAGTATATAATAAACAAAAACAGAAATTTTGTGCTCCACTGAAGGGATATTACATATTGTTATAACTATATCACAAACTTCATATAGTGTTACCCTTCTTCTTTCCAACTCTTGTTTTGATTGTTGGGTTTTCCAGAGGATTTCTCTCTCAGGATATGAAAAATAATAGAAAAATGAAGAGTCTTATAGTGTAATAAATTCAAATAATAGTTAATAAAAATGGTAGATCCAGAATTCCAATTAATATAGCAGGTGCTACGTGTGTTCTAATTCAAATGAGAAGTCACCCAGGGTGTAGAAAATAGTCAAACAACTATGATGCTCACATCAATGCATACATCTATTGAGATGCTCCATTTATATAAAGGTATCTTTAGCCCTCGTGTCTTTGTAGATACACAATTACAACACCTCGTGTTTGTGTTATTTGGATAATATCAAACTCACTTGTATGCTGACATTTATCAAAAGCTGTAGGTTCCCATAAAGGTTTCTTTATATATTCTCCTGGGACTCCTTTTATAAGTGTACTTTAGCTCAAAATCCCATATAATTAGTATGGATATTTATTTGAATCAATACTACAATAAACATGTAAGCACACACAAAAAAAAATAACAGAATTTTTTTTCTCCAATAAAAACAAATAATTAGTTTTCTGCCAGTACCAATCTTAAACAGTGGTTGAGATAAAGCAAAATGAAATAAAGTGGCCCCAATGGTCTCACCTCACATCACCAATCGCTATTACTTGGCTAGTTCTTTCCCAAAAAGATAAACACCACACCACCAATGCGTTTCGACCATCACTCGTTTTTGTCAAGGTGGTGGAAGTTGAGTCCCACCCCTTTAATTGAGGTTTGGACTATTACTTAGCTTAAGAAATCCCCTGACTTCTCAGTACTTGAAATAAAAGATAATAATAATAGGGTTAAAAAAAATTGTATCTACCTGTTTAATAACTTTAAAACATTCTAAAATTCATGAATAAACTACTTAATAATCTCACTTCCATTTTTCGTGTGTCCGTGCGGTTACCTAGGTAACCCGTATAATGGGCAATCATATATTTTGCTGCTACCTTCACTAGAGCCAATTCCGTTTGGCCTCTAGTATGTAGATCTTATTGACTTCTGGCATGCGTTCCAAAAGTTACAGACGCCACCTTTTATAGTCCGGTCAGCCTCCAGTGGTTAAAATATTGTTAATCACATTACTATGGAGACCCGGGTAAACCGTAGACTCCTTACTTTAATGTGGACTGATCTGTCTCTGGTGTCTTGACTCTAGTTTAATAAGTTTATCACCATGGAGATCGGGGTAACTTCAGAATGTTTCAACTAATAGCCAGAATATTATGAATAAAACAGTGATTGAATTACAATAATAAGGTACTGCAAATATAAAACCTTATAATAATCTTAAATATCATATATAAATTAGACATATAAAATGTTTAACAGTGCCATATTTCATGAATTAAATGAAAAACAACATGTTCTCTAAAACAGTAAATATTAAGTAGTGTAATATAAATCAAATTCACAAAAAAATCATCCAATAATATTTCATAGGTAAGATCTCTAAAATATTATTTCATAAAAAACATTTTACTTCAAAATCAGCATTGAAAGCAAAAGGGATCAGAGTTTTGCCTTCATGGATGTATTTCATTTCATTTTGGGCCAAATAAGTACTCATATCTTTTTTCCTCCAATTTCCTTCTATTTTTTTACTACCATCACTAATGAGATAGAATCAGTAGAACATGTATGTAATTCTTTAAAAGAGTTTGATAAATTGCATTTTTCAAAACTTTTTTTAATGTTTGTAGAGTGTTATCCCATCTTTCACATAGGGTCCGTGATGGGGTCCAACAGGGCATCCCAGTTCAGAAGTCTGTCAACCATAGGTCCAGCAGGGAAGCATGCAGTAATCAGGACCACATGTCAAGGAGCCCCCTGAAAGGGTTGACCCTACTCCCCACACTGTGGATACGCCCTGTCACCCAAAATCACCAACAACTGGGCAGTGTGTGCTGCCACGAACCATCTAAGAGACACTTATCTTCCAGGAGCACTGTGCCTCCTACTGAGCAACTACCACCCTCTATGTGCACACACAGACACAAATAAACGTATTTGTTTCTTCCACCATCCATCCAACCTCCAGTATTTCTGTTCTACCACAACACATCCACCACAACACACAGCCATCTGCTCCCCCCAACCTCCCTCCATTTTTTCCCTCCTCCCTCTCCCCACCAATACACACACACAACCAAGGAGCGCACGTACCCTCCAATCTTACCATAAATGAAAAACATGTTCTCTAAAACAGTAAATATTAAGTAGTGTAATATAAATCAAATTCACAAAAAATCATCCAATAATATTTCATAGATAAGATCTCTAAAATATTATTTCATAAAAAACATATTACTTCAAAATCAGCATTGAAAGAAAAAGGGATCAGAGTTTTGGCATCATGGATGTATTTCATTTCATTTTGGGCCAAATAAGTGCTCATATCTTTTTTCCTCCAATTTCCTTCTATTTTTTTTAATACTAATCACTAATGAGATAGAATCAGTGGAACATGAATGAAATTCTTTAAAAGAGTTTGATAAATTGCATTTTTCAAAACTTTTTTTAATGTTTGCAGTGTGTTCCCCCATCTTTCACGTAGGGTCCGTGATGTTTTCCCTATGTATTGGTGGTTACAATTGCACTGAATAAGATAGACACAGTTTTTACTATTACAAGTCATAAAGTCTCTTATTTTAAAAACGTGTCCATCTTATGTAGATTTAAACTCTAATACTTTATTATGTGTTCCTTTATGATTTTTACACATAATGCAATCCCAACACCTTTGAAAACCTATTTTGTTAATGCGTCCATTTATTTTTTCTGGTATTGTGCTTTTCACAAGATGACTTCTTAGGTTCTGGGATGATTTGTTTTAGAATAGGGTCTTTAGTTAAAATGTGCCAATGTCTTCTTATCACTTTTTCTATGTTTTTATATTGGCCATTAAACTGAGTTATAAATGGTAATATTTTATTTTTTGAGGTAATATTTTTTTCCATGTATTTTGAAAGACTCGACCTATCCACTTTCTTCATCTCTTACACTGCTTCTTCTATTTTATTTGTTGCATAACCCTTCTCACAATCTCTTCTTCATCTCTTCCACTTGGGTATTAAATACTTCAACTTTGGAGCAATTTCTTTTTACTCTTTGTACTTGGCTTTTAGGGACACTTTTGAGCCATGTTGGATGATGATTGCTAGAAACTGGGATATATGTATTGTTGTCTGTCTCTTTTTGCAGAGTCAGCTTTTTGGAAAAGTGATACTTTTACCACTACACTTGACTTGTCCCTAAACCAAGACTATGGCTCCAAGCTATAAGGTTTACATACAAATATTACTCAATTAATAAATAAAAAAAAAATAACCTGAAGGGGTCTTAAAGAATTAAGAGCTGATGCTGGCCAAAAGCAAGCCTTGTGTGTGTTTGCATATAATAGAATATAAATAGAAAACAACAGAAGGCAACACTGCTCATCTCTCCCCCTCTAGGATAAAAAAATCAGGAGTCAAATCAATCAGAAATAGGTTAAAAAAAAAATACAGACAACAAACCATAAATAAATGTCAAATGTTAATAAAAAAAATATCGATACTGTAAATACATAAACCCAACGAGGATGTATGACCTATTATACCTTAATGTGCTGTCATAAACCTAGTCATGTACAAATCTGTCTATGGATCCAAATAGTGCTGTTCCATAACTAATAGTTACAAGTTCTAGAAATTCCCAATGTCCCATGCTAGTGTGCTATGGATTGCAGAATACAGTAGTATGAGGTCACACTATTATACTGGTGGAGGGAAATTCCCCTGTAGTAAGCAGATGTACTGTAGTTGATGAAGCGTGAATTAAAATATGTGAATTATTTGTACCTTGATTTGGTCAGATCGCATAATGTTACCTGCATAGGATATAAAGTGCAGAAAGTTATTGCAGTTAATGACAGTGTGGAGGCATATAAATTAATACAAATAACAACTAATGGTGTATATAATGTTATCCAGATTAGCAGTAGGATGTTTGTTAGAACAAGATTCAGTGTATTAAATAAATTACAGTGAACAACCTTAAACACTTTATAACTGTTTCATTATCCTGTTAAATTGCCAATAGTGCAGGTAACATTCTGTGACAAATAATTCACATTTTTTCTGCTTATACACCTAGTGAATAATTGTGAATAACCTCCCTTTTTGTCAATTCAGACAGTCCCTGTCACTTATTTAAAAAAATATGTGTTTTCTGTTTTACTATTTCACCTATTTATGGGTTATATGTTTGTTCTAATTTTATATGGAATTTAATAAAGGTTATATTTTATTTGTGTGACCAGTGCACCGCACCACTATCCTTGTTTTTTGATACTTGATGGCTGTTTACAATGGCAGAGCTCATATAACATCAGCAGTAACAAGCTTGTAATTTTCTGTATCCAACTGAATACAACAAGCAATAAGTGGTAGTATAAGATCCAGCAGCTGGCAAACAGGTGGACAGGAGGCAGGCCAGAAGTACAGTACAGGATCCAGCAGCTGGTAGACTGGTGGATAAGAGAACAGTTAACAGCACATTCATCAGCAACACCATGTAATGGTGTAAGGCGAGGTCCCGTCTAACACGTTTTATCACAACAGACATGTGATTTAATGGTAAAACAAAGACTGTGTACTACTATTAATTAAATTAAAGCAATACAGAGACACTATTTTATATTTTAAGACATATGAGGATGTGGTACCCATTGTTATTTAAGAACATATAGAATACTCATATTTTTTTAATACATACAAACATAAATGCATTTTGTGTTTAGACATGGGTTCCATCCCCAAAATATCTCATTATGGTATGCAAATATTCCAAAATACGGAAAAATACGATATTCAAAATGCTTCTTGTCCCAAGCAATTTTGATAAGGGAGACTCAACCTGTAGTAGCACCCATCATAATAAAATACATTTTGGTCAAATCATGTCAAAAGATTTATGGTTAGATCTATATCAGGACAGGAATCTATCAGTCGCCAATACCTGTGCATGATGATTCACAGTATAAAGAATAACACTGTACATCCAGCAACCAAAAGGTATACAGAAGTAGGTGATACATACCACAAATGTATTAAGTTATGAGCAGGCCCGGCGACAGGAGGGTACAAGGAGTAAACCCGTGCCAGGCCCCAAGATTTTGAAGGGCCCTGAGGTTCCAAGGGGCAAAAAAGGCACCTGCCTCGGCCCCGCTGCCAATAGTAAATGAACTGCCCGCATTGCCAGCTGCCCATCCAGCATGGATATGAAAAAAAAACCTACCTCAAAAGGTAAGCCTGGCCCCGTCACCTGGTCCGTACTGCATGAGGCACATAGCTGAATGGCGTTATGACTTCCCCGCGTATGATTCTGCGCTGACCCTTCCCTGTGTTCCTTACACAGCAGCACCGAGTGTCCACCTGGCACTGAGGAGCTGGGAGGAGGAAGTAGAATGCACCATAGCTGGGCACAACACAGCACACAAAAAGTGGGTGCCATCTTAAAAGTGAAAATATGTAGAAATCCTTTTGGCTTGAGTATACACCCAGCACCATTAAAGGAAAGCGTCACTCCAATAGATAAATAAAGTCAATATGTATTAAATAACCGACATCATCATAACAAATATATGTGTATGTGACACATATGTTTGTTATGATAATGTCGGTTATTTAATACATATTGACTTTATTTATCTATTGGAGTGCCGCTTTCCTTTAATGGTGCTGGGTGTATACTCAAGCCAAAAGGATTTTTATATATATATATATATATATATATATATATATATATATACTGTATATAATTTGATTTGGCAGCTGGGTAGCATTAAGAAGTAGCTGGGTGGGGGCAGTGTATTACAGTATTACACTGCCCCCACCCAGATACTTCTTAATGCTACCCTAGTACTTGGTAATAATGAAGAATGTCGATATATTTTTTTAAAAGATTTTGGGCTCTTACTGGCTTGACATAGATATAACTATTCTGTCGGGATAACATCCATTGGGATGCAGCTGTCAGTATTTTGACAGGAGGCATCCTGACAGCCGGCATTACATTCCAATTCCATATTTATCTATTTGTATATACATTTATTTGGAGGGATGTGTGGGTTGTGTGAAGGAGGTGTCGAGGAAGGTTGAGAGAAGGGGGCCCCCAGAGATATCAGTGTAACGGGCCTCAAGAATTCTGTTGCCAGCCCTGGTTATGAGGTGCTGTCCAAGAAAAAGTTTTGATGTTATTTGATGCAGGGCTGGAGTAGTGAGGCAAGAAAAACTAAGGTGGGCTGGAGCAGAGAGCCTATGGACAAGATTATAAAGCATCCAGGAGGCATTGGAAAAATTCTTATGTATTTTAGGTGTAGAATAAATTAAACGCACTACTGGAAATTCTGGAACCAAAGACTTGCATAGTCTTTCAGAATTTTTACCATTGTTCACAGCATATTGGAGTAAAGTAACTAAGAGATCAATTTGCTAGAATATAAAAACAAAGGGAATTGTGGACACCCATAGCATATTATTCTTTTAAAACAAAATGGGGATTAAGTTAAAACGGATCAATGCTTCAATTGATAGAAAATGAAGCTTAACTGATGTTTCTCTACTAGACCTTCCCAATGTAAAGTCCTATCAAAAAGTACCTCATTGTCTTTGAAATGCATTGAATAACAAGGTGAATATACCTAATGCCTTACTAATATAACATTATTTAGTAATAATAAAATAGATGCTTATAAGATACAATTTCCACAGAGGAATCCCAATGGAATGCAGTTTATAGACCGGCATACTAAATGCCGCCTGTCTATATCCCGACAGGGGACTTAAGATAGTCACCGAAATACCAACGCCTATCTTAATCCTGATGCCGGAATGCCGAAGGATGCCAGGCCGAATGAGGTAAGTTATGGCATCCTTAGCGTTAGCCGCAGGGGGGAGGGTTAGGATTAGAGAGTGTAGCAGGGTTAAGGTTAGGTTTTTTGGGGGAGATTAAGGTTAGGCACCCCTAGGGGATAGGGTTAGGGTTAGGCAACCATGGGGGTAGGATAGGGTTATTCACCCCCACTGGGAGGGTTAGGTTTTGGGTGCGGGAAGGGTGGGTAAGGTTTAGGCACCCCCAGGGGGACTTAAGGTTAGGCACCACCCCGGAAGTTTTTGGGTTAGGCACCCCTTAGTGAGAGTTAGGAGGGGAGGGGGTAAGGTTATGGTACTTATCCGCCGGCATTGGGATCTCCTCCTGTTGGGCTTCTGCTGTTGGGATTTGAACCGCCGGTATTTCATACCGATCCCATCCCAATGTATGAACTTCCAGCTGATTCAGAATCCTAAGTGATAGCACAGGAGAACACTCTATGCATTTTGTCTATATATTCCAGACAGTATTTATTATAAATCAGTAGGCTCCTAAACTCAATTATTAAACACATCACTTATTTTTTGTCTTCACTTTTTATGAACCACTTTCTTCTCAATAGAATTTTTTTTATCACCGAAACCGCAATGGTAATAGATCCCCGTGGCAGAGCCCCCACTCTCCCCTCCAATATCAATGGGCCCCCAGTTTTGTCCTGCTGCACAAGATCAGCATATTTGTGCTCGGAGGGGAATCCCCTTTAGGCACATGCACCCTGAGTGCTGTTTGCACAGCTTTCTAGAGTGTGATGTCAGCTGGCACAGATCACAACATCACTTCCAGGGGGCCTGAGCAGGAGGAGGAGATCCATTTTGCACAGGTCCAAAACACAATGGGGATGCAACAGGACAGCAATGATGCATGAGATGCAACCTGGTCAGTTAACACACTCCTGGCTGCAGTCACATCTCTTGCATTAGTGCCAGAAAAGTGGTTAAAAGAAAATGTTTGTAGTATAAGTATTTAACCCTGTGAGATTATTACTTGGCAGAACCACCTTTTGTTAAAATAACAGCTTTAAATTTGTTGGGGTAATTTTCTACCAGGTTTGGACACTGTTTTGTTGTTTAGGTTTAATGAATAATGCTTGTGGATAGCAATTTTCAATTTTCATATAAAGTCACAGAGTCTCAACTGGATTGAGATTTTACTTTGACTTGTCCATTGTAGAACATTCACTTTTTTGCTGTTCAACCATGCCAGTATTGCTCTGGCCTTGAGATTCACAGTCCTGCTAAAAAGATGAACTTTCTTCCAAACTTTATATTTGTAACAGTGTCTCCCTTTGCACCATCTATTGGTCCTTCAATTATAACAAGATGTCCAGTCCCCACTGAGGTAAAGCATGATGCTGCAACCAAAATAATCTACAGGTGGGATGGTGCTTGCTGAGGATTGGGCAGGGTTTAGTTTGTGCCTATATATTTATTTGTGGCCCAAATCTCCAATTTTGTTTAATCTGACCATAAAACAGTAGCCCACATTTTATCTGAGTCACGTTGATGTTTTCTAGCTAACTCTGAATTTGCTTTGTTGTAGGTTTTTCAGCAATGGCTATTTTATATCCACCCCTATACAAGCCAGCTGTATGTAGAGTTCTTCAAATAATTGTCTGGTGCACCTTCATCCAGTCTATGCCACTGAACTCTATATCTCCTCTAAAGTGATAGTTGGCTTCTCTCAAGTCTCCGTCTTGCTCTGACTCTGAGATTTGAGGGACAACCTTGTGCCTGGGTGGTAAAAGGCAACTGCCATTTCCTCACAATTGATAAAACAGTGCTCATTGTGATATTTATGAACTTGGATATTATTTTGTAGCATTTTCCTATCTTGTGCATGTCTAAAACTTTGTCTTTAACTCTCTTAGAATGTTTTTTGGTCTTCATGTTCACACATTTCCTTCAGATTTACAGTATGACCCATTTTATTTGAATTAAGTGGGACTTTTATCCATAAAAGCTGACTTCTTTTAATTAATTACAGGTAGAGGCTAATTCAAAGCCAATTGTTAGAGCAATATCTCAAATCTGTGTAAACTTGGAGATTACATATCATGGGGGTAGAATACACGTGTAAGCAGCACTTTCAGCTTTTAGTTTTTAAAAAAAAAAATCTACAAACACATAATACATTTAAGAAACATGTTTAACATCCTACTGATTCACAATAAAAATACTGTCTAGAACAAACTGTGTGTCATTTGTAATACAGACAACACCACTCTAAAATGTACAGTTCATCAGTCACTGTAGTTTAATTTAACTGTGTTATTTTATTTGATTACGAATAATAATTTTGTGTTTTTATTTCATACATACATTGGGTTTATATAAAATAAATGCACATTTAATGTTCTAGTTTTGATTATTTGTGAAATGTGCTCCTAAAATTTTTTAATTGGCTTTGGATGAAATGGACGCCAGTTTCTGAGTGATAAGGAATTTAGAGGACGATTTATCAAACCTCCCGTAGAGGACAAATGGAGGTGTTGCCCATAGCAACCAAATCAGATTTTAGCTTCCAAGTAATTTCTATAAAATGATAGCTAGGATCTGATTCGTCACTATGGTGAACATTTATCCCTTGACTTCCTTAGAAGGTTTGATGTATCTCCTCTTTGTTGTAAGCTATATACAGTATAAAGGACTGACATGTCATACAGCATTGCACAATGGGGAAATCATGACACAGACAAATAACATACAAAGGGGGGGATTCAGCTTGGGATGGAATTGCAAATTTGCACGCAAGCAGCTTTGCAATTTTTGTCCTTGTAAATATGGTAATGCTGCAGGAGGCATCACACCTTCTGCATGCATTCCTTATTCGAGCTGCATTGTACAACGCAGCATCGGATAATCTGCTGGAACATCACCCAGCTAAGTGACCCAGGGGTCACACAAGGTGACTGCTGCAGATAAGAGAAAGAGGCCAGGAAATCTCAGTCAGCCGATGGAGTTCCAGGCCTCTTCCCTCCACCCCAACTGCGGTGACACACCTCTGTTTTGGGAAACAGAGAGTGTCACCACCCTCTCTCCGCCCACACACAGCATCAAACTGTCAATCAATGACAGTGTACCGCCAGTCTGCGTGCGGGATCGTAGACCCATTCTGCACATGTGCAGAATGGGTCTGGTGTCTGCGCAGATTCCCTACCATTGGAAATCTGCATTCACCACCGCACTAGCAAGCACTACTGAAGCAGACCCAAAGACTTGAAACAGGAGTTAAACATGGCCCTGTCCAAATGAGTTGACAATCTAATAGCTGTGGGAACACATACAACATGTAGTGACCATTGTAGTTGTGGCTGGGGATAATGTGTGTGGATATAGTAGAGTGAAACATTATCAGCCACCAATAGTTAAGCAGTCATTGGTAACTGGAAATAAAGTGTTGCTACTGGTGGTGCAGAATGGGAGACAGTAGGAAATAAAGACACAAAACATGAACCAGTGATTGTAGAAATCTTAAAGGAGTCACTGATGTCAACCATAACTGTCCTTCACAATTTGAACTTCCAAGCACCAAGGAAAATATACTCATGCTTTCTGACTTCTGGTCTGCAGCCTTGAGGAGGGGGCAGTCAGGTTGACATGGTGGGGGTGTGTGGTGCCTTAGAAGTGGGTAGTGTAGGTATGTGATGGCACAATCACATCATTGTGGCTCTGCCCTTACTTTACAATGCCACCATTACCACCTAATCAGGTTACTGGCTGCCCAGATTGCCACGGGCAGCCTTCAGGAGACTACAAGACTCAGGAGCCTTCCGGATGTTTTGGGAGAGTACTCAAGAACGAATATGACATGATTGTGTTTCCAAAAAAAGGAAATAATAATAATAATAATAATAATAATAATAATAAGTATGTTGCTATAAGAAAGGGGTTTGACTAACTTTTTTCAACTGTCTCTGCAAAGAGAAACCTTAGATTCTTTCTTATTACATCGTCAGTATTCTAAAGGTTATACAAAGATTAGTAAAATAGCTTAGGGTTACAATATTTATTCAAGTAAACATGAATTTTGAATGTTCAAAATGTCATTGAGGCAAACTACAAACATGCAAGTTGAAATGTGTGTTTACTGGAATCTAGTTGGCACGAAGAAGTTTACAGTTCTCAAAACCAAATAAATCTAAAAATAGAGTCTGTTTTCAATCTGATCATCTCAGAGAAATATTCATACATGACTGTGGGATTCATTTGTGTTTTAGACTGAAGCAGTAGGTGCTGTACATCTGTAAAGATTTATAGTACTTAAGAGATGATTGTAGAAGACATATGGTTTAATCATGATGTTTTAAGCCTTTTTTAGCTGCTTAAGATTTCAGTGTTTCTTTCTTCAATTTAAGTTTTCCATTACTAAAAAGAAAACATAAGTAATATTCCTAAAGAATTAAGGTTAGAATCCGAGCAGTGTCAAGAGCAATATGCTCTAAGACTCCGTCAAAGGCATATGTTTTCTATCTTAGCAGCTAAAGGGTTAATGCCTATATTTTTTTTCTATGCCAATGAATTGCTCCTTATTTTCAGCAATGTGCGTATGAATTCATTTTAATTCTGCAAACGTATAATGACAGGTTCTTGAAAGTCTCTTATGTTGGGATTATTAAGATAGTAGTTTCAGTAATCACTCCACTTGAACGCCACAAGTCCTCTTAGAATTAGAGCTTTTATTTATTTTTTGAGATCTTCTATATGTAATGCTACCAAACCGACAGTCTGTTTGTTTTTAAGACATTCCCAGTAGCAATGGTAAATGTATACTTGTATAAATATGCCTGCCTGCTGCAATAATGTTTCTTTTTAATGATGTGATGAATGTTTTAACAAAAACTTTCTTGATAAAAGGGAGAAAAAAACATTGTAACAGTTTGGAAGCTCCCCTTGACTAAATTGTGTTGAGGCTTTTGTGTTCTGAAAAAAGATTGTTTTTACCTTAGCACATAAAACACCCCTTTTTATTCACAATTTAACCACTGGCTATGCACATTAATACCCAATGGTTAATTAGATGTGCCATTATACTCCTTTTTCCCACACAGTAGCACAGCGGGCACATGTATATTTTAAGTGAATTTGCTGACAAGAAAATATTAGCTTATTGGTAAAAGAATTTTTAATTTGAACATATCTGAAGGTTCTATTCTTTGCAGACTCTAGGTAGCTATTACACATTTGAAGCCTACCAGTGGCTGTAACACTAAATTTTATTTACTGCCAAGCTATTAAGTCAAAATTAAGTAGTGCTTGACTAGCATTCTGAGACAGTCATATAAACTAATATATATATATATATATATATAGAGAGAGAGAGAGAGAGTTTTCTGCATGTGTGAGAGCAGATGGAGCAGCCTTGATTGACATAAATGCTGCGGATACTGCTGAGAGTGGGATGGGTTCGTCACTGTATACTTGCTCAGGTGCTCCTACTGTAGTTCATTTGCAGAGAGAAAATAACTAATTTCTTTTAAAATGAAGTAGTAAGTAAAGCACCAGGTAGAGTAATTTAAAGAACAGACTGTACCACACTCTCTCTCTTAGATAGTTTTTCCATGCTCTTGCCTATATCTAGTGAATCTGAGAAGAGCTACTTTCTTATAACAGGGGTAGATGTATGTATGTATTAGCACCACTGTGTCGATTTTATCCTATACAAATTCCGTAAATAGAATTATATTGTTAGGAAGCACACGTCATCCACATCAATCACAACACAGCTTCAAAAATATACCGTACAAATCACACAAAGTGCCACCTACAGAGAAAAAAATAAACAGTTATACATAAAACGTCTTTATTTTACTTAATTAAAAAAGCTACTGTACCCAAAAAAGTGCTACAAATTGACTCTGGGGCTATAAACATCAAAAGGCTATAAACCAGCAAAAATAGTTATTTTTTTTCTTCTACAAAAGAAGGGTCTATAAATGGAAAAATGGCTATAGACCAGTGGAGCCTCCAGAGGGGGGGGGGGCTGCAGCACAGTTCAAAATTCAAATAGGGGAGCCACACCAACTGCCAGTGAGTCCCAGCCAGTGACGTTTGGCTTTGTTTGAAATGATAGTTGGTGTGGCTCCCCTATTTGAATTTTGAACTGCACTGCAGCCCCACCTCTGGAGCCACTACTGCTATATAGGAGACCCCCAAAAGGACAATAGACTAGTTAAAAAGACTCTTTCCCTACATGACCAATTGATATGTTCCTCTATTACAATCTCCACCATCACATTTGACACAATCAACCTTCACACTTCCATTGTCATATATTCTCTTTTTCCTGCAAACTCCTACAACAATTTTGAAAGCAGGATTGGAATCCCCTGAACCCCTTGTCTCAGCAGCATGCACCATCATCTACTCCTCAAAAATGTAGGATATCTCACAACAATCAAACGTGTTATACAGCATTTGCAGCTGGTTTATAAACTCCGCTTGTGACTTCCTGAATTTGGCCAGTGTAATTTGATCATTTGATTTGGTAAAATTTAGGGAAATAAGCCAGGCAATTGCTGCACACACTGTATATTTGCCTTCACACTTTAAGACTGGGACCCAGATATTATGGCCAACTATGCCTCTTTAATACCTTTGCACATCCATATTGGACTTGAATACCTACAGATGTATATAGATGCCTTATAACATCTCATTGAAAGCAGGAATGTCTCTGTATCCTTGACAAGGCCCTAACTTGGTGTTGTACACATGCGGACTGTTGGGTGCTGTAGAGGCTAGTAGCTGGTAGGTAGCCTTAGGGGGATATCTACTAAAGTACAGGTTTTTAGAAGTGGAGATGTTGCCCATAGCATCAGTTTCTACTTAACACTTATCTAGCACCTTCTAGAAGATAATATCTATAATTTGATGCAACATGAATTAAATAAATCATGTAGGCATAAAATGGATGGAAGACAAACCTTGATAGCATGTTTTGCAGACTGTGGATGTGGATTAATTTTGCCACTAGTAGTTGATCATCTTAGGTGTGAAGTACTCTATATAGGTCTTCAACAGGGTCACCAAAGGAGCTAATATACTTAAGGACACCTACAGATCACAGTACCAGGTTTTCCACCCCCGACCGCAGCTGACAAAGGGGTATATTTGCTAAGCATTAATTTTGTTTATTTGTCAGTCTTCTCGCAGTTTTGCGATCCATTCATTTACTTTATGGCTAAACCGATGAGAACCCACAAAAAAAAAATACACTTTTAGTATAGAATAAAACATTGGCTCACCATCGATATTTTTAAAGTATAGAAACCACATGTTAACTAAGGGGCAGCTTTAGTAACCGACAAAATGGCTTCAAAAGCAAGTTGTTTGAGCTGTCTGGTCTCAGAAGGAGAAGTAACTATTATATATTGCAAAAGAAAAAAAAAAAGAGTACCTAGCGCTAAAAGAGCAGGAGGAGCAAGTACTGATACGGCGGTATAAAAGGAGGTTATTGTCAACCTCCCATACAAGAATAATGAAACAAGGAAATGCTGCGCTCTAATACCTATACTGGGACACCGATGTAGCACACATCAATTAGAAATATAGAAATAACAATTTATTTATACAATGTAAAATCAAATAGCAGCACATATAACAAGATAAGAATACACAATACTGACATAAACATATGGAATACAATTTACAAAGTATATATCCAACACATAAGAAAAGAGTTGACCAGGCTCTTAAAATAAAAATATAATAATGGTAAATTGGTTGTTAAATGAGCAAATTGTAAAAAACTGTCAAGAAGGTGTACCCAAAGTTATTGTAGCCAATGAGAGATACAAATAATGATAATGTATCCGGAAGGCTGATACAGATTGGTATCTCAATAGTGGTTACCCCGGAGATCCTATTCAGGAAATAATAAATATGTAATAGTTCTCCTTTGGTATTTTATTTAGCAGGGACCTGACATGATGGTGTATAAAGGAGTTTAAGTGAATCGTCTGTAGCAAGCCACAAGAGAATTATGTCCCAAAACAACTGCTGTATATGAAAGTACCAAGCACTTATATGAGTGCAAGAGCATGAAAGCACTGACAGTGAATCATCACTGGTATTTCGTATACAATGCTGTACCTTACAGAATTGGGACACTGCAGGAAGAGGAGGCTCTGTTTGTATGTAATGCCCCTCGGCTTGCGTCTCAGTATGTGGAGCAGCGGGGGTGGTATAACAGATGGCGAGCCACAGACAGCAGTCGAACAGACCGGTACTTGTCACAGTGAACTCCCGACTGCATCAGATCGTGGCTGACATAAGGTAGATGTTATCTGTTTAGCAATTAGTCGGGTAACATTCAGTATATGGTAACTGAACCGAAGGTGGATCTCCGGTGGACGTAGAAAGGAGCAGCAACGCGTTTCAGCTACCACCATAGCCTTTTTCAAGCTGAATTGCTCACCTCCACCTTTCAAACAGTTTAAGTAACATCAAAATAGAGGTGATTGGTCAATCAATAAGTCAGTTTATTTAACCCCTCTATAACTCATCCTAATAATTACCTGAGAGCAGTATCATTTAACTTAATATCACAGTAATCACCTGCTGCAGATTATTTTATAATATATATATATATATATATATATATATATAAACATAATATAAAAAACGATAGTGTGTTGAATTAGTTACGCTATCATCCAGTGTCCCAGCATAAAAATAACATAATGATGATATCAGGGTAATCTGGTCTAAATAAATAATTAATAGTTATTAAATATAAAAATATAAAAAGAGTATTAATTAGGAAACTGTATACAAAACATGGTATTCAGTATGTTATTTGTAAAAGCCCATGTTTATGGTGAGAAGAGAGGATTTCTTTATTCCTATATATACACCCATTTGGATGCATGAAAACTGGCTATATTCAGCCGCAAACAAATAAATGATAATTAGAGCTTAAACATATGGAAAGGTGTATTATATTCACATGAACCATATATAAAAAAAATGGTGTGTATACACATACATACACCATATCCATAAATTACATAATATTAACAATGTATTCTAAGGAAATAAAAACATAAAAACAGCATGTACACACAAATATACATACATCCACACGCACATTTACATACACATACATATACATATATATACATACATACATACACAAACATAAACATAGATATATGCACACATGCACATGCATGTTTGTTCACACACATATGTGACTATAAGAAAATTATACTTATCACCAATAATCAAGTGTATAAATAAAATGTGGGTTAAATATGAAGAAAGATGAAGAATAATGACATAAGATTATCTAAATAACTGTACATATACAATCTATGTCTAAGATGGTAATTAATAAATGTAAATGGGGCCATATTCAATTGGGATCGAACAAAGGACCATTCTGAATATACAGGAAAACAGAGAAAGCAACAATAATACCAAGCAAAGGAAATAAAGAACATGAAAATAGGGTAGTAGATATCTTAGCAAGATGTTATTTATTTATGTATTATTTAGTGAAAAAAGTGAGAAGTGGTTATTGGGAGGGGATGGGGGGAGGACCATGACCGCTGCATTGACCAGACAGTATATATGGAGCGGTGCTGCTATTTGATTTTACATTGTATGAATAAATTGTTATTTCTATATTTCTAATTGATGTGTGCTACATCAGTGTCCCAGCATAGGTATTGGAGCACAGTATTTCCCTGTTTCATTATATTGCAAAAGAAGTCAGAAACTGTTACAGTGATAATTCTCTCATAGGGAAATAGTATTTTATTATTATATTAGTAGAACAATTATTGTTTCATTTTATAAAGAAAACTATATTATTTTTTACTTATATTAGATGGTCAATATTAAGTAATTTGTTTAAAAATGAATGAAGAGGAACTCATTAACTGTTTTATGGCTATATACATAGTACCTGCATCATAAAAGATATAGGGGGAGATGGAGAGAAATAACATACCAAATAATCAGCTTCTGTCACTTTACAGGATGGGTATGAAAAATGACAGTTAGGATCTGATTGGTTGGTACTTTAGCTCTCTCCACAGCTAAGTACATCTACCCCATAATGCATAGCTTCTAACTGTCACTTTACAGGCTGGGTATGAAAAATGACAGGATCTGATTGGTTGGTACTTTATCTCTCTCCACAGCTAAGTACATCTACCCCATAATGCATAGTGTAATGTTTGTGCTGTGACATATTTGCATTACTCCAATAATATTAGCAAATGGGCACAGCAATAAAGCCTGTTTTCATTGAATCTTTTAAAAGGCAAGACTATGGCTATGCTTGTGTGTGTGTATATATGAATGCATATAAATATATATATATATATATATATATACACTGTATATATATATATATATATATATATATATATATACACTGTGTATATATATATACAGTCAGGAGCATAAATATTGGGACATTGACAGAATTTTCATATTTTGGCCTCTATACACCACCACAATGGCTTTGAAATGAAACAAACAAGATGTGCATTAACTGCAGACTTTCAGATTTAATTTGAGGGTAATTACATCCAAATCAGGTGAACGGTGTAGGAATTACAATGGTTTCTATATGTGCCTCCCACTTTTTAAGGGGCCAAAAGTAATGGGACTATCAACTCAAAAGCTATTTCATGGACAGGTGTGGGCTATTCCCTCATTATTTCATTATCAATTAAGCAGGTAAAAGGTCTGGAGTTGATTCTAGCTGTGACATTTGCATATGGAATCAGTTGCTGTCGACTCTCAATATGAGATCCAAAGAGCTGTCACTATCATTGAAGCAAGCCATCATTAGGCTGAAAAATCCAAACAAGCCCATCAGAGAGATAGCAAAAACATTAGGTGTGGCCAAATCAACTGTTTGGAGCATTCTTAAAAAGAATGAACACACCGGAGAGCTCAGCAATACCAAAAGACCCGGAAGACCACGGAAAACAACTGTGGCGGATGACAGAAGAATTATTTCCCTGGTGAAGAAAAACCCCTTCACAACAGTTGGCAAAATCAAGAACACTCTCCAGGAGGTAGATGTATATGTGTCAAAGTCAACAATCAAGAGAAGACTTCACAAGAGTGAATATAGACTTCACAAGAGCGAATATATATGTAAACCATTGGTGAGTGACAAAAACAGGAAGACCAGATTAGAGTTTGCCAAACAACATCTAAAAAAGCCATTACAGTTCTGGAACAACATCCTATGGACAGATGAGACAAAGATCAACTTGTACCAGAGTGATGGGAAGAGAAGAGTATGGAGAAGGAAAGGAACTGCTCATGATCCAAAACATACCAACTCATCAGTGAATCATGGTGGTGGTAGTGTCATGGCGTGGGCATGTATGGCTTTCAATGGAACTGGTTCCCTTGTATTTATTGATGATGTGACTGCTGACAAAAGCAGCAGAATGAATTCTGAAGTGTTTCAGAAAATATTATATGCTCATATTCAGTCAAATGCTTCAGAACTCATTGGATGGCGCTTCACAGTGCAGATGGACAATGACCCGAAGCATACTGCAAAAGCAACCAAAGAGTTTTTTAAGGCTAAAAAGTGGAATGTTATGCAATGGCCAAGTCAATCCCCTGACCTGATTCCGATTGAGCATGCATTTCACTTGATGAAGACAAAACTGAAGGGAAAATGCCCCAAGAACAAGCAGGAACTGAAGAAATTTGCAGTAGAGGCCTGGCAGAGCATCACCAGGGATGAAACCCAGTGTCTGGTGATGTCTATGCATTCCAGACTTCAGGCTGTAATTGCCTGCAAAGGATTTGCAACAAATGATTAAAAAGTGAAAGTTAGATTTAGGATTGTTTAGTTTGTCCCATTGCTTTTGACCCTTAAAAAGTGGGAGGCACATATAGAAACCATTGTAATTCCTACACCGTTCACCTGATTTGGATGTAATTACCCTCAAATTAAATCTGAAAGTCTGCAGTTAAAGCACATCTTGTTTGTTTCATTTCAAAGCCATTGTGGTGGTGAATAGAGGCCAAAATATGAAAATTCTGTCAATGTCCCAACATTTATGCACCTGACTGTATATATATATATATATATATATATATATACTATATATACAGTGTGTATATATATATATATATATATATATATATAGATTAGGGGTGAGCGGGTTCGGTTTTACTCGGTTTTACTCGGTTCTTATCGCCACTTTACCGCAAATTTGGCTCGATTTTATTCGCTATCCAAAACACATGTTTGGCGATAGCCAATATAAAGATCCGGGTAAAACCGAGTAAAACCGAACCCGCTCACCCCTAATATATATATATATATATATATATAATTATATATATATATACAGTATATACATACTATTTAAAAACGTCACTATTTTCATTGCATCTTATTCTAGTTTCTTTTTGTATTGAGCTTGCAACTTTAATAGAGATGTGCTATATTGTATATGAATTGCATACTGTATTTTTAGCATTTACTACTACTACTACTTCTATTGTGCCAGGTGCATATACTGTATTACTTTTGTATTCGGGAATAGAGCAGGCACATATGCTATCATTGCTGTGCATATATTGAGTATAAAGCCAGCTCTGCAGCCTAAAAATTGTGACGTATTATTATTACGGAGGTCATTATGCACTTGTTATTTAGATGCAAATTCCATCCAAATCAGCATGAGCCTCAATATGTAGTGCATAGGGGTCAGGTGCATACATGCTAATTTTATGCTCACCTCATGATACACATTACTGTACTGTACATGCTCAGTAGGGAGGTGTTTTAGACTGTATCTTTGCCTTGACAATACAACAGCTATGTGTTGCAGCAATTCCTTCTATGCAGCATTTGCAGTTCCAACTGGAAATAATCAGCACTTAAAAAGACAGTATTTATACCATGTGGATTAATACTCCCAGTGTCCCATAGTATTGTTATAGTTTCTGCATTCATAATATGTAACATGTAAGTACTAGACATGTGCACTGATCCCCAAACTCATGTCATTTTTACAATCCAAAACATGAAATTCGGATTTAAAATCCAAATTCTGAACCACTGGAAGATCAGAACCACGACTTGGATTTACCGGATCTCATCAGCAGATTAGAGCCGCGACTCAGATCTGTCCGGATTCACTAAATTTGGGTGGATTCGGACTTCTGGAGAACCGAACCGCACATCTCTAGTAAGCATGTTTCAAGAGAAAATAAAGAGGGCTGAATATAATATAATATTAATTTTATGTTATGCACCTTTAACCACGGTTTGTAAATGTTAATGGGGGCTGCAGGTTTTATGATAAGACTCTGGGCCTGATTCAGAGCCGGTCGCTATTTGCGCTCGCTCGTTCAAAAACAAGGGGTGGCTATTCAAATGATCCGTTCGCAAATTGCAGTCTGTTCACACCTCTAAGTCTGAACGAGCGAGCAAAACATACGCTCGTTTATTTGTTAAAAACGCCCCCTGGCCGCTCGCATCCTACGTCATGTCCGCTATTTATTAGATTAATCGAGTACATCGACCAGCGTATGAACTGCTCGCTATTCTTGTGGTTGGTTTTTGCTACCACAGTTTTGCGAGCAGTTCTGGCTATAAAAGAACCCAGTGACGTGGTCAATGACGCTGCTGTATTAATTATGCACACCCATAAAACGCCCGTTTTGACCTTTAAGCACGCCTGCGTTCGGATCTCCACTCCCCATTTTCAAGCACCTTCCCCTGTTACCACCCTCATACGCCTCATTCTGTCACTCAAAATAGCAGGCATTCACTATATTGCGAGCACATGAATTTCGGCCGCACTGACTGGTTCGCGCATGCGTATAACGATCCGTACGCATGCGCAGATGTGCGAACATCGCTCGGAACGAGCGTACTGCCGCTTACGAGTGGCTCTGAATCAGGCCCTCTGTTCGTTAGAGACATTTGACTATGATTGAAGCCTGAAGCCCAATTCCCAGAAAATAAGTTAATAATGAGAGTCTTAGGGGGCATGAACCATAACTTATGGACTTGGAAAACAATAGGGAAGTTGGGAAACACTAAAATCACCACTTAACAATGAGGTCTATCAATTTTAGCTATTCATATGCGTGTCCAAATTGGTCATTGAATGAGCAGATTGCCCTGTGTGTAGTCTTCTTTTGCAGAAATAGTGATAGTGTAAAAAAGTGAGCATATATTTTTCCTTGAATCTGGAATTAATCTATAAATAAATTACTCAATTACCTAATATCTATCAGTATCAAAAAACACAAACTGTGATTAGACATTTTCAAATTTTACATAGAAAAAGTCAGTGTTTGTCGTAGTTGGCTCATACTACCTGATGATTGGTAGGATTTTATTGTAATAAACATTTGAGTAAGTTTTTTGTTTGATAAACTTTGAAGTCTCATTAATAATGAAGCAACTTTTAAAAATTCTATAAAAAATATTAACAACTAGTAAATGGAGGTTGCATCTGTCGGGTTACAGCAGATGCCCCGTCCCATACCTTTTTGTTATACTTACCCCCCTGTACCTCTTCTGCCCCATCATCATGGCTGCAGTGCATGTATGCACATGACACCTAAAATATATGGTCCTCACAGTGGAAGCCTTACATGCACCATGGATTGAAGTGTAACATTCAGGTGCGTGCCAAAACTATCATTTTCATCAGCGGTCAGTTTTATTTTATAGATTAAGTCTGTTATTATTCTTATATATTTACCATATTTAAATAACCATGAATTATTAATTTAAAAATAATACTGCACACATTATATACTACCAATATTTGATTTATTTAGCCTTTAAGCAATTATGTTTAAAATGCAAATATTTAAGTAAAGATGGATTACAGTCCAATAAAATACAATTAATTTTTAAGAATTTTTTTTTATTATACTGAACTAATCATAACAAGATACAGTGCAGGTATTTTCCTCTGGTATTTTTTTTTATATTTAAATGATTTATTTTATGAATCTGCAGATACAAATTTAATATACAGAAGATCAAGATCTTAAAATGTGAAACTAGGGGATTGTATGTTCCTACAGCTAAAGGGCATATGTATATGCAATAAATAGTGATATGATAATTAGTGTATTTATGATAAATAGTTAATAATTCCCTTGTTGATGAACATATGTTGCATGATTGCTGCCATAGACATGCTTGAACTAGCTCTTCTTCAGCACAAAATCCTCTCAGTAATTAGGCCAGCATCACATGCTTCTTTGCACTTAAACACAGCTGTTAACACTTGTGTTCTCTTTAGCAGTGGAGAGTAAGCGAGATTTAAAATTAATGGGTATTTGTACATAGTACCATGTTGTGCTCAATCATCATCCACTGGCTGGCTTGTGACAAATCACTAGAAGTCAAGCATACACTTCATGCAATTGAAAGCTTTGGAAGCCTCCAATGGTGACAAAATAAATATGACTTTACTAAACTAAAAGTATATTTAGTAAAATGAAAGGGAGGAGAATGAGCAAGGGAAAAATAAAATCATCTGTTATAAAGTAATTTTCATGACTTTTTATATTATTAACTATATAACTTATCTATCTAGTGCACTCCACAACTCTACAACAGATTGTAAGCTCATTTGGACAGGTCCATCTTTAACTTGTGTTTCATATGTTTTTTTTTTTACAGTTATCTCCTCATTGCACAGTGCTACAGTATGTAATATGTTGGTGTTGTATAGATAATATTGATTAATCATAAATTACCACAATGACAAATACTTTTTGTTTACAAGTAAGAAAAGGCACAATCAAGTGTCTGTTACTTTTTCAACATCATTTATTTGTATTGAGTTTTTTTTATACAAAATATATTTACCTGTAATGTGATGCAGACATTATGTGGCTCGTTATACAGAGGCAAACAAAGGATTTCTAGAAAGGTGATTTCCAAATACTGGATAATAGAATGAGTGCGGCAGATGACGAAGATTGCATACTGTAATTAGCACTTACTTTAGCAAGCTATAGTCTGCCTCATACAAAATGCAGTACAGATGTGTCCTCATACACCTAGCCGCAACATGCCATGTGGTGCGAGACACCTGGCGCGAGCGTGCCGGCAGGTCCTGTGGTCTCAGCTTGCGCTAAGAGGTTTTTTTTTATTCTTTTTTGCCCCAAAACCACTTCACAAGACTGCACTGATTCATTTGTTATGTTACACTTGTATATCTGTGTGTGACCGAGTCTGTATACAATGTACGGAACTTAGTGCAAACAAAAAAGCACTGGCCGCTGCATTGTAGCACTTCATATACAGATTCAGACTCAGTCAGACACAGATATATAAGTGTCACATATAAAATTAATTAGTGCAGTATATTGAAGTGTTTTTTTTGAATCTGATTGTGCTGAGTAGCACAGAACCTTGCACACCAAAAAGAACTGTTTGGTGCGACTGCAGCAATAGTGTATAAGGACACACCTGTATATGTAATGCTAGGGAATCATATCATATATAGGTACTACTGCTTTTGTGGTCATGATTTGAATCACTAGCTGGGCCAGGGAGCATTCCTGGAAACTGTAATCAATCCCCCGCCCATGTGTTTGCCTGTGTTATAAATAAAAGTTGATAATAATATTAATAATAATAATAAAATTGTGCAAATACCGCACAGCCACCGAGTTACGTGCATTAAACCACAAATCTGATGCAACTGAGATGTGACAGCTCTTAATGGCCGTTAAATGTGTGCGCTAAGCTGTGGAGAATGGGCAGTTGATAAAAACAGTCAAATCTGTTCACCAAGCGCACTAGTGTGCAACCCTGATTCAGGATCTGTAGGTCTCTTCTCTCCGAACTGCAGAATAGCTTGAAACACATGAATGACGCAGCAAGAATTTTAATAAATGGGCATTTTGTTCCGAAATTAAGAGTGGAATATTTTATTTTCAAGAGAGTAAGCTCTCTTTTCTGAACCTTTGTCCAGAATGTATTGTATGTCAAGGGAATCCTACGATAATATATAAAAAGCATTTTATTGCTATTCTTTTTTTTTACCTTATTTTGCGCTTTTTTACACTTTGACAGTGTTGTAAATACTTATAATCCATTTGTTAATTTGTGCAGTTTGGTCAACTAGTTCATTACGAGAAACAATGACTTACATTATCAAGTAATTTATTAGCACACTTCAATTGCAAGTGATACTTGGTACCGTAAAATATTTTCTCTAATGCTGGCTTGTTGAGAATTCCTTCTGCAACCTCAGCATCTGTTTCTGTAAGCAGTAATTAAGAGGGATCCTAATTTAGCTGTTTCCTAATACCTGATGTTGTGATGGTTTAACTCCTGCTTTTATTTAAATTGTTGATATTCATTGTTTAACCTATACTTTGCTTTAAAAGAAATAATAGAATGTATACATTCAAATTTAGCCTTATCATCTATAATTAAAAATACAAAAAAAAGATTATTTTTCAATTCAGTTTTATTATTGCATAGTTCTAAAAACATATTTATTAATGTTTACTTACTGTCTATGGTGAAAACATACTCCATAGCTCATTGTGATTCAGAACTAACAGTAATAAACAGTGCCGTAACAGGACGGCAATTTGCCGTATGGTGGCTCTGCCCCCCGAGTATATGATGTCATGATGTTGAGCAGAGGAGGTAGTACCCAGGGGCATATTTATAATGGGTGCAGGGTACACCTTGCACCCATATTATAATAATACTTACCTCTCCGGAGTCCCATGTCGGCACCGGTGTCAGCGCTGTAAAAACGACTGGAAATTTTCCTCTTGTTTTGCGCATGTGCAGTACAGGGAAAATGGCCACTGCAGCCCAGTGAACTGCACATGCGCTATAGACTGTGGGCACACTCTAGTGCCCAGAGTCTATCAGTGCGGCGCTGGCCACGCTGTGCTTAGTGTGCTGCTGGCTGATGGAATAAGAGGAGGGGGCCCATGACAGAGTCTGCTCATGGGCCCCCTCCTCTCTTGAAATGCCCCTGGTAGGAGCACTAGCACCCGGAAGTAAAGCACTGCGCCGGAGTGGCGTAACAGACTGCAGGGTGCATGTCTGGGGAAAGGATGCACCGCCTGACGCTGCAGCAGCAATACTGGCTGTAGGGTGTCACTCCAGGCACCTTGTTTGCCAGATGCAGAGGTCGTGGGGCAGCAGCGTTGCCACCCACAGGGCCCTGCACTTTGTGTGATGACATCGCTTGCACACCCCTAGTTACGTCCCTGGTAAAAACACAGTATTAAGAAACAAACAAAGATGTAAGAGACTTTGAAATTTTACAAGCTACAGTAGAACAAATAGTAAAATACAGTATATTGAATATGTGGTTATATTCATTATAGTTATTATGTAATTAAGCAGAGTTGGAAAAATGTGTTAATGTCCAATGATTTTTCATCCTAAAACATGTATAAAGAAAATTGTTTAGTTCTTTTTTTATTGAAAAAGTAATATATTTTAATTTGGCTGGTGTAAGTATCAGCAAGGAATAAACAAACAGGAGAAACCTACAGATAGATTAATTATAAGTGTAGTGAAACACTCCTCACCTCCTCCCCACACTCCCAAAGAAGATATTCCAGGGGAATAACCTGCAAGGTGCAAGCATCAACGAGACTCTAGTGAGTCTGCCCAATGTATTAAAGTGACAAGTAAAACCTACATAGTGTTGTATCTTATATGATTGCAGCTTTAAAAAATCGGGTAGACTCGCAGGAATCTTGCTGATGCCTGTATCTTACAAACTAGTACATCCCCTCACCTGCCCATTCTTAAATCATCATCTCATGCACCTTGGGAAATAGGATTTTAAAACTAGTCCTTAAAAGACAGTACAAATAAAGTACAATCAAACAATCTACAACAGAAATTATACTATACTGTACACATAATGTACATACAAATGTTCCATATGAAAAATTAACAGATATACCAGCCAAGGACCAACTGAGAAATAAAATGCAAAGGTAATTTAAATTAAACAGCTAAATTAGACAAATAGTTAATGATTTGGAAAATTATAATTTGGAAAAATAATTTGGAAATATATACTGGAAATAAATAACCCAGTGCGGTATTTAAATCAAAAGAGGATATCAATAACTGAGATAAAAGAGCTGATTCACCTTCAGCTAAACCATGCTGCATTGCAGATTTAAAATGTTCAGAGAGATCTAGAACTGGGAGGTGTGGAAGGCTTTGCTGGGATCACGTGTTTGATCCCAGCATCAGCCGAGGTGCAGGGGCAGGCAGAGGGGATGTGTCCTCTGCGGGACACATCCGTTGCCGGCGCTGGGACAGTAATGTCCCTAGCATCGGTGCAGATACCGCGGGCACCTGGTGAAGGGACCGCCTGGTCCCTTTCACCAGTGCCGGTACCGCCGGGAGAAGCTTGGCTCCGGGCGCAAGCTCAGCGGAGCTTGGCGCCCGGCAGCCAAGAAGCGGCGGGTAGCCGGTGCTGGGACAGAGTACCTGCTCCCAGCGCCGGTCAGGCGTTGGGCGCGGCAGTCAGTGCGGCGGGCGTTTGGCTCTGGCCGTGAGCCAAACCTGGCTCGCAGGCCAGCAGCCCAGAGGCGGACGCGACGAGCCAATCGCGGCTCGCCACGTCATAGCCCCGCCCACTCGTGCCATCTTGTATTAGACGGCACCGAGCGGGAACAGTCAGTTCGGCGGCGGAGAGGGAGGAGAGAAGACCTCCCGAAGAGCGGAAGATCGGTGCGGCAACAGGGGCGGCGGCAGCGGAAGAGGCCAGAATACGCCGCTGTCAAGTAAGAAGAGAGGCGGCGCCGGCTGGAAGAAAAGAAGAAGAGGCAGCGCCGCTGGCCAGGATGGGCTAGCGGCCGAAGAATGCGGCTGAGGACCGGAGAGGACTGCGGGGGAGGTAAGTAAAAGAGCGTCACGAAGCTCCCCCCTGTAGCCTCTTCCAACGTAGCAGGTAGGCCCTCCGTGAGGCCCACCATATACCCCCTCCCTAGACCGCCGGGATTGTCGGGCGCCAGGCCCGTGGAGCATTGTCGGGCACTAGGCCCGTGGGCAATTAGTTGGGCACAAGGCCCGGGGCACAGTAGCGGGCATTAGGCCCCATAAAAGGATTCCCCCATAACTAGGTGTAAGTGGTCTGGGTACTAGGCCCAGGCCACTAATAATAAAGTAGGCGGGCATCAGGCCCGTGGCCATAAACCAGGCATAGGCCTGAGCCCCATAAAACGTGGTCTGGGCATTAGGCCCAGACCACTACCAGAGCCCACCATTGGCAGGCACCTAGGACTGAGCCGCAGGTAAGACCCTGGGCGTTAGGCCCAGGGCCCTGAGCCAATTAGGTGTGCCCCTCATATAGAAAGGTAGCCCCCGCATAGATGATTAGAGGTGTGAGCAGTGGTGGAGAGCTGTACGGCTTCCACCCATGAGGTAGTGGTTTCCCCAGTCACAGAGAAGAGGAGCTGGCCAGCTCTGGATAGGTAGCAGACATTTAAAGAGACAGTACTGTGTTTTACTCTTGTATATTTAGTCTGTGATTGGTGTTCCGTGCAGGGCAAATGTTTAGTTGTTGTTATATCTGTCTCACTACACACACCATAGGTTGAGGGTGATGCCGTTTTAGTATGTGTAGTTGCTTGACATAGGTTTAGGCCCTGCACGGCTGTGTTGTGTATCTCCTTACAGGGACCTGTAGGCGAGTGAGCGGACGAAGAGCAAGAGTGGACACGGTGAGGAATATCTGTGTGTACTGTCTCTCCCTGTTTGTCACTATCTATCTCCTTCCTTCTGGGCGGATGGTGAACCTTGCAACCCGGTGCAAGGACGGATCTTCACCTGGTGCGTGAGTACCGATAGGTGAAAATTCGGGATCTGAGGCCAAAAGTGCCAATGATGATCTTCACTTAAAACCTGAATTCATCCCCCGGTTCGGTAGGGCACGTCGGTCGACGTGAGGAAGGACGGTACTCACCTTGTCTCCTTCCCCCTAGGTCATCATGTCCGTGTTCTATTTGGAGGTTCCAGGACCGTCTGGTCAACACACGGCCTGAAGGTGAGAGGGTGTGACGCAAGGTAAGTAACAGACGTACACCTGCACGGCAGCAGGCATTGCACCGCACCCACCCCTCACAGAGGGGCAGATGGGAGGGGCGTGTCCTAGCTAAAATGTAAATTGCGGTGTAAAAATAAAGCTTCCCATTACTTGTAGGCTATGAGGAGTGATTGAAAAGTGTGTGACCTAAGGCACAAGGATTTATTTGTAGGAAATGTAACTGCATTAATTTTCAATATAATCCCATCACAGTTCTACACACTTAGGTCCTCATTCAGAGGCGCTCGCAAAATGCTCTGAATGAGGGTGGCCGCTTGGGTTTTGAAGTGCGGCCTCTTGGTTGCTAGCTAAGCTGTAGGTTACCATCCACAGCTTTAGCGACTAACCAGGTTGATGGTCGCGATGGTCAAGACTATCGTGACCATCGGGGCTTGCGACGAGACCCTAAGGTTGGGTCCCGGCGACCGCAAGCCCCAGGGAGCTTCCTTCTCTGATCGAGCAGGAAGCTCCCCACTGATATCACTGCTGATGGAATGCCTGCATTTGTGAAACCACCCCCCCGCCACATCTACAAAACAGGGCAAGCTGTCGATCAACATCAACAGCCGCCCCTTCTGTAGTGAGCTCCGGAGCGAGAGAATTTCTCTCTCGACCCGGGGCTTGCGCACGCACAGTGCGGCCACTGCGCATGCGCAGGGCCTAAACATCGACCCGCTTGCAAGCGCTCAGCACTTGCGAGCAGGTCTGAATGAGGTACTTAGGGACTGATTCATTACGGATTGCTATTGCGATCACAGCTGCGATTATGCACACAGGTCTGTTGCAAAACTATGCTAATGTCTGCAATCGCAAAGCTATTATAGAGATGCCCAAATCCAGCATAGAGACGCCCACTACCACTTTTGCACATCCATAATACCTTGCAATCCTGCGTATACATCGGGAACATCGAGTAACATCGGCCCCTATGCACAAGTACAACAGGTCTGGCCTGTCTCAGAAATTGCTAACCTCATCGCACACAGTGAGCACATAAGCTGCTTATGATGTCGCAGTGGCTCATTTATGCATGCCCATCTAATGGCGTTCAAATGGACTGGCACGCCTGTGTTTCTCCAACCACTCCTCCGTCACCACCCCCAAACGCTGATGTCCCATCCCTCTGTCTGCGATGGCTTTGTATATGCGTGAGCGATCATAATGCGATCGCAATGCTACCTGGAGCACACGCACTGCGGAGCATATGAATGCACAGTATGCACCATTTACCGATCTGTGTATGCGGTTGCAATTGCGATCCATGATGAATCAGGCCCTTAGACCAGCAGTCGTGGAACATACATATTCCTGTCTTATAAAAGTCAGCATCTTGTACCCTAAAAAACTGATTAATGGCTCCGATGATGTCATCGTCCATGGCAAAAAGTCGAGCACCGAGCTCTTTCTTCAGTTTGGGGAAGAGGTAGTATTTAGTGGGTGCCAAATCAGGTGTTCAAGCAGCTGGAATCCAAAGTTTTGGATGGCAGGCATGACCACCAGTGACTTGTGAGCTAGAGCATTGTCTTGGTGGAAGAGCACCCCTCTAGTCAACTTCCCTTGTCGAGTCTTCTTGATTTTTTGTCGTAGCTGCTTCAAAAGATCAGCGTAGTATGTCCTGGTGATAGTTTTACCATTTTCATAGTAGTACACCAGCAGCACCGTACTTCTTCTGCATCCCAAGAGATAGAGGCAATCACCTTTCCAGCAGACAGCAATGACTTTGCCTTCTTTGGAGCATCCCTGATGCTTCCACTGTTTTGATTGTTCTTTATTCTCGGGTTGGAAATCTCACCCATGGTTACACATTGCTGAAGAAACCTCTCAGGCTCTCCATCAAACAGAGCCCAATTGGTCTTTGCCATGGTGTGACATTCCCACTTGTGATCAACACTAAGAAGATTTGGGACCCATCAAGCTGAGACCTTTTGTATTTCAGAGTTTGTTGAGAATAACAGCATGAACACATTTCTGAGAGATGCACAGATGTTTGGCAATGTAATGTTCTGTTATTCTTTGATCTTCCAAAATCATGTCAGGAATTTTGTCAATGGTTTGTTATGTGGTAACAATGATGGGCCTCCCAGGTCGGGGACCATCTCCAAGGCTCTCCCTTCCTCATTTGAATTTTGCTGCCCATTTGTAAGAAGGAGCAGCAGTGTCATAACCATGTCCTCATGGATCTCTGTGGGTGTTAAACCCTTTATGACGAAGTAGCAGATTACTGCGCGACAAGCAATTATGTCCACTTTTCTAAAATCTGTCATCCTGTTCATTTAAATGTCTGTAAACCAAAAACAACAGGTTATTAACTTGATACTTGTTATGTAATCCTAAAATAATTTAAATTTTATATGAAAATAAGAACTGTTTAGCACATTTCATTGTATCTTTGGCCACAAACTTTTCAATCACCCCTCGTATATTCAAAAGCAAGCAATATTTACCCTGTATGCAAAAACATACACCATGCATTGCATCATGGCTTGTGCAGGTACAAAATTACTCAATTCTGCCCAAAAGGAGTCAACAGTTCCACTGATAGAAAGGTGATGTTTTCAGGATTTCCATGCATAAAAATACCATGAATTTAATATCACTATTAAATGCCCTCTATGTTCCCCAATAAAAAACAATTGGTCAGATGCATAGGTGCCTGCAACTGTGTCTTTTTACACCAGTGCCTGCAGCTTTGTGCAACTGCTGCAACCGATTCTCAGCCTACAGAGGCACCCACTGGCAGACATAGCATTGTTGCACTATTGGTTGCAACATCAAAGATTGCACTTATCTTATGATAGGTGCAATTTCGCTATCTGAATATGTTGCTGACGATGACTCGCCCATGACAACAGGGTGTCTGGCTAGCCACCCACTCCCCATTATCTCCTTGAAACCTCCACCAAAATTGCATATCTCTGTGTGCATTTCAATCTGTGTCTTAGAGCATTAACCATTGGAACGCATGTACACTGTGACTCAGATGCATGCGCAGGCTGAAAAACACTGTCTGCTTGTGTGTGACATCGACATAATGTTTGCATGAAGACTACATCTTTATACAGTAGTGTCTTTGACATAGGGTATCAGATAATGGTGATGCACCTGAGAAAGTGTGATATCTGAGTTTTGAGCCTTTGAAAGAATAGTGTTAATATAATACGGCATGATCCTGTCTTGAACTGCATACAATGCCTTTTTTATTTCCTAGAATATATCTGGAAAATGATTATTCTTCCCTGCTATGTGGCACTACATTACAGTACTTGCTGAGGATTCTGGGTACCACCTCTCTTTGCTAAAATAAATTATATTTCCTCACATGACCAGACATCCAGAACAGTTATGAAATATTTAATCACAATATAAACATCAAGATGCCTACAGACTGAGAATTCAATTGGAAAACCTATAAGAACCAAAATATCTTATTAATTCATTAAGTCAAACTGCTTGTATATACACTTGTATGACTAGAATTATGGTTCATTAACTTCATTTCTTTATATGAGTTAATTAGCTCAGAGGAGGCCACAAATTAATTACTAGCTTATATAGTTTGTGCAGAAAGCGTTCTGTTTATTTAGTTTCTCCTATTAACGTTTAATCTCTTCAAACAATAAAAGAAGTAATTAGTATTTAATACACAAAAATGGAGGCAACAATGACAAATTATTGGCCAAAAGGTAAAAGCTAAGATCTGTAAGGTTTTTGTTTGCTAGTCATGATATTGCATAGGCCTATTAAAAAAGTTTTCATTACAAACCTTTCTATAAATGAAAAGTTGTTTAATAATAGGAGCTAAGATGTAAAAGTAAGACTGCATTATCACAGATGTTTAAACAGATGTATCTAGAAATCTAGCTTCTCAAATACTGTTACACTCTGTAACCAAAGTAGCAATGTTCATGGTAATTATTAGTAAATGTTACTGTTATATCTAAATTTAAAAAGTGATAATAAAGGAAGAGTAGGTAAGCAAAATATGCATCCACTTTAACTATTTCCTGGCTACAGATATGAGCCTGGTCATGACAGATACAAGGATTTTGTTCCAACACACACACTTAAAACAGACTCCGTCAGTAACAGTCAGAAGCATAAATACAGGAGACAATGGAGGTGATAGCCTTTGGGCACAAGCCCTGGAGGGGGCACCCTGACCTCCTCCAGGTTCTGCTTTATGCATCCTAGAAGCAGGGAGCCCAGGGAGCATGTGACACGGTCCTCCCTTTCCCAGGGCTCCCACCCCAGAGCCCATTCCCAGTTTAGGGACACATCTCTAGCAAGGAAACTGCACCAATGTATAATAGGCAAGGGACAGAGGCTGGAGTGCATGACCCCCTCCTATGTTTGGTAGTTACTTGGGGGAGGAGTGTGTGTCTGGGTGCTACTGGTGTGTTGGAGTTGAATGCAGGGGGAGTGTGTGTGCTCTGCTAAGATGTTAGTAGTGAATGTTGAGTAGGAGAGTATAGAGTATATCCGGGTGCTGCTGGAGTGTTAGTAGTGAATGCAGGTGGTGGGAGAATGTGGGTATGGCTATAGTGTTGACAGTGATTGCAGAGGGAGAGTGTGTGTTTGGACACTGCTGGGGTGTTGGCAGTGAGTGCAGGGGGCCGGGTGTGTGTCTGGGGGCTATTTTGAAGTTAGTAGTGATTGCGGGGAGGAGGGAGAGTGTGTGTCTAGGTGCTGCTGGGGTGTTAGTAGTGAAGGTGGTGGTTGGCTTCACTGGGTTCTGCTGGGGTGTTGGTAGTGAATGTGGTGTAGGGGGAATGTGTGTTAGAGTGTTGCTGGGACTGGGGTATTGGTAGTAAATGAGAGCAGGGGTTGGGGCGGCACCAACAACTATCTCATCTGTGGGCTCCTGGTATGGGGAAGCATTCGGGAAGACGACGGATGGAATCCCGACTGTCAGCTTCCCGACTGTCTAATCCCAGCAAGGGGTTAAATGACAGGCGTTGAAATCCCGATGCCTGTCATTCTACCTATGCCAGGAGCCCAACACCCGGCTTACCCTTCGAAGGTAAGCCGATTTCAGACAGCCGCGGGGTGGAGGGTTAGGTTTAGGGTACCCGGGGGGGACTTAGGGTTAGTCACCCCCCCTGGGAGTTTAGGGTTAGGCTAGGGGAAGGGAGGTTAGGGTTAAGCACCCCCCAGGGGACCTAGGTTTAGGCAGTGGGGAAGGGGGGGTTAGGTTTAGGCACAGAGGGGTTAGGGTTAGGCACTTGGGGGGGAGGTTAGGGTTAGGCACCCCTAAGAAAGGGTTAGGTGGTAGAATAGGTTAGGAAATACTTACCTTGGGACGATCAGGATTTTCACTGCTGCCGGGATGCTGCTGTCGGGATTTGAACCACTGGCCATGCGGCCGGCGGTAAAGCATACTGAATCCCTGGTATGAACTTATGTCCCTGGCAGCAGCCACTGAAGACATTTAATGCACCTATAAACTAATTGATTTGTTATCTGGAAACTCTATTGCTGTAATCTACTTTATGTATTCCAATGCAGAAAAGGTATTTCTGCAGTGACTTTGGCATGGAGATTCCATTACATAATAACGATGTCACCAACCTTCTCCAGCCTGGTAAATGCCATAACTTGCAATAGTGAGCCAATCCAGTTCCCATCTATTCATCTACAATAATAGATCACTGATAATATGGTACTATAACTAGCAGGCTTGTACATTAGCAGCAGACCACTCTAACAAATACTCTACTGTACTGTAGAGCTGCAAGGAAAACATTAACCAGGTGAACACATGCACCACTTTCCTTCTAAATAAAATAACATAAAAAAAGAAAAATAGATAAAAATATTATGCAATCATTTTAATAATCAGAAATATAAAAAATATAAAACCTAGACTTCCCAGTCTCCCAAAATTATGTTAATCCTTCTCTGTAATACTGTCACTTTTTGCAAAAAGAGATATCACACAAACCTACTCCAGGGATTTGGGCTGGTATTGATGAGTCAGTCAGGTTTCAAATTAGTTATAATAATAATAATAATAATAATAATAATAATAATAATAATAATAATAATAATACACATTTAAATTAGATAATATACATAGTTTCCAAAATAATGTGACATGTTATGTATTCTTTCACTAGATAAGTTATGCTATGTTTATCTATTCTGATGTTTGAAATGAACAGTCGTTTGTGCTTAGATACTTTATTACAGCTACTAATCTATTCCTAAAGAAAACAATCTCAGAGGGACAGACTAAGTTTATTATTAATTTATGTTTATCTTTATAGATGGTTTCCTTTTGCTAATCTTTGTACTGTATGCAATTAACTGTATATGCATATATTTGTCTTTTATTTTATTAACCAGATAATTGGTTAATATAATATTATTTTCCAGAAATGAGAAGCCTTTCTATAACAGTTGTATATACAGCACTCACTCCTCACAGTTCTTTGCATATATTACGATCTGTACCCATTTGCTAGATTGTGATGTGTGCCAGTGTGCAGTGACAGTGATAGGATTCACTATAGCAGGAATAGCCAACCCTGGTCCTCGAGAGCTACCAACAGTGCATGTTTTCCAGGCCTCCTCACAGAATTACAAGTGTAATATTTAGCTCCACCTTTGGATCTTTTCAAATGTGTTAGTAAGTAATGATTACTGTACACCTGTGCACCAGCTTGGTGGTCTGGAAAACATGAACTTTTAGTAGCTTTCAAGGACCAAGGTTGGCTACCCCTGCACTATATTGAATACAAACTAAACCTTATGCAGTATTAACATCCAACACCCCCTCCTCCAACACCAGAAATCCACATCCATTATACCCAACATCTTATTTTAAAGAAATTCCTAAAGAATACAATTCTCACTATATTTGTAAGAAATACAGTACACTCCATTCTCAAGGGAAGCATTCAGTATGCATCCTGAAATATTGATCAAATTCAGTCCTCAGAGAGAGAAAAAAAGCCTATGTGCTTGTGTGTACGTGCGCGCCACCCCTGGAGCCACCACTCATCGAGCTAGATAGTCCCACAGCACTTGGGCCATATTGCTTTGTCACCCAATCACCTCAGTCTAGAGGAAACATTAAAGTCCTTTTTGAAAAATCCTTGTTTAATGGGTGATGGAAGGATTATACTCCCTGAGTTTCATTTTCTAGGTCCAGGGATTTGGGCTGGGCATTGATGAGTCAGTGAGTCAGGAAATTGTACAGGGGAAGGAAATATCTTATACTTTTTCACCCCCTTAGGAGTAGAATTTCGAATAAGCCCTGCTTAGTGGGTACCAATGTCATGGAAGGAATATTCTCCCAAATTTTCCAGGGGTTTGGGATGGGCATTGATGAGTCAGTCAGGACATTGCAAAGGTGGAGGAAACATGTTACCCATTTTCACCCCCAGAGTCGAATTTACAAAAATCCCTTCTTAGTGGGTGACTAGCTACGTCATAGAAGGCATATAAGCCACAAACTTCATGTTTCTAGGTGCAGAGGTTTGAGCCGAGTGTTGATCAGTCAGTGAGTTAGTCAGGACATTTGTTTTTATATATACGTAATTGTATATATAATTAATGATTTCTTTTTAACTTGTACCATTCATCACTCCAAGTTTTATGATATATATATATATATATATATATATATATATATATACATAGTATATATAATATGCAGAACACATTGTATTTAGATGTGAAACAACTGTCCCACATTCATTTTAATATAATTCTATGGAGTGATTAATTACACTAAAGGTTGCTACACTTGGAAAAGTGCAGCCCTCAAATCATGTCATTTGACATCACTCAAATGTTGCATCTCTAATGCTGGGTACACTCTGGCCAATACTGTATATTGTTTGAACAACATATAGTTCCAACCATCAGTCAGTGTGTACACACAATATATCTGTGAATGACAGCAGATGCAATATATTGTGCAGATACTGCATATCGTTCACATCATTTGGTGTGTACACACGATCGAATAACCAAATTATATATCGGGAGCAGAACCCATTTAAGATGATGTCACAAATGGGTGGACATATCCAACGGAGTCTGCTGGGCTGACGTAGTAAATCTGGCAGACGATTGGCTAAGTTTATATGCACAAGATTATCGTTTGTGCATAAACCTTACCAATCATTGGATCAGTCACCTGGTAGTTTGGTTGGCCAATCCGCCAGCCCAGTGTGTATCTTACATAAGAAATTACCTAGATTCAGTAGAGGCATGGTTCTGTAATAAACAGTACTATGATGTGGGGGAGGGAGTACTGCATAATACAAGGATAAGAATTGTGTGTTAACTGCTTCTTGCTTGTACTGCTTTAATTGTCTCTGGGGTTTGAATTCTTGCATGAGAGAAACACTGCAGACATTTTGTAAATTATATTCATGTAGAGTAATTTAAAATAGCTTAAAGAAGGAGCCCATTTCATTTTGTTTTAATGTATACCTTATAAATGTACAACAGTTGAATTTAAAATTTAATTACAGTATTTTTGTCATATTTTCTTGTGGAATTTTAGACACAGATAATTTTTGTCTTACTGAGAAACACAATTTACATTCTTGTAAATTAATTTGCACCACCAAGTATTGCAATGTAACATAGATGATTACTCGCTAATGATCTACTCTAGTTGTATAAAACTGACTTGATGCTGCTGCCCTCTATTCTTTGGTGATGTGATAATATGTACAGCTGTCTTCTTTTTTTCTCTCATGCTGAATTCCTTTGATCACTTTTTAACATACATTTTTAGATAAGATTAAAAAACCCAAAACTTTTACTGTAACAATAAACACTATACACAGTAGTACAGTTGGAATTGTTTTCTTTTCTCCTGAAAAGTAAGAGTACTCTACCTTTCTTGTTACTATTAAAAGGTGAGTAGACAGTTACTTTAAATCTGATAATTGTTAAATTACCCATACTAAATATATAAATCTACATTTCCAATTTTTTGGTTGCCAATGATCGCGTAGTGCTAGGCGGCAACAACAATCACACACATACATTATAGGTTCAGCTAAATATTCACCCTGAATTGATATGTAAAAAGGTAGATAATAAAAAGCTGTTTCTATCTGCCTGCCAACTAGTCTTCATGTCAAACTGGACAGCCCCATCTAATACTCTGATTTTATGCAGCTGTATACTATGAATATTGGCCTGCACACTGGAGATTAAAGCACAGCAGATGTTTCTCTGCAGGCTAACAAATATATCACCCCTGATAACGAATGACAAATGTTGTTCCATATTGTGTCAGACAAAAACAGTGCTCTTGTAAAACAAGTGTTACAGCTGGAATAGGATATTTTAACATAGTTACCTAAAGGAGCAGACAAGCGCTTGCTCAAAAGGTAGCAAAATCCCAGCTTGTATTACTTCTAGCAAAAAATCAAGCAATAGAATATACTGAAGTGCTTAAAGAGTTTCAATATTTTGCAGCAACATTGCAAAATAAACATTTGTGTGTGACAGGGATTTTGTTTGCATTTTGTTTGGTGGATGTGCAAATTTTAATGTTTAGAAACCATTAAATTAACTTGCAAATCCTGTAATAGTCACTTGCAGAATGTTGGGTAAGCACACACTTCGATTTATGCACACACTTATATGACTTTAATGATATTAATATGAAATTCTAACACTCTGGGGGTGATTCAGAGGAGCATACGAGATGTGTTGTACATGCGTACCTACAGTTACCCCTGGAGGAAATTGCAAGGACATCCTTGCAATTTTGGTGGGCTTTTCTGTATGTTAACTGCGGGGTGGGCAGCAACCGGGGGCATGTTGTTTTCCTGTAGGTGTCAGCTACTGCATCTAAAGACCCAGGTCCACTGACACTCTCATATTGCACCTTGACAAAGGGGCGTGTGTGCCCCGAAATGTTAGCTCTATTTATTGACATGACTTACATATAATCAATCATCTTTCAGGTCTTCTAGTGCCGCAGGATACTTTGTGTCCAGTATATATATATATATATATATCACAGAAGCTCTGCACTCAGCATAATAAAAGCCCACTGTCAGGTGATCCCAATTTTCTGCAAGTCCTACTCTCTATCGCTCAGAACTATAAACATGGCAAATGCTATTTAAACAATATGGTCACATAGCATAATAATATTTAACAGCACAGAGCAGGTTGTAATTATTTCAGTACCATGGACAGCAAAGAATGTACAGTAGATATTAGAGCTGATAAACGTCTCATTTACAGAAAGCTCTTCCCACAATTTTATAACAAATGGAGGCCTTTCATATCTTGTGCTTCTATTTTGAAAATAAATAAATCAAAGCCCTAACACGAACTAGATACATCTGTTTGAACTAAGTAAATGGGATGTTGATCAGAAAGTTAAAATAATTGAAAGTTACCATAATTTTTTTTTAAATTAGTGAAAATTGTTTTAAAATTCTTCCCACTGTATCTATTTATTTCAATAGCCCATGCATTTCTTTGGGTTTCCTATATGCAGATATTCCTTTGAAATGAATGATCTTTTAGCATAAATATGAAAGAAGCTACAGTAAATTCATACATTTAGCCTCCTTCTATCCCCACGTGGGTTTCTCTGCTTATGTGTTATTGGAAGCAATTACATCTTTGTAGCATAAAGAACACATTTCTATACTGCACATACACATAAAAATATGTAAGTGTAAGTCATATGCAGACTTATGTGCATCTTATTCTCACTACCGCTAAAGAGGCAGAATAAGTGAGGGAAGGGGTAGGCAAGAATACAGCAAGCACAGTCAATTTAATTATGGCATGCTCAATGGAGAAGCAGATATCTTTGATGAACATCAGAACTTATCTTTTATAAACATCATGCCCCCCACGCAGGAGCTTGTATATAATGGGTTCAAGGTGTGAAGTACATAAGTACCAGTGCCCTATTTCTGGATGGGAGGGGGCCCATGAAAATATATTGCACATGGGTCCCTGTTTTAACTTATTTTATTTATTTATTATCAGTTTCTTATATAGCGCAGCATATTCCGTTGTGCTTTACACTTGGAACATTAATAGAACAAAACTGGGTAATAACAGACAGATACAGTATATAGGTAGGAAGGCCCTGCTCGCAAGCTTACAATATATAGGGAAATAGGCATTAATACACATGGATAAGTGCTATATTTGCAAATTGGTCCAGCCAGACTGCAGAGTTTCTTGGTGGGCTGCATGGTCCAGTCACATAGGAATGTTGGCCAAATGTCCGGATGTGAAAGAAAAACAATGTGTGAGGTTATGTGTGGACTGTGAAAGGGGATGTAATTAGACATGGAAGCTATGAAGGTGATGTGGGTGGTTCTGGAATCTGATAAGCTTGCCTGAAGAGGTGAGTTTTCAGGGAGCACTTGAAGGATTGGAGACTAGATGTAAGTCTTATTGTGCATGGTAAGGCATTCCATTGAGTGGGTGCCACCCAAAGAAAGTCATGTAACCATGAATAGGACCAAGTAATGCGTGGGGATGATAGACACAGATCTTGTGCTGAGCGGAGAGGTCAGGTTGGGAGATATTTTGAGATGAGTGAAGAGATGTATGTTGGTGTGGTTTGGTTAATGGCCTTATGTGTAAGTAAAAGTATTTTGTATTGAATACGGTAGAAGACTAGCAACCAATGGAGGGACTGAAAAAGTGCGTCAGCAGACAATGAATGTTTGGCAAGAAAGATAACCCTCACAGCTGCATTCATAATGGATTGTAATGGCAATAACCTGTTTTGGGGAAAACCAGTAAGGACACTATTGCAATAGTCAATGAGGGAAATGAGTGCATGGATTAGAGATTTTGCAGTGACTTGTGTGAGATATGGTCAAATTTTGCATATGTTTTTTAGATGTATGTAACATGATTTTGAGACAGATTCAGAGTCAAGTATGATACCAAGGCAGCGAGCTTTTGAAGAAGGGAGGACTGTCGAGTTAACAACCATGATCAAGAGATCAGATGTAAATATAATTAATTCTGTTTTAGAAATATTAAGTTTCACGTGGTGAGATGACATCCAAGATGAAATGGCAGAAAGACAATCAGTGACACGTACCAATACAGATGGCGATAAATCTGGGGAGAATAGGTAGATTTGAGTGTCATCCATATACAGATGGTACTGAAATCCAAAAGTTGGATTAGTTTGCCAAGAGAGGTGGCATAGATTGAGAAAAGCAGAGGACCTATGACAGAGCCTTGCAGTACTCCAACTGATAGAGGTAGCAAAGAGGAGTCAGAAAAACAAACAGTAAAAGAGCGATCAGATAGGTAGGAAGAGAACCAAGAAAGAGCTGTCCTTAAGACCTAGGGATTGTAGTGTTTGTATGAGAAGAGAGTGGTCAACAGTGTCAAAAGCAGAAGAGATATCTATAAGAATTAAAAGTGAGTAATGACCTCTAGCCTTGGCAGTGACCAGATCATTTACTACCTTAGTCAGTGCTGTCTCTGTGGAGTGTTGGGAACGAAAGCTGGACTGAAGTGGGTCCAATAAGTTGTGTGAGTTTAGAAAGTGTGTGAGGCGGGTGTAGACAAGTCTCTCAAGTAGCTTGGAGGGGCATGGGAGCTGGGAGATAGGACAGTAATTTAAGAGAGTGTTAGGGTCAAAATCTTGATGCCTGTCATTAGACATATGCCGGGAGCCTGAAACCTGGCTTACCATTCGAAGGTAAACCAGGCACCGGGCGCAGACAGCCGTGGGGGGGAGGGCTAGGTTAGGGGCTCCCAGGGGGGACTTAGGGTTAAGCACCCCCCTGGGAGGTTAGGGTTAGGCTAGGGGAAGGGGGGGTTAGGGTTAGGCACTCAAGGGGAGAGGTTAGGGTTATGCAACCCCACCGGGAGACTTAAGGTTAGGCTGCGGGGAAGGGGGTTTAGGTTTAGGCACTTAGAGGGGGGTTAGGGTTAGGCACTTGGGGGAGGTTAAGGTTATGCACCCTAAAGGAGGGTTAGGGGAGTGTAGATACTTCATCTTCATTTGTGAGGTCAAATGAAGAGAATATGAAAGAGATAAAAATGTGTGTGTCCCCACCCCAAGCACTACTGTGCATAGCCAAAGTCATATCTGCAATGGTGAACAGTGTAGGGCCGCCTTGAATATAAATGCTACCAGGCAGTGACATGAGGGTCTGGTGACACTAAACCTGGGGGATCCCAGCAGTGTGGGGACCTTCTGGCATAATGTCAATAAACCCTAGCATTTTCGTATGGAGAAGAATTCACTGAAGCACTAGGGCTCCTCCAAACACCCCTGCCAATATTTTTTTCATATGGCAATGCTGGTCTTAACAAGCCATGGTAGTGATGAATATACATATATATATATATATATATATATATATATATATATATATATATACTTACTGTATATATATATAATATATATATATATATATATATATATATATAAACAGAAAACTCAGCACTCACCATTGTTAAATCACTCACAATAATGAATAAATAAACAATGGGGTTTTGGTTCATGGATTGATCAATGCATTTAAGCCTGCATCCCTCATCACGGGACCCCATTTCTCTGCAGGTCCTACACTATGTATCATACTTATGGAAACCTGGTAGCTGCTATCACAGAGTTTAAACTGAAAAAATGTTAACTGGTTTAAAGCTTACCTGCCACTTATGGCTTTTAAAGGCAAGACAGTCACCACATAGCTTCTATCATACTACCAAAAAGGCAGCTGACACAGGTTGATATAAACGAGCTTGCACAGGGGTGCATGAGATAGCTATGATCACAAAAAGGCCAATTAACAATTATCCAAATAAACAAAGTCAGAAATCCACTGCACTCGCCACTCCCAGATTTGGGGTGCAAACCTGCACTCGCTATTCCCAGGACTGGGGTGCAAGTGGCTTGTGACCACATTGCTTAAATAAATAAAAACAGAAAACTCAGCACTCACCATTGTTAATCACTCACAATAATAAATAAATAAATAATGGGGTTTTGGTCCATGGATTGATCAATGTATTTAAGCCTGCAGCCCTCATCACGGACCCCATTTCTCTGTAGGTCCTACACTATGTATCATACATTTTTTCAGTCCTACACTCTGCTATCACAGAGTTTAAACTGAAAAAATGTTAACTGGTTTAAAGCTTACCTGCCACTTATGGGTTTTAAAGGCAAGATAGTCACCACATAGCTTCTATCATACTACCAAAAAGCCAGCTGACACAGGTTGATATAAATGAGCTTGCACAGGGGTGCATGAGAAAGCTATGATCACAAAAAGGCCAATTAAAAATTATCCAAATAAACAAACCTTATGGAAACCTGGCAGCTAATGGAACTTCAAGCTCTAGCATGCCCTGGCATCCAGAAGCCACTCAGAAGAAAAAATACTGTTAACTAAATACACATTCACACCATAGAGTTGCTTTATGTATTAAATGACCAATATCCAGTTCTATCTTCTTTAACCTGTACTGTATACTAGAGCAATATGAATAATAGGAGCAGTGGAATATGTGTAAATAAGGACACTTGCAAGGAATGTATATGCACCTGATTCAAGAAGTTGAGAGAGATGTTGGTCAGCAACCAATTTACTGTAGTCCTGTTTGCATTGTTTCATTTTGTGGCATTTAGTGGGGCCTGTTTAGGTACTGGATTTCTGCTCATGTAAGGTCCACCTTGGAGGTATTATCATTTTATTTGATCTATAAAAAACCTTCATGTACATACTCTATAGCAATTGGGGGCCTATTCATTATGTTAATTAATTTTCTATCTCGCCGTTAGTGTATGGGAATAGTGGACCAGATCGGGGCAGAAAGGTAAGCAGGAGATATCAGTGATAATTCCTGCATAACCTTTATGGTGAATAGCTTCAATGCTTACTTTATACATTAGTAGGTGAAAATGTTAATTTTCATATGCTTTTGTATAAATTAAGTGATGCTGAATAGACCCCTTGATCTTTCCAAAAGACACTCACTGCATACAGTAGTCCTATGAAAGCATAAATGGGGTAGAACCCTTGTTATGTAGTGACAGATTCAGTACTTTACCACTAATATAACAATGCATTCAATATTTTCTGTAAGCCACAAAGTGAAAAGACTGTCTGGAGTCATAGAATATATGATTAGGGGGTATATGGGTGGATTATGTCAGTGGTTAAAATGAGTGGGATGCCAAAGAAGATTTAGGTGAATGTACTGTATTCTATATAGTATAAAGTGTGTGTGGCCACTGATAATATGTAGAGTAAGTAAATAATCCTTGATGTTTGGCAAATAAAGACACTACTGACAGACTTTCAAGACCAAGTTAAGCGTGATTGTGGTAATAAAGTCTTGTTCTTTTCTGTATTGAAATTGCAGCTTTAGATAGATTAGTGCACAAGAAAAACTCTGTATTATTACTTTATTCAAGCATGTGCACCAATGGAGACAGGAGGAAACATTGGGGGAGATGTAAGAAGCCCTGAAGCAGCATTAGTGCCCGTTATGTGCGCTGATACTGCTTCTCCCCGATGTATGATCGGGGGGGTTGAGCGGTAAATGACAGGGGCGCTATATGCCCCTGTCATTATCGGCACTGCTATCTACAGCAGCGCCGATAGCCTGGGCCATGTATGAATGGTCAGATCACCTGTCAAACCATAATGCAGGTGTCCTAAGACGAGCTCAGGGTGGACAGAAACCTCCCGTGGAGCAGAAGGGCTATCGACAGCTACAGCCTTGCGCTGCCCTATACCCAAAGCAGGGACAGCACTGTCCCTGCTGCGGTGGCTGCTGGATCCAGGCTGCATGCGGGGATCTCGCGATACTTGCATGGTCAGTGGAGCCGGCCGGGGCTGACACACAGTTCATCGGCACTAGGCTGATGCGCTGTGGTCTCTAGCGGGTAGCGCCGGAGGGGGGAGTTAACGCTCCCCCTCTCCGGCCGATGAGATGTTCATACATCTCATCGGTAGTGCTTCCTGCTTCGCCTCGGTAAAGAGGCGAAGCAGGAAGCGTTATAGCGGCACATTAAGTGCCGCTACAATACACCTACCCCACTACGTTGTATATATAATTTAAGTCACAACAATCACATGTATTAAAAGCTTAATTAGAAAACACACAGTGAAACTGAAGAAAGAATTGTATTGGGATTTACTGCTTCCCCTTTAAAGCCCACAGTGCAATAAATAATCAAAACAATATTATATTGGACTTTTTTAATATCATAATTCTATACTTTCAAATATAGTACCTGCTCTTTACCAGTATGAAATCTGATCTCATGTCATAAAATATAGTTTTGCAAGATAATATTTATGTAGTATAGTAATTCAGCTGTGTCACTGCACTAGGGGTTTGTCAATTTAGGTTGGGCCCCTTGAACTAGCTTCATGGTTGGAGTGTGAATGAAGCTGAGTGACTTAATAATGATATTCCTCATGCAGGATACTAGTAGCAGTATATTGGTGAATCTGGAACGGCTACAATATTACACTAGAGCCAGGTGTCTGAAGCACAACTGGTGCAGGCTGTTGGAGATACTGGAAGTGGGTGCTACAGCTCAATAGTAGCAGACTGCAGGAACTTTAGAATTAGGTGCCAGTGACAAAATGAAGCAGGCTGCTTAAAATACTGCATTTGGATATAATTGCACAATAGAAGCAGGCTTCAGGAACTTTAGAACTATGTGACACAATTGAGGAAGGCTACAGAAGTGTATTATAACTGAATGCTTGACAGCAGTACAGGTAAGGAAACTGTAAATGGCTCAAGCAGAATACTGAAGCAGATAATTTGTACAGGGTGAAAAAGAATGCTGTGAAGCAAATACTGGAGCAGGTAACTAGAACAGGTGCAGAATGCTGTAAAGCAGAATCTGGAGCAGGTAACTAGAACAAGCACAGAATGGTGTGAAGCAAATACTGAAGCAAGTAACTGGGGAGGTGGAGAATGCTGTGAAGCAAGTACTGAAGCAGGTAACTGGAATAGAATGCAGGAATGCAAAATAGAACCAGGAACCATGGTACTGATCTTCAGGGAGAGAACTTGAACTGGCAATGTGCTGTCAGCAGTTCCCTTAGAACTCATAGGCTGGCTGAGTCATGTGACCAGAGTTGCTGGAGGCTGGTTTGACAGGGCAAATCATAGGATACTGTCCAAGATGGCGGCACCCATGATGAAGAACAGCATGAACTGCACGTTTACAGATGAGTGTCCACAGGTCTCAGGGATTCTGGAAGCAGCCAGCGGGGTCACAGGTTACAGTAAGGTGACCCTGCTGGACCTGGTAACAGGGATCTGGACCCCAATGTATTACAAGCTGTTTATGATTACATTAATTTAAGTGTTGTTTCAAACCAAATAAACAATACTGCATCATGCTATCTCCTCTGATAACGCTCCTGCAAGGTGGCTGAGTTACTGGGTACACTGTCAGTCAAACCATTTGTATTTTAAATGTGAATATGTGAAAAGTAGAAAAAGTTTACCTGATCAATCGTTAGAGACTTTTCTGACACTTCAGCTGCTACAACCCTTCTAGAGAATTAAATAAGTCAGTGTGTACCACACTTTATAGTCACAATGCCACTTCATATGTTTGTAAAGGGAAGAGTTAATACAGAATGTTACAATATAAAAAAATGATAAGGGATGTGATGCACAGTTAACATTCAAAGAAATCCACTTACATACAATACAAATTAGACTATCTTACAGTTAGACTTAGTACTATATTAGGATTGTGTCATTTGTTAACAGAGTGTGTTACAAAGAGCATGAAATAGACAAAGGGACACTTCAGGCATTAACCAACACAGAAAGTTATTAAAGATTAGTTTTCTTTCTCCCTTATAGTTCCAGACTTTCCCTGATCCTGTATTTTCCTCAAGCAATTTTACACAATGAGATGTAGCAGTTGTTTGCCTGACAAAGCATGAACTATTTAGAACACAGATGTTTGATAATTATTTATTTCTCTCAGAAGCCCACTAATTCAATCCCAGTGGTTTTCTTTTTTCTGAAATTAAATTTGGAATGTATGTTGTTGGTAAGTGACAGATATTTTCATTATTAATAGGATTCCGCAATGCACAACACCATAGATAGAAACTCTACCGAGGCCAAAACGATCTTGTATTAGACTAGGGAGATTATTAGTTTAAACAAAAATGTAATTACAAAACAAGATACTAATTATTATTTACACTGAATTTGCTTTACAAATAAATTTTGGCATCAAATACACTTATTTAATTTCTTTAAAATAAGGATATACACATATATAAAATATGGTTTGACATATGGGATATTTTCAGGAATTCAAAGAATGAGAAAATCCCTGTTAATGATTCCATCTTATTTTTCACTAAATGATTACCAAAACATATGACCATAAATCCTCATTCCCATTCATTACATACTGATCACTGTATTGCTGCCAAGTATTTGAATATTATAATTTCTTAAACACAATTATTGTAAAACTCGGCAGATCAGAAGTATAGCAATATTGGTCAAATGGTGACCAGGTCATGCTGCTGTGTGCTAAGCTGCAGTGGGAAACCAGGGAGACTGCTCACTGCCGCAGTAAAGTATTGGAGCCTATGTTCAAGCAATATTGTATGTTGCATAAGTTTATTGATGTGTATGATTGGTGTGCCGTGAGAGATATACAAATTTTAATTTGGAGTTATTGCAATTTAATAAATCTGTGTTTTTATGATACTACACCATGCTCGATATGTTTATGTCTTTCATATAAACGAGAACATCGTCAGCAACCGACCACCATATACAGGACCCCCATATATATATTTGGGAAGTATTGTTGCAACTTTGTTCACATATTTAGCTCCGTGCGCACTTGCATTGTCATAATTATTATTGAATACGTATGTCTAGGTATTAAAGGGTGATACCATCTTTTGACAATATAATTGCAGTAAATTATTGTGCTTGGTGCCTGTGAGCACCACTCACGATTTCATTTCATACTGTACTGTAGGACCTGTTTGGTATGTGCCTTATGTTGTACCAAGCTTACATTGTTCTTACTCCTACTGTCATGATTCCTTTTAAATATCTTAAAAGCTAATCAACTAATGCAGCATTTATCTCCATAGTTACTACGGCAAATCCTTGTGCAGTATTTTGCTAGGAGCTCTGGCTGCCACAGCCAGAGTTGCTCAATATCTGCTACAGTTGGACAGCAAATGTTTGAAGTCCAACTGGCCTATGTGCCACTTAGCAGATCTTTCTGCATCCAATTTTATTGTCATTGCAAAAGTTTGGTAGGGCCATTGCCAGCTCCTTATCCATAGCTGCTCATATGTGAAACTCGCCACCCTCATGTTTGCAAATGAATGAAGCTTAACAACAATTGCAATGTTGATAGGCTTGCTGTAGTCATGAGTACTGTCCTTGTCAGCTTCTGTATACTAGTGCACCACTGCAGCTTGCCAAGACCCTTAACTAAAATGGCTGCTAAGTGTACTTTTCTATTTCCTGTCATAGGGAGGGATGTAATAAGCATCGCATTGTGAATTACGCTGGTATGTACCTGGAAATGTGAATTAAGTTGCAAAGGACAGATGTCCTTTGCGATAAAAGGACTTCCATTTTAATGACCCAAGAGTCCTTCAGCGCATGCGCAGAATCCAGCATGTCACCGCAGGGGGCTCTGGGAATATTCTGATTGGATTGCTCTTAGAAGGAAATGCGAAAATACCCACTAGGTCCAAGTTTCCGAATGTATCAAATTACAGAGCTTTCTACATATGGGAATGTGGCCAAAACTCTGAAAATGTCATTTTTTATGAGTGTTGGCCGTATTTTCAGCAATAGTACATACTGTCCATAAAAAAAAGTTTACTGTGCCCTTAATTTGTAAATATGAACCAAATGTGGCATGAAAATCCACCAATATACTGTACACCCCAAAATAGTATATGAAACCCTCTACAATGGGTGCGCTTCAATTCAGCGCAATTTGAATAGTGCCGGGAAGCAGTTCCCAGAGCTATTCACTGGAATGTGCTGTAAACTCCTGACTGGAGGATTTATGGTTGCACCCTCCTGAGGTGCGAGCAGAAATCCGGCTAAACTAGGGCCACGATGCTGTTTCCTTGCTTTGAACGTGCGCTAACAGCATCATGGCCGGCACTTCAGTTGGAGAATGTCGGTTACCATGACTATATACTTGGCTTAAGGCATGGTAACCAGCATCTTCCGAGTAAGTGCAAGGCACGGCATGGTCAATTGAATATCTCTGGGAACTTTCCTTCCTGGCGCTTTTCAAATTGCTAAATTGAATTGCCTCCATTGACGTACTACAATATATCCTTGCAGCAAAAAATATTACCTGGCCAGTTTGGGCACTATTCTCAATGACATCTCTATATATAGATGTGTCAACATACTGTACATCTTACCTCTGTGTGCTATAGGTCACATTAAGCATAACATGCAAGTGTCATTTAACTCAGTAGCACCAAGCTTCTTTTTGTGCAACCTTCAAATGCATCTTATTCGCAAAATGATGCAAATAGGACGCACAAGCAGATTCTGCTGATTAAAATACTATTTTACAGTGTCAGCGGCTTTGACACTGTAACGTAGCATTCACATGCAGATAGACCCGCAGTTGCACACAGAATATAGGCATACCACATATTATTTTAATCATCAGAAGCTGCTTGTGCATCTTATTTGCATCGTTTTGCAAATAAGATGCATTTGAAGGTAAAAAGTCACACAAAAAGACGCTTGGTGCTACCGAGTCATGCCATGGCATGGAAGAGCTGTTTAACGTGCAGGGAAGTAAGATGTATGTGGACACATCTGTATATTTAATGTCCAAGGTACCGGCACTCACTTAGTTAAACCGATAGGTACTGTGTGGAGTGCCTTCAAAACTACCAGTGGATTGCTGGAATATTGTAGAGAAGCAGAATGCGTCACTCCCATCAATAAAAGAAAACTCTTTATAGCAGCGCGATAGCTGTCATGCTGCTTTAAAGAGTTTTATTTATTGATAGGAGAGCCGCATTCTGCTTCTCTCTCTCTCTCTCTCTCTCTCTCCTCTTCTCTCTCTCTCTCTCTCTCTCTCTCTCTCTCTCTCCTCTTTCTCTCTCTCTCTCTCTCTCTCTCCTCTTTCTCTCTCTCTCTCTCTCTCTCTCTCTCTCTCTCTCTCTCTCTCTCTCTCTCTCTCTCCCTTCTAACCTTTATCTCTCTCCAGTCATTTTCTTCCTCTGTCTTTGTCTATTTTGCCCCTTCTATTCCCCTCTCTCTTCTTTGATCTCTTGCATTAAAGCTTAGGGGATCTTGTTTCAACACTACCTAAAGTCTGATGTTGGACAGTGCCTCACTGCACAGCTTATAGAACCTGTGCAGCACACATTGGAAAGCCAGATCTTCCTCTCATTGATCTTGCCTCTATGAACAGCAGCTCATTGAGCTGGCAGCACACTGTACAAAGTCTGGCACTTGGACTCTAGTAGTGCACATCATTGGTGGAAGGGAGGTGCTGTGTGTGTGTGTGGCAGGGGGGGGTTGGGCACATGTATGGTCCACGTTCATGTTAATAAAAGACACTTTGGCTCAATTTATCATATATATCTCTGGCAAACACAGTCAATATGTTCAAAGTGCATTCTACTCTGCAATCACTGGGCAGGCTTGGGGTATATGTAATAGCCTGCGGACTGCAGGGATCGGCAAGTCCTATGCCAGACTATCAGATGTTTTTTAGTAGCAGTCATTTAAAAGGCAAAATCAATCTGGTTTTGCCTTTTAAATTACTTTTTCTTTAAAACATCTGTTAATCTTGCATAGGACTCGCCGATCCCTAACAAACAGCTAGTATAGGGGTATACCACTCATCTATAGACCAGTGAATATTATCACAATGTTACCTTCATGTGCCATCACACCGTCCCTCCTTATCCTTTAAAAAGGTTCACATACAGCACATTGAATATATTACCTTTAAAAATTTTTATTTCCAGTTAATGGTAAAATAGTACATCGTACAACATAATTTAATTAAAAGTATAAGTACAGCATAGTTTAAGGGATGAAGTTATAATACCAGTGGGCAACATGCCAGCACTCAGAATGCCGGTACCATAATCCCGACACCCATCAGAATCCCGATGCCAGCATCTCAACTGACGGTATCCTGACGGCAAGTAGTGAGGTTAGGGGGAGGGTTAGGAGTTAGGCATAGGCACTAGTGGTAGAGTTAGGTTTAGGCACTAGGGAGGGAGGGTTAGGTTTAGGCACTGGGGGAAGTGTTAGATTTAGGGTGTGGGGAGGGAGGTTTAAGGGTAGGGTTAGGATACCCTACCCTTAACATACATATAATTTATTCTGGAACAAAAGAGATGTTAATATTAATTTCATTTTTTCAATTAATATTTAATTAATTACTAATCTAATATATTTTTAAAATTGCTGAAAATATTCAGCAGCATATATCAAGAATATAACTTGTTATGCATTAAAGTTCTAATGTATTTACAAAAATTAATATACAGTAGAGGATTACATTTATATATCTAAAATTTGTATCCCCCCAAGAAATAATAGGATAAGATCCAAACAATTACATAAATAAAAGATTGCATGCTATGTGGATTTGCAAACTTTTGGAGATGCTGAATGAATATAAGCAGCTGTAGAATTTGCACCAGCTCCAGGTTAGTTGCAAATGCTCAATAATGATGATGACAGTCGGATTATGACAACACCATGTCGGACCAGTAGATTAGCGAATCAACTACACATCGGAATGCACTGCCTTCATTAAGTACAGCTATATGAGATGATTGAGCAACAATAAAGCATGATGTGGAGTTTGGTGGTATATAATGGCATGTGGAAAAGTATGATGGCAAAGTAGGGGCATGTGAAGGGGTCTAATGGCATAAAAGGGCCATGTTAGAGAGTAATTAGTGTTAGTAGCCTAGCATTGCGGGCCGTGCCCCCTTTGTCAAAATTCAGTACAGGTTGGTGGTGGGCGTTCTCCATTGCATACGCATGTTCTGAGTGCCTTTTGATTTTTGCTACACCTTGATCTAAACCAATTAGCTGAATAATACAAACTCACTGTCATTGTATTGGTCAGAGGACAGACCGTTTGCCTGCTTTCACTTGTTGCAATTCAGTGCCAAGTAATTTTCCTGATGAAGTCCTCCTGTGACAAAACACCTTATGGTGTGACTTGTCTCAAATCTTGACCTTTATATATCTTTCTGCATTAAGCAGATATCTAGTTGAGAGTTTAGAAAGATTATTCTTTAAATGATGTGCTCTGAATTTTGTGCAGTGTCTTCACATATTTATAGCCCGACAATATTGAGCAACATAGAGAAGAAACTGCAAAAATAAATATATATATATATATATATATATATATATATATATATATATGTAAATGGTGGTGCATAATCATATTAGATAGAGAGAGAAAGAGAGAGAGAGAGAGAGAGAGATGTGTTGCAATGCAGGTAGAGCAGATGTATAATGTGCAGAGAGCTTTAAGGGTGTATTTACTGAAGGTCAATTTAGTTTGATTAAAAATCAATCTTAATCAATCAACATTGGCAGGCTTTCCTACTGCAACATATTCATATTAATCGTCCATCTGAAGTTGAAACCTTATGGATGATAAATATGCAGATTTTGCTGTCAGAAAGACAGTCAATGTTGAATTATTCAGAGCAATTTTAAATCAACTTAAGGCTGGGTACAGACTAGACGATGTATGTACCCAGCGATGTCAGATGCGGGGGTGCCGGCATTTGCAAGTACATTCACACTTGCCAATGCCGGCAACGACGAACGATGGCGGGGGGGGGGGGCTATCCTGCATGTGGCAGCATGGCATCGTTAGCGATATCTCCAGATTTCACTTCATGAAAATATGACTGGGGATATCGTTAATGACCCATGGGAGCGTGCATCGTTTGTCGGTAAATGCATACACACTGGACAATTTGAACTATATATATCGTTGAAAGATATCGTTATCATTCATATCGTTCATTAATATCGTTCAGTGTGTACGAGGCTTAAATCAACCTTTAGTGAATGTTGGAGCATGACCTAGATGACATCTAAACTGCAATGTAAAAAATAAGGCTGTGGGCTAAGGGCCTGATTCAACAAGGATCACAATTGCAAAGCTGCACGCAGGCATCTTTGCATTTGCGATCCTTGCAGATATGGTAATGAATGCACAGGAGGCATTATGCCTCCTGCTGCATTACTTATCTGAGCTGCATTGTCCAATGCAGCATCGGATACTCTGCGGGAACATTGGCTGGCTAAGGTGACCCATGGGGTCACGCAAGCCTGCCACCACAGATGAGAGGAAGAGGTGAGGAAATCTCCGTCATCTTACAGAGATTCAGGTCTCTTCCCTCCCAACGGCGGCGACATGCCTCCATTTCGGGAAACAGAGGCCATCGCCACCCTATCCCCGCCCACAAACGGCAGCAGACTGTCAATCACTGACAGTCTGCTGCCAGTCTGCGTGGGGAATCACAGACCTGTTCTTCACATGCGCAGAATGGGTAAGGCGCCTGATCATCGGGAATCTGCGTGCACTGCTGAGTAAGGCCCTAAATGCCAATATTTACTGTGCCTGCAAAAAATAAATGTAATTGCACCCCTTGCATTGCATCATGGTCTATGTAAAGTTGCTATTTTTTTGCTCCCAATTGTCAGAATAGCCCATACTAAATAATAAATTGCCCTCTTTTACATTTATACATAACAAATGTGTTCTATGTATTTAACATTGTATTTAGGTCATGAATTGAACATTTAGTATAAATGAAATAAAGCCATACACCTATTTTAGATTTATAGTGTGTATAATAATACTGTTTTACTGTTAATATAAACATGGCATGAATTTAATTGACTGATCTGTCTGGGATACATTTTATTCATGTCAAGTATATGTACATGTACTGTTATCAAAAAGGATGCAAAACATTAACTAGTCAGAAAATAATAATAATAACAGTAATAGAGACTAAATGCTCTGCATGTCCATTTTATGTCTCCCCAGAATTTGTCAAAGGTTTCATTAGTCTTCTACTATTTGACTTGAAAAATGTTATTACAAGAATTTTCTGAAATAAAGCAGGTTTATTTGAGTGCTTGTGCATTATAATTTTTCATCCCAATTATGGGAGCAATTAAAAGTCTGCACACCATTTCTCAATGTTAGCAATTTAGGTACTATGTTATTGTCTTTTCATTTTCCAAAAGGATCCTGCTAATTTCTTTTTAGAGAAATTCTATAGCACCCTCCTTTGCTTAATTGTATCCACTTTTACTGCTGCCCCATTATAAACTCCTCTGGTGAAACCAACATCAACCAAAAGCTCTTACTGTTTGATACACTTTATTTCCTTTTGATCAGAGTGAATCATGCATTTTGAATAATTGTGACCTATATAATTTACAACTAATTGTTTTTAAAACTCACTAATATTTTGCCAAAAGTCTTGGCTACAATAAACTGTGGACTAATATTTATTATTTAAAATAAAATACTATGAGATATCAGCTGAATAATTTTATCATAATTATTTCAGTTAAGAAATATAATTTGTTTTACTGCTATCAATGCTTTGCATTTATGTATCATTTTCTTACAGTACTGAGCAATAAAATGTATTTATTACTTTGCTTTGTTGTTAGCATTTTTGTTGTAATATTGTCTGTTCATCTAAAAATTATACTGTAGTTTTAATGAATAAATTCATAAAAACTGGATTAGGAAACATGAAATCAATTGCCTTTTTAATGTAATATATGCAAGAATACTTTAACAAAATGTCAAGTGGGACAGAAAAAGTGTTAGAAGAGTTTTATTATATTATTATTATTATTATTATTATTATTATTATTATTATTAATAATAATAATAATAATAATAATAATAATAATTTACTGTATAAAGCACCCAAGTAGTTGTAATGATAAACTTGTACATCAAAAGACATAAACATAATCAAGATGTGGCATATCAAAAGGCTTAGGGCTCTGACCTGGAGACCACCCTAAAAGATAACTTGTTCAGTAATTTGGTGCAGTTCCTTTACCCTTCAATTTGCTGTGTAGTGGGTACACTCTCTACCTTAACTGGGAATCATACTATAATAAGAAAAGGACATGTGCTCCTTTTGGGAAAACATGAACAAAGATGAATAGGTAAAGGAATAATACCATACAGGGCTAATTCATTTCCCAAAGACTCAATTTCATAAATAAAAAAAATCCAGTATTAGCGAAGTATTCGTCATCCAGGGTCTTTCTGAGTCAATGTAGTAAATCTTGCACCTCAAAAGAACAGAAAAGTTGCTTCTCATAACATACCTTTAATCACAATACATACAGTATAAACAACACATGTGCAATAAAAACTGTGACCGTACTGCGTACCAGAAAACAGTAATAGACAGGTATATCACAAGCTTAATAGTATTCTCTGATGTTCAGCCTAGGCATGAATACCTATATTTGGAATGTCCTTCAGGTCACCCTTGTCCGATAACAGTGTAGCTCCTGTCCACCACCAAGGCGTTTCAACCATATTGGTCTTCCTAAAGGTGATGTTTTACCTTTCCCCTAACCCCTCTTAAGTACCCGTTGTCCAACAGGAAGTGATGGAAGGGGGTGGGTCCTTAATTCAGCATATGTCTAGAAATCATTAAATGAGAACTATATAATAACAATATAACCTATACATTGCGAGATGGAACTACATATAAATTCATACAATCAGTAACAATAATAAAAATCATAATATGCCATTCATAAACATACTTCCAATCGGAGCTGTAATGACTGCTTCCGGTTCCCGGTCTGCGTTCCAACCAGGGCACATTATCTGCGCATGTGCCGTAGATAGGGCTTACTGCTAAAATTAGAAACAAAACTGTCATACACTATACTGGTGTGGAGGGGGAACTACACTTCCGGTGTAGTTCCCCCTCCTTTATCATAAAAAGTATAATTCAGGTGTAGTGTGCTTAGTCAAGATAACTTGTTTGCTGGTGGAGTTTTAGCTTTAACAAAGCCCAGGGTGAAGTGGGCCTACAGAATCATGCTGTCCACTACTCTCATTCTAGAAGTATCTCAGTTCTGTTTCATACGTACCCTATGTTATTGAGCAGACTCCAAATTACCCATATTACCATTAGGTGTTTTTTCATGCTATAATTAATGTATCCCCTCTTATGTTATTTGCGCTATACAGTACATCTTACACCCCTTCACCAAGGAAATCCTTCACAATAGTGGAGCTTTTATAGAATTTTATAGTGACATACCAGTAGCTTGCATGGATGATTTCAATGCAGTTATGTATAATCATCTGGAAAGATGGCAGGAATCTTCAGCTGAAATCCATTTTGGTTCCACCTCCTTCTTAGGCCTGGTTATGGAGTTTAATAGATATATTAAGGGCTTAATTTCCCCATGCCATAACATTTTAATGTCATTCCATTATTCATCATACCTTCTCAAGCATAGATTTTGTGCTAATGTACCATGGTCATTCCACTTTAGCAGGTGAAGTTAAGTACCTCTCCCATGTTATCTCTGATCATTTTCCTATTCTTCTGAGAGTCCTGTAAATTTAGCAGCTCAAACTGGTAACATGTTTTGTAAATGTAATCACTTTTGGCTTCATTTTATGGGTGGTAGTAGTGACCTTAAAGCTGACTGGAAAGGGTATTTTGGTGTTAATGTAGATGCTTCTAGGCCACCAATGGGATGTTTTCAAAGCATTTCTTGTGGTACTCGGATTAAATCATTCACTGAATTGAAACTATACTCAAGATGTTTGGATTTACAACTAGAACATACATGGCATGACAAACAGAGTGCTTATCGCTCCTTGCAAGATTCTGTATTGAAGATCAAGTTCTATCTCTTACTTCTCAAAGAGGTTTGAATACTTTATCTCCTTGATAAATCAAGGGCAAGGCTTCTTTTTTACCAATTCATGCATAGAGTCAAGGGGCTAAATGTAACAGCACAATGGCATACTTTGCAAGGACGGTGATGCCCATAAATACAATTACTGAAATATCAGATGACTATGGCAATACATTTTAGCAGAATGCTCAAATAACAGATGTATTTTTTAGACTCATATACAGTTGACAGTTGTCCTACTCTAATAATCAGCTGAATTAGCATATCAGCCAGGTTTTCCTACCTCAGCTAAGTGCTGATGAATTGTATTTGGAATCATTCATCACAGTTGAGGAGATTGATGCCACAATTTCCTTCTTCCCTTCCAAAGGGCTCTACAGTAGTAGTAGACTGTATACTAGTTGATCTTTTGACGAACTTTGGACCTTTTTTTATCCCTAGATTGTTTGAAATGTACAATTAGCTGTTTCCAGAAGCTGTATTACCACCATCTATGTTGGAGACTCTGTTCATAGTTATTCCAAAAGCTAAAAAATGTACCCTTCTCCCTGATTCATATCAACCCATTACTCCATTAACATCTAATGAAAAGATTTTGGCAACGGTCTACTCAGTTGAATACAGTTATGAGACATCTAGTTCACCAAGACCAGACAGGTTTCATGCTGGGTAAGACCACTCCAAGTAATTTAAGCCACCTCTTCAATCATTTAGGGCGAGATGTACTAAGCATCGTATCTGCAATGTGTTACATCCTGCCTGTCTTTGGGTACATACCGCAGTTAATTACCATGGTATGTACCGTGATATGTATGTCTCCCAATAAGAGCTGTAGTTTACGATGGCTCCGGACAAAGGGACTTCTGGGTTTATTACCCAGAAGTCCCTCTGGTGGCCTTCTGTGCATGTGCAGAAGGATGCTGGCCATGTCAGGCGATGCAAGGGATCCAAACCGACGAAGCAATCAGGTGCATATGGGGAGCAGTTTAATGCATTTTGCCCTTTTGTACATTCCTCTCTTACAGAGGCTTTGGGACCCCAAGGAAATGGCAGTAGTCAGTTCCTTAATGCAGCAAAGGCTCGGTGGAATAGATGTACTGTACCTTTGGGAGATCATGTGGATATTTGTTATAGGCTCAACCTTTATAGCTTTGGTACAACTCCTGCATAAAAACTCAGCAGCTAGGATATGCTTTAGTAACAATACTTCTGACATTTTTTCTATCTTGGCAGTGGAACTCATCAAGGATACCCCCTTTCATCTTCCCTGATTATATTGGCTAAGGAACCATAGTAAGATCCATGGTCCAATGGCTGGGAAGGGAATAGACAAAATTTCACTATACACCAATATCCTGCTCTATTTTTGAAGGATTCTGACACCACTCTTTATGCGTTGCTAAATATGATTGAAAGCTTTGGAGTATATTCTGTACTCTAGATTAATTGCTCTAAATCTAGCAAATTTCTTATATGTCATGACCTTCCCTCCCTGGTTGTAATCCCCTGCAATGGTCTTTCACAAATATCGTAATATTTGGATGTCCAACAATATACAGGAGTCTGTCCGGCTTAATATTGAGCCAATTATAGATTATTTAAAAACTAAAAGGAAAATTGGGAAAAAAATACCTGCAAATGTGATGGAAAAGTTACATTTAGTTAATCCTTTATCACATGTACCAATCTATATACCAGGACTGGTGTTTCTCAAAATTAATCAGTACTTTTCAGTCTGATTTGATGTGATAATAGGGCTAGGAATGTGATACATATGCTATGCTGATGTGGTGGCTTTTAATATTAAATATGAAAAGCAAACAATTTTTATGGTGCTCAGTTACTGATATTTACCAATCAGTCCTGAATTTTCTGGTCCCCTCTTAGTCCTTCAGATCCTCTAAATGGTCACACCCCAATTTATTCTTCACACACGGTAGATGATGCAAATCTTCATATACTGGATGACGGGACAAAAACATACATTTCATAGTACAGTCTGTAGGTAAAGTAGGCCATCTCACATGTGCATGTACTGTAGACTGTAGATGATGGATGACCAAAGGCAAAAAAATTATGTATAGAAAACGTGATCTTTAAAAACTACCGATGAGCAAAAAAATTAAGAAAAGATATATATATAAAATGGATAGCTCAATTAAAAATATATAGGGACTGCGTCCCTTTGGTCATCTGCTTACTATAAGTAAACTTGCAATTCAGCAATTACTGTAGTAGCATATTTTCCACTAGATGCAGATCTCCTAATACAATCCACTTGTCCTCAAACCCAATGTATGAACGCACACAAATGGTAATGTAAAAGGAGAACATTTAATTAGACCACATTGGTCAAACAAATAAAAAAAGTACTTTTCCTACCAGATAAAAATGGAAAACTAAGGGGCATACAGAGCAGACTTAAGGTGGAACCCAGATAAAAGGCATTATATGTGTCAAAAAAATATCTAAGGTAGGTACCACTCCCATGCCCACATGTCCAATGTGTTTCAACTATATAATAGTCTTTTTCAAGGTAAATGGGCAGCTAAAAAGAAAAATGTAATACCTTTAAGATCTGGATGAAGCTGTGTACTTGCCAAACAAAATGAAAATAAAAAGAGCTGGCAAATCTTCCGATGTTCACGACTGACCAGAAATGGGGCCTCTGTGCAATTGTCTGCAGGCCCATGATAAATAAAGTTTAATGTTGAACGCCGTGTCACTTGTCTTAAGGACCCAAAGGACTAAGGCTCCTATTTACTACAATCCGCATTTCAAATGTGGTTGTGGTGTGGTATTTTCACATTGCGAATTTAGAAATATCACACGAATGTATCAAAAATCAGTTGCAGGGAAGGAGCTTCAGATAAAGCTCTGTCCCTGTGAATCAGGCAGATCGCATTTGCCTTTAGAAGTAAGGGAAATGCATTCTGCTTGCTAAAAATATGTGAAGTGTAGGAATTGGAGTAGTTTTTCACGAAAACTACTCCAATTGCCCTTTAATACATTTATTTGACACTAAAATAATGTGAAAAAGGTGTGAAAACATCCTTTTTAGTAAAAATAATATTGAAAAATAAGGCCTCAAGAGAGGACCAGAAATTGCTGGATTTTTCCAGCAACTGATTGGTGAATATGAATTTGGAACTTTGCTGAGCGCAATATACCTATATTTGTTTTTTAAAGTTGTTTTCAGTAGGATTTAGATGTCCTAATTTACAGGTGGCTGCATAAGGGATGTTTGCACCCTAGGACTCAGGGCCTGATTCAGGTTGGCATGTACCCGCTCGCTGCAAAAATATGCTAATGAATACAATCACAAGGCAACCGCAGCTCTATACCAAGATGCCAACCACTGTATAAAGTCGCCAACTTCCCATGACATGCATCCGCAAGTCAGTGAAAACATTGAGTAACATCGAACCCATACGCACAGTTGTTGTTGATCATGACCTGCTGCACAAACTGCAGGACTTTCTGTCGCCAACTAGAACTCTGGCTACATATACAATCGCAGGGGCTTAATATGCAGGCCCCTGAAATGGTGTTCAAACGTACAGGCACGCCTGCTTTTGCCTGACCACCCCCCTCTCCACCCCCAAATGGTCACTTCCTGTCAATCGCTGTGTCATGGGACTGCGTGCTTACTGCAAACGATTCCCGATCGCAGCAGTCAGTTCGCGCACTGCGATGCATACACATGCACAGAATTCAAACATCGGCCGGCTGTGTGCGAATGCAGCCTTGAGAATCAACCTGAATCAGACCCTCAATCCATTAATTGCATTGCCTAATATTAAAGTGTATTACTGTATATTGCTGCACAGTTCCCATCTCAGTGTATGGAATAGTGACTGTCCCGTGGAAACATTGTGTTGATTTTATGTGTGCAGACAGGGTCTTCTCTTTCCCCTTTGGAAGTTCTACTGAGAACTAGAGTCTCTGGACTGATAATTCCACTGATTTGGCAACCTCTACTGATCTGGAATTTTTCTTTAATTGTCAAGGTGATGTGGGGATTGATCCTAATTGTACCATCTGTTGCAATGCTTATCTCAAAGAGGTGCAAAAGCTTGGGAGAAATAACAAGTGGTCAATGGGGCTCCTTTTCAAGAACAATAATATAAAATGCTTTGTACAATTGAGAATAGAGAGCCTAATTCAGAGATGTACGTAAATTAAATATTTACTTTCATCTCCAAAATTTGCAGATCTACACAGGAGCCACACAGGGTACAGTAATTGCAGACCTGTTTCTGCAATGTCAGCCTCAGTGCCCCAAAGCCACAGCATGATTGACATGCTGTTGTTCTTGGGGGTGTTGATGGGGAGCATTCCAGAAAACTGGGTGTGTCAAAATAATAGGCTTGGCATGTCAAAGCCAACGGCTGCATCCTTGGATGCAGCTACAGATGTGTCCTCCTACATCTATTCTCAATATGCCAGGGAACATGACATGCCTGTCGTGAGTGAACCATCAGGCCACATCCAACTCTGCTAGTGCTGGTCGTCTTTTTTTGCTGAAAACAATGTGCCTAAGTTGCCATGTGATGTGACTATGATGCATCAGGAGACTGTGCTGATTAATTTGATATGCTACACGTGTATATCTGATTGGCAGAAAAAGAGACTCTTGTGGTCTCCAGTGTGGTATGGACCAGGATCTTTCTGGCCACCATTACAGATGTGTTCTCATACACTATGGCTGCAGTCATGGATGTTCCTCTCATTTATCCAAAGACCTGTATTTTTGAGATATCCCTTAATCTCATACTGAATAGCTCACCAACGCAATTTGTATATGATTTATTTGCCCTGGCCAAGGTAATAATAGCTAGCTGGTGAATAACATGTTGGTCATGAATGGTTCACTCACATGTGCAGTAATTCTATGTTGAAGCATTATAAAATTTGGTCCTGGTGGTGAAAATTACAATATGTCTGGTGATGACTCTTCTTAAATGTTTGAATTTAGGCAGAATATTGTATCCATTCATTCCTCCCTCATCTTCCCTATTTTGGAGGCTCGTCTTCCACAGCAGGGGTCTTTGAGAAAAACCCTACCAGTCCTGACAACCAATGAGGACTCCTGGTAGCAGAACCACCAAATCCAGATGTGTAAAAAAAACTGTTTCAAAATATGAGGAGAGGGTCTGCCCTACCATGGCCCTAGAAAGATGGGAGAACCCTAATTTTAAAATGGAGAGTCCCATAAAAGATAATGTCTGGTGATCAGAATGATCGGTCTCATAGTGAACTTCTTAATAAGCCTATGCTATCTGAGACAGAGTATCTCAAAGACGCTATAGCCTCTGTTGCTTTGAATTAATTTGCAGAGCTTCACTTGAGCATGCCCAGAAAATGGTCATGATGCACCTATAATCAACATTGTGTTCATTTCCGAATCAGACAATGCCTACACTAGGTTACTGGAAACATCCAATGTAACTAATAAATGCAATTCTATTAGCCATATTTTGCTTCTTCATACTCACTGCATTTAAGGGGCAGATTTTGGACCATGTTTGATTTTGATTTAAGTGCTGCATATGATGCTATAAAATTATTATATTCTGCGGTCAGTTATCATGAACATACTATCAATTATTGCTTTGAGAATGTGATTTGATTTTGAACAAAGAAACAAAGAGAGCTACTGTAGATGTGACTTTTTACAATCTCTGTGAGCATTGCTAGATTCCAGCCTTTATTAGCAGAAAACACATCATGGTTATACATTTAAGAGAGCTTTTACCACAAATGTATTGGTAAGGGATAGTAATACTGTACAGTGAGCCTCCAGGAAAATGTTCCATTATCAGGATTAGAAAGCAGAGCACTCTACAAACCATTCCTTTAAAAAAAAATAAAAAAATAAGACATATGTGGCCAATTTGGAAACTTAACCATTCAATTGACAGTCATGTCAATGTACTTGTTCCATTTTAGTAAGGATCATTAAATCCAGGATAATCTTACTCTCATAACAGATATCAGTCTTCTGTAGTTCCGTAAATACTTTACTGTAATTAATTACAGTTAAGAATTCTGTGTGTGGCGTGTTACATACAATATAAGTCCTATACTGTTAAATCTGCATTTCTGTTTCAAGCAGTGGTTACTTATAGGGGGAATTCAATTCCTGGTGACATGCCACCAGACACTGCAGTGAGACAGACATTACCGTCTATAACCTCTTCAAGGTGTGCAGAATAATTAGCGAAGACACTGGTCAAAAAGTGCACTCAGTTGATCTTTCCTAAGCTACTTTGCACCCATCGCAGAGGATTGAGTGTCTCCATTAGACTGGAAGAATGCAAAATCCCAGAGCCAGTACATTTACTTATAACAATTCACTGTGAATCGGGCACAGATATTGTAACAGCATGTGAGGTGACTCATAGATCATGTGACATGACAAGCATAGTCAGTATTTGGTTATTATTATTTCTGGAAATCTAAAATTAGTAACTACATTAAATGATTAAGGAAAATTTGTAAAAAAAAGGTTGTTTATATTTATAGCATTTACAGTGAAAAAAGAGTAAAATACATACAATTCTCTGTTATTATATCCATAACTACTTTCACATAGTGAGTGCTGCTATAAATGTATATACTGTATCAAAATATACTCAATTACTTTTCCTGAAATGATAAATAGTGAGCACTACACTAGTTGTCATGGTAGATTTTCAGAGTGTTTTCACTTTGCTTACCTAGAAAGCAGATGCAAGTACACTACATCTCTCCACACAATGTGCTCTTCCCCACCAATGAAAAACTATTATTTCCCCAATGCTGAGCAATATAGTCTAGTGATCATAGACAATATCTGCTAAGGAGTCACATAATTTGAAAGAGAGGACTCCCCTGTTTCATATTTGGATGGCCCTACATTTACAGGTGTAACTATGGGCATCATAGGGCATATGGTGCCCCCCACGCATATATGGAAAATTTTTATTTTCCATAGCACAGGGTTCTATTATCAGATTGGGTATGAAATACCGGCAGTTGGGATGCCTGCTGTCAAAATGCCAACAGTGGCACCCTGACAGGGGTTGGGTAAGTATACTAACCCTCCCCCCTTCTCCCCCTAACCCTAACCATTCCTTCTTGGACCCTAACCCTCTGCATAGTGCCTAAACCTAACCCTCCCCCCTTGGTGCCTAAACCTAACTGTCCACCCTTAGTGCCTAACCCTAACCCCCACATTGGTAGCAAACCCTAACCCCCCAGTGGTGCCTAACCCAAACCTGCACCACCCAAAGCCTAACCCCAACTCCTCTGTGGTGCCTCCCCCCATGTCTAACAACTAAGGTGCACCGCTATACTGTACTTATGATCAGGATGGCGACTGTCAGGATTCCGGTATCTGGATCAAAACTGGCGTCAGGATTTCAACGCCTATGTTTAGTCCAGGGTCGGGCTTCCGACACTGGGATTTCAACAGCTGGCATCCTGTCCACCAGCAAACTGACTACATCCACTATTGTCAAAATCTACTAGTGTACCATATAAGTTAAAAGATGGGACTCCCCTTTTTCAAATATGTTTGACTCCATGGTTGCTGGTCTTGATATGAGGATGATAGGGAATTTAGTGCCCTTCCCCCAAATACAGAGAATGTACATTTTCTGCAGCACAGAGTAACATTGTATAGTGATCATGAATGATAAACAATCAAAAACTAGTAGGAGGCTACATCATTTGAAAGAGGCAGGGTTGGGGAGAGATCTTCTCCCATCCCTGGACTCCTTGATTCTGTAGTGCAGGGGAAAATGTCTGTTGATCACATTGATTACCAGGCACAAATTTCTGTTAGGGCACACGGTTTTAATTTCTGTTGGAGTACACATACTTAAAGTCCCTCTTCCCAGACCAATGGCAAATGTAAGTGAATTTTAGTTATATTTTTAATTCCTCTTGACAGCGGATGACTTGTCCCTCACATTATCTCCCATCTTAGGGCCTGATTCCGATGTGGATGCAATGCTGATATTTACACAGATTAAGCGATTGTTAGCTATTGCACATGCATGTAAGCACCACTGTATATGCACAGCGATTCAATTGCAATTATGTTTGCAAAGAGGATTAATTCGCAAAGGCAGTGGCAGGTGGTCAGCATTTGGGGGAGGCAGGAGTGGTTGGAAAAACACAGGCGTGTTGGACCCTTTAAACACTGTCTTTTAGGCATGCATAAATTAGCCACTGCGTTATTACTCAGCAGGAGAGCCCTCCACATGTCTGGAGATCCGCTATGTCTGCGACAGTTTAGACTTACTTAGAGGGCTGATGGCCACCTGATCTGCATTTGATATTTCCAATGTTTCTGGTTTTGTGAGTGAGCAGTGGATGTGGAAACTTTCAGTGGGTGTCTCTGAGCACTGGGGGACTAGTGAGTCATTAGCATATTTTTGCAATTGCTATCAGTGAGAAATTGCAGGTGCAGTCCTCTGTAGTTTCATAAATACAGATTCACGTGTACATGTGGATGATGAATGTAAGCTCTCACAAGCAGGGACCTCTTCCCTCATGTGCTTCTCCCTACACTTCTGCTCCTTACTCCTCATAAGGGCACCTAACACGTCTCTGCCAACTCCCTGCTGCTTATTGTGAGTGTTTTAATCACTATTGCAGCAATGTATATAATGTCCTTCACTGTACTGTAAGTTACTTGTTTTTTTTTGTTCACATATTAGTTTTATGTACTATGTAAGGTGCTGTGGAACACTTGTGGTGCCATATAAATAAAGGATAATAATAATAATAATAATAATAATAATAATAATAATAATAATAATAATAATAATAATAATAATAAGTGAGTCTCGTCATTTGCAGCAAAGGAATTAATGTGAATGATACTTCACTTACATATCTCTAGCATTAACCCAATACCTAAATCTAATCATATGATATCCAAATATTTAAATTGATACCTAAGATTTTAAACACTCCCCAACACTTAATCATAAACCTAGCTCAAGTTCCTAAATTATTATGAGTATTTACTTATATTCTTACCTCCAAATTCTCCACAGCTAACTCCAAAATAGCATATTTGGTCCAGTGGGATAAATTAATTGTTTGTTTGTACAGTTCCCAATGCTAAACTATCTACATCTTGAATATAGTTACATATTCCCTCTAGTAGAATTTGAAAATGTTCAAAATGCCCCACTTTAGTTATAGAGGTTTGAGTGTTTGCTGCTGCTGTGACAGTATTAGGTGAGTCCATAAAACCTCTCAGAAGGGGACTGTAGTGAGAAGAAGTAATTATCTTGGGAACAGGTATACAATCTCAATGAGGTTCCTTGTTGGAGTGATATTCCATTTTGGTTAAAAAATGATACTTCACAAGGTGCTTATCCACATGATAAAATATTTATTATATAGAGTGAAGTATATCTATCCCTGCACACAGATCCACAAGGATCAATATCAAAAGAAATGTTTCCACTATATAACTACAGCATGTTTTCTGATGAAGAGAACAAGTGTTTGCGAAACGCGTTATATGTACTGCTGTGAATACTTGAATTATCAGGAGAGAAATACTTCTTCTTTAATAAAGATTTTATCACAGGAAAAGAGCCTGTGAACTATCCTAATTATCCATAGATGTATTTGTGCTACAAAATCTTTAATAATACTTTGATGCAAAAAGCCACAAAAAGTAGTTGTCTCATTATTTAACTTTTCCACCTTGTGATAAGATCACTTTTATCTACATTATTAATTATTTTATTTATAAAACATACTGCATTATTTATTCATTAAAACAATATACCAATCTCTTTATTGATAAATCCTTTATACTATAGTTGATTCTATTGGTTTTCACTGCAACAATGTGGGCATATTCTAGTTAATATATTGGTGATTCATTTATATACCATTAGCAGTCATTGTAAAGTTAGCAATTATTTTGAAAAGCTGAATGACTATTTATTTTTCAACATTTGCCCTCATCAACTAAAGCACTTAGGAGCATGGTGTGTGGTACTGTCATCTGATACCTGTGTGTAGCCAAAGAAGGAGCTTTGTTAAAATAACTAGTGCTAGCACAATTTTATATGTTATTCTGAATTGGGTATAAAGCAAAAAAATAATGTAAAGGGACCCATACATCTGCAACGTATCAACACAATTCTCCATACTGTGCAACGTCAGGCCTGGGGTATTGGGGAAATTCAACATATTGAAAACTTTTATTTCCCTGATCCTGACCAGAAAATGATCGGAAATGGATGTCAGGGATTTTTAACATGTTGAATTTCCCTGTTCCACTGATGGTTTGCCAATCATCGATGACCGTGGATCGGATGAATATGGAATTGTGGCTCAGGTGTATGGGGCCCTTAACATTACACCTGTACAAAACATGTTGCAATGCAATGGGTGCAGACACAATTATTTATTTATGCATTTTTTATATTGCGTGTAGGGTAAATACTGTCTGTTTCATGTAGCCCACAAATGCTGGACAGCTTTATTTTTACACTGCAATTTAGATTTCAGTTTAGACACATCCCTCTAAAATCTAAATTACTCTGCACATTTTAAATCTGCCCCACCAGCAGTGCAACAGAATCATTTTATAATAATTTTATTGTTGTTATTAATAATAATAATAATAATAATAATAATAATAATAATAATAATAATAATAATAATATTATTATTATTATTATTATTATTATAAATATAATAAAAATAATAATAGATTATTTTGAATAGATAAGCAGAGGATAATATTTAAATAATCTCCATTATATGATTTTACCTATATTGGGATTCTTAAAGGGGAACATCAGGAAAGCTAACCCCTTCAGCAGTGTATAAGTTAAATGCACACTATATTCTCATTTCAGGTCAAAGAATCTTGGCACTGTAAACACAAACTTTGCTAACAGCTTTAAACTTGGAAGGCCCGCTTTTTAAATATTTGCCGCTACATAATTGAAACAGCTGTTTTAATGAGATACCTACTGTCATCATTTTACCCTGGCTGAGCTGAGTGACAACAAAGCAGTAATAACGAATTCAATAATAATTAACTCGGGTCATCTGCTCATCTGTCATGGCTCATCAGCTTTAGGGAGAAAAATCCCAGAGAACTTCTCTCTTTTGTGAGCTTTCCAAAACTCTGCAATAAAATGCTTAGAGAGGACTCTAGGTAGCCCTTCAAAAGTTCTAAGCAAACTGGTAAGTAGGTTAATTAAATTTTATGCATGTTTAAATGCTAATGATTACATTCTCAACATTACAGTGTAATCTGTTATGGAATGATGTCATGCAAACAGTGGTTTTAGTACTAAGTACATTTTCTTCCCTTGTGCTAAGCTGAGGCACCATAATATTTATTGGAGTGCAGAATGTTGCCAATATACAGTATGTTTGAGGCGAAAGCCTAAGTACTGTATCAGCAGATTTGTGCATTCACATAAATTATTGTACTGTACTGTAGAATATGCTAAGGTAGTCAGCAATGTATACACATGAAATTATTATTATTATTATTATTATTATTATTATTATTATTATTATTATTATTATTGTAACATTATTACAAAAAATACTCTGGGTAGAAAGAGGCACAGCAAATTGGTAGATGGGGAAAGTCGAGAAAAAAATCTAGACAATTATATTTGTTACACTGACCCTATGGCTATTAACAGTAATTAACCATGCAGAGGCTCCCTTCACTGTTGGTCAGCTTAATTCCATGCTGGTTTGTACAATGTGATCAAAAAAGGAATATTTTTTGAGAAAAACGGTTCCCATGCTGCATGTACCTTTGGCTCTGACTTTAACTAGTAGAGTGACTACTCCAAAGGAGATCACAGCATATTTGAGAAAAACCTATGAGGAAGGCAGCTGATGGGTTAACCAGCTTGTCATGTACTTGATCAGGATAGGAAGATGGAGAGGTCTGATAATTTTACTATGGGGAAAACTATCAAGATTCGGCATGCATCATCTTTTTTCTGTCATTTGTTTTTTTAAAGCTATTTACATGACATTAATTATTACAATGAAAATGATCAATAACCCCAAGGAGTCTTAGAACTGTCTTTTGCCTTCTCTGCAGTCTCCAAAAAATTCCAGCACTAATAGTGGAATAATTGAATAAATAGAAAAATAACACAAATAGATAATTTAGCAATGAGTTTGTAATACAATATTTTGTTTTTTAAAATACTTTGTTGTGTTTCTCATGTGTGCTAACAATCAGAATGTTAGCATTTATGTCGACATGGCGTCAGTGTCAGCATTCAGTATGTCAATGGAATCTCCATGTTGACATTTGACATGTCGACATTCACAATGCATGTTGATGGTTTGAATGTCTATAGTACTATCTAACCCTAACCGCAGCCTAACACTGATATGTTCATAATGTAGTCATGCATAATATCAACATTTAGAGCATGTCGAAATTATGTCACTGTCAAAATGATGATTGTTGATATTATTATTAAATTTTAACATTATGAATGAAGTTGTCGACATTCTAAATGTGAACATTCAGAACCAATCGACAATTTATAATGTCAACATTGTGAATGTCCACAACATCACTGCACTATGCGGTGGTATTCAAAAAAGGTGCAAGACTAGCAAAAACCCTGCACCTGCGGGGTTATTTTCTGCAGATGCTTATTCAATTAGGTGCAGGGTTTTTTAGTTTTTGAATGCCGGGGAGTTTTTGTTTTCTAGCACTTCCAGAGCACGATAAATTTTTCCTAAAATTCATATTTTTAGGAAAAATGGTTGGGAAATGCTCTGGGACCCCGGCGGCACCCCTCCTAATGACTAATTAAGCAATTGGAAGTTTCCAATTAGCCTAATTAGTCAGTAAATACCTTCCACGTTCCGAAGCGCTGTCTTGTCCCTCCAGCGTTGGGACGGTCTTCTGCAGCAGCGGTGTGTGTAAGTATGTTTTGTGAGTGTGTGTAGTAATGTGTGACTGTGTGTAAGTAATTGTGTGTGAGTGTCTCTGTGACTCCCATGTGTATGTGAGCCCCCCAGAGGCAGTTGCAGGAAGAACTACATCTCTTAGCAGCCACCTCCTCTCCAAGCATCCAAGCAACCCCTCGACTCCCAGCAACTCCCTCCCCAGTCAAAGATGGAGGGAAGATGACCGGGAGCTGTGGAGACCACCGAAGACCAGTAAGAAGGGGTTCATTTTACTAGCACTGCTGGGTTTTCAGTGCTAAAAATTCAGTGTGCATTTTTATAAAATTGAATACCATGGGTATCGGGAGCGTGCATACCTGTGATATTCCACAAATGGGCGCAAGGTTTTTTAGCTCACTAAACGTCACCCCCAATTGAATATGCCCCTGTGTGTGTTTCTCTTATGCTCTGACTTCAATGTGTGCTCTACTGTCTCATGCATGCCTTCAAGCTGCTATTTGGTGAATACTGTCTAACTAACCTCACTAATAATAATATGTCCTTTGTGCCCAAATAAATGGAATGTATGTAAATAGATCCCATCATCTTTGCAATTGCTATTCTGTTATGTTATTTGATGTACACTGTAGCTTGTCATACACTTTATGTTATTAAAGTTGTGCCTGCATCAGGAACACCTAGGTGTTTGTAAATGGATAAAATGGCAATACTGTAATGTCCAAAGGGTGTACAATTATGGTCCTACCGGTCTCTTTTGACAAAACCTTTACCAGACGGCAAATTTCACTGGTTTGATAAATCTGGGTAACATAAGTCTTTGATTTAGCCCTTGGTTGAAGGTAAATTTCTTGATTCAACAGGAAAGTAGATCCAGAGTTTCTTTAGCCACTCTACACTGTTTGGCAGTACCTAATCATTTCAATATTTTTGGACTTGGTCCTACTCAAAATTAGATTATTATTTTCTTTTAAATAAATTATTGATGGAGTCTTCTGTCTTCTAGGCAGATCTTTATGATCATTGTCTTCAAGTGTTCTATGTTATAGGGCAGCACGGATGGTGTAATGGTTAGCATTACTACCCCACAGCATACAAACTGTGTGTAGTTTGTATGTTTTCCCTGTATTAATTGGTTCCTGACAAAACATTAACCCTAGTGTGTGTGGTAGGGAATGGGCCTGATTCAGAGTTGTTGAATTATTATCGTCCGTCTGCACATGTGTCTAGCTTTCACTGCTTATGCGTCAAGGTACATTACCGCTGTCACTCACAGCAATTACTTATTTGCATTGTGACTGACAGGGAGCGTTTGGGGTGATACCGGGGAGTTCTGGCTAAAAACACAGGCGTGTCACAATTTTTAGCTTGTCTGCGATTCCTACGCAAGAAATATGGCTCTTGTGTCTCAGTTCCCGTGACCATGGGCTCACTCAGGACTCCTAACATCAAATGTAATCGATGCAGCATCTGTGTAAGCAGATGCTTGGATTTACAAAGACACCAGTGGGCGGATGAATACATATCCTGGTGGCTGCAACATTTGCATATTTTTGCCCAGCAGCTGCATACGGGATCGCAGCTGTGGTGGCAATAGCATACAACTCTGAATCAGGCCCATTGATAGTAAGTTCCACTGAGGCAGGGACTGATGTGAGTAATCAAATATTTACTGTGAAGCACTGCAGAATATGTGTGCCCTATCTAAATTTCCTTTAATAAATAATTAATTAATAAATAAATATATTATGGATATCCAGACATAAAGGCCTTGTACTGTAAATGCTTTTAGACATTATGCTGGTAGAGTTTCAAGTACTGTACTACAAATAGCAAACAGCTGCCACTACTAATCTTATGTACATTTAAAACAATTAGGGTCCAGGCTGGAATGTAATAGTCTCTAATTATGTAAAAATTGTGATTTACCAGCAAGTTGCAAATCGACATATGCAGTAGGGTAAACTAGTTAGAAAATTGCCATAAAGCCACCATTTTAAAGTACGAATCTAAATTTTTTAATGTGCACAATACAAGTTTCTGAATGTCATAAACCCTGAGAGGTGCCTCTGGATGGCGCCAATCACAGCATTCTGCTTCTACCATTAAGCTGTGCTCGAGTGGGGTGGTATGCAGTGGTATGACATACTGTATGTACTGCCACTTTTTTCCAAGTTTTCTTTTTGTTGCAGCACAAAGTTTCTACACAGCAGCCATATTTCATTCATTAGCTGCTGTGCACAATAAGGGTTATTGTAAGTTGCTGCTGCCGGGGTGGAGGATTGGTGGAAAAGTTTAGAGGAGTTTGGATGAGTTCTACCCCTCCCTCCCAGTGGCTCCTCCCTGCTCTGCTATCCCTGGCTCTCCTGGAAGTTAGCAAGCACTTCAGTTGTTGTGTGTGTGCCCTGCCACTCTGTCACCACTGCTGCGCTCTCTGGCTGCTCCCAATGGCAGAGAATGAATTGGCCCAGAAGCTGCAGTGCTGTTTGGTGCTGGAGGATTCTGACTCAACCGCGGAAAGCCCACTGCCAATTGGGGTGCTGGAGGACTGGGAGGAGGAGAAGCCAGTCTCTGCCAGTGCCACCTCCGAGCTGAGTGCCAAGCTGCACCAGAGGAATGATGTAAATGTGGGGCATGCAGCGGTGTCACCCAAGGGAAAATATGAAATGAGAGATGCAGTGGATGAGAGATGGAAGCCGTTAGTGAGTGGTGAAGAGAGTAAGAGAGGGAAGCAGGTATTGAGAAGTGCAAGGAATGAGAGAGGGAGTTGATTTATTTGAAGGGTTTGATTCACATTTATATACCCCCATGTCTAAATTCCCACTTAGAGCACTGCCATTGAGGGTTACAAAAATTGTTAATCTGCAGAACCTGACACAGTAGATTGAGAGGTAAAATGAGGAATAGATGTTAGAAATGATGTTAGAACCTTTTGCCTATGAGTTAGCAAATATAACTTATTGTATAAATAATATTTTATAGAATTTACCCTTGATTTGAATTATTGGAGTAGAAAGATGAATCAATTAATAAAATCCAGAAATAAATTTAGATTTGGAGAATTTCTTGGATGATTTTCCTACTTACCCGGTTTGCCAGGATTGGTTGTCTGGCATCTGTCTTTTTTTAATGTCCCATTGGGCTATGTCGAATCAAGATAGAAACAGGAGTACAGGTAGATATGATGTTAGAGGATTACTCTTTTTTTTGATGATGATGAAAAGATTATTTTAATTTTTTTATCAAAAATGTATTCTCTTTGTCGGCTCTTTTGTTTATTATTTTAAAGGGAAAAAAAACAGTTTTTATTTTATTGGTAGACTTTTTTTTTTTAAAGGGGTCTAAAATTCATATTACGTTATGTACATGGGCACTTTTTATTTTAAAACATATTCACCAGGAATAAACAATTGTGTATTTATAATGGGGACGCAATTATTATTATTAATCTGGTACCAAAGCCTAAGCACTTATCTGTAGGAAGAGATGATCCTAGAGGACAGCACCTGATGCTGGATAGCATGGACCTACTGGATGCAATTTTAAAAGAAATATATGGTGTATATTATTTTTACCACTCGCTGCACTGCCAAGCTTACACAAATTGGTTGGACTTATAGTGGCACCCATCACCAGCAGTATGGTTTCTCACCCTCCAAAATTGGTGAGTTTGCAGTTACAAAACTGGATTCTTTTATGTTCCACCTCAGTGGTGGATTGGGCCACTGGGAGCACTGGGGTTACAGTACCACTAGTACCCAGCAAAGCTCTCTATGGTGTCATGACCTTCGACATGGAAGATTTGGTACATGCACATCACCCTGCCATGTCTTTCCTCTGATCCATCCTCCATAGTGGACATGCACCTGAGTAACTCCTGATAACGGGAATCCCACGAGACTCCAAATTTCACAGTGTCACCAGTGTATATCAATAGATCCCACTGCCACTACTCAGTGGCGTAAGTTCATCCCAGACACCCAGAGGCAAGTTCTTATTTTGTGCCCCTCCGTCACAGCCGCTGACACTGTATGGAGGAGTGAGACAGAGAGTTGTGGGTGAGAGGCATGCAGGATGAGTTACACTGGCAAAGAAGCCAGGGCCGAAACTAGGATTTTTTTCACCAGGGGCAAGACAGTAATTTGGCGCCCCTCATGTAATTCCCCCTGCAGTAGTTCCCATATTGTAATGCCCCCATAGTAATGCCCATATGTTAATACCCCCATAGTAATGCCCCTGTAGTGCCCACCATACAGTAATGCCCCTGTAGTGCCCATGCTCCCATATTAATGCCCCTGTAGTGCCCATGCTTTCATAGTAATGCCCCTGTAGTGCCCATGCTCTCATAGTAATGCCCCTGTATTGCCCATGTCCCATAGTAATATCCCTGTAGTGCCCTTACAGTAATGCCCCTGTAGTGCTCATGCCCCCACAGTAATGCCCCTGCGGTAATGCCCCTGTAGTGCCCATGCCCCAATAGTAATGCCCCTGTAGTGCTCATGCCCCATTAGTAATGCCCCTTATTGCCTATGCCCCCATAGTAATGCCCCTGTGGTAATGCCCCTGCCCCCATAATAATGCCCCTGTAGTGCAGCTTATTAAAAAAAAAATACTTACCTTGAACCCCACTCCTGCATCCAGCGTCGCGCCCGGTCCGCCGCCTGCTCCTTGGAACTATGGGGGAGATGTCATGACGTCTCCCCCATAGTGCCCGTGGGGAGAGCCGGAAGCTGGAGTTCGGGAGAGAACTCCAGCCTCCGGCTCCGGCTACACCGCGTCACTGCAGAGAAGGAGCCGGGCGCCCGCTGGTAATAAATATTACCAGCGGACGTCCGGCTTGGAGCCTCTCTGCAGCGCCGGGCTGGAGGTCACTGGCACCAGGTACAGCGGCTCACCCGGTGCACGTGCACCTCCAGCCCCCCCCTAGTTGCGGCCCTGATTAGAAGCTGCTGAAGAGCAACAACACCAATGAGTAGGGACATACTATAGATAGACGGAGGCGGCAGCTGATGGTCTGACATGGAGCTCTCCACTAGTGTATGGTGGCTTCCAAGTTGCCAGGAAGAGGTGCCATGTATTGGGCAGCCATAATGGTACACTACTACCCTTCATGGGGTGAACATATTGTGGGCAATGGAGGAGGTGCCCCTTCAGTGCTGGAGCCCGGTAGCAGGTGCCTCCATTGTCTCCCATAGTTCTGCCCCTGCCACTACTACAGTATTGTCTGTGTGCACTCTCTCTTAATTCAGACACAGGAGATCTATTAGAACCAGGGGCATATCTACCAATTAGCCAGGATGGCACTTGCCATGGCCACTGGTTGAGGGGGGGTGCCATCCGGCTTGGACTGCTAGGACTGGAGTCTTGGTTAGGCCCCTGGCTCCTACCCGGGCAGATGTCCAGGACCAGGTAGATGCTGGTGCTTGCCAGTTGCTGCCTGGCACATACAATTACTGAATAAATGTTGTTTTTTTATACAAGACATACATGATGCCATGTGTGCCACTGGCCACAACCACAGACAGAAGATATGGTAAGCATGTGTGTGGGCTGCGGGGGCTGGACATAAGTGGCCAAGGTCTGGAGAGACAGAAGGGGGCTGGCATGGGAGACAGAAAAAAGATGGCTGGGGAGACAAGGGGGATGGCTGGGGAGACAGAAGAGGGTAGCTGGGGAGACAGAAGGGATAGCTGGGGAAACAGAAGGAGGATGGCAGGGAAAATAGAAGTAGAATGGCTGGGGAGATAGATAGGAAGCTGGCTGGGGAGACATTATAAGTACTAATTTATTGTCAGTGATTGCGCTGAGCCAAAAAAAATGTGGATCCCAGGGACCCTAACTATAAAAAACTGGGGTCCTAACTGACCTTTTCTGGGTTCCATCTAAATAAAGGTTTTCTGTAAATGTAACAGTTTAGCAGCTACAGACCATGAAGCACATGACAAATGAACAAATTGGCCACCACATGATGAAAAACACACACATTGGCCCTGGTAGTAAAAAAACAAATACATTAACCCCCACGAATAAAAACACACACATTGGCTCCTAGGAGAAAAACACATTGGCCCCCACATGAAAAAATAGAAAAACATTGGCCCCCACATGAGAAAAAACACAATGGCCCCTGACTGGAAAAAAAAATACAATGGCCCCTGACAGGCATATATGGGGAGGGTGTGCAGAGGGACAGCTAGGGAGTGATAGAGGCAAACAGAATGGGTAGAGGAACACATGATGCAAGGCAAAGGCACACACGGGGGTTGGTGCAGAGACACACATGGGGCAGGCAGAGACACATATGGGGGTTGGGGCAGAGGCACTCACAAGTAAATATATATATATATATATATATATATAAAACAGTAACCACTGACAGACATACTGTACTTGGTGAAGATGGGGGGAGGTGTCAAAGAACTTCAGATACATTTTTATTATACACAACCATCAGGAGGGAGTCTGTTGTGGACAGCACTATACACTCACCAGGGCCTGGCAGCAGTGACATCCGATTAGCTGCCAGTCATTACAGTGCGCTGGTTGTTGGGAGTTCTCAGTCAGCTCTGTAGTACTTTGCACATCAGTGTGGTGAGCTGCCTCGGGACCTTCCCTGCTCACCACACTGAGCTCCGCACAGCAGCCGCACTGTACTGACAGTCAATCAATCTGATTATTCTGCTAGGCTGCCTGTCACACCTCACTCAACGCTGCCGGGCTGGCAAGTATACAGTACACAGCCACTCAGCAGCCAGCAGGCAACTACACCTCTCCTGATGCAGACATAAGCAGGCCCCCCAAACACTCCAGGCCCTGGGTGCAGGTCCTGACGGCGACCACACAGCTCCCACTGTGTGGTGGCACTCTTGTGCAACCGCTCAGCTGGAACATGCCCTGAGCCGGCCCTGAGCACCTGTCACCCCGCTCACCATTAAACCCCCACCCGCTACCCATTCATACTTACTGGAGGCTCTCTTCAAACCAGGAGCAGGGGCAGTCATCCATGGATCCGCATGTCACTGCAGTGCCGCTGGATGGTCCAGTAAAGGTGCCAATGAAGCCTTCCCTGACTCCACCCACAATTTTTATAGCCTGTAGCCGGGCCAGATCATCAGGGAGCCAGTGTTTGGCTGCAGCAGAGTGCATCCTCAGGGACTCACCTATTTTGAATATGTGAGTCCCCGGTCCTAAATCCCGGTAAAATATGCGCTATAGTGCGTATTTGCGATCACTGATTGTATAGTATAATTATTCCAAAATTATAGGGGGAGGGGGGCACCAGTCCATTATGTTGCAAGGGGCTCTCGGACCCCTAGATACACCCCTGATTAGAACTCAAAAGTGTACTCATGAATCAGGAACCACTTATTTTATCTAGGATGATCTGCACCTAGCATAGTACTGGTACAAGTTTCAATGATTCGACGGATAGAGGTGTCTACTGATGCACAAAGCATGATTACAGCATCTTAAATACTGAAAGTGTAAATAAAAGAAGCAGTCACAGGGATTAGAGGTCATAGTTATTACACTCCACTCAAAGTATCATAAAAAGGGGTGGTGGGGATAGCCCCGGGCTATCAGCCCAGGCCAGGAGTGCCCTAGAGAGGGGGACCCCTTTATTGGAGAGGTCCTCAACTCCCCAGGGATCCCTGGCCTGGGATGACTAGTGGTCAGGGCTGATGCTGCTGCTGGGGGGCCCGGTGAAAGGGCACCCCTGGCTGTGGCATCAGTCCCCCATTAGAAAAGGTCCAGGGCTGGTTTAAATATATGGGGTACCTCAAGCCAATTTTTTTCTCTGTATATTTAAAACCAGCTCTCGGTTCCTGCTGCCTGGTGCTGGTTTTTAAATTGCAGTGGAACCCTACACATTGAACCAGGACTAGCTGGCATGTCCAGGGCTGGTTAGTGTTTTGGGGGGGGACCTCACGTTATTTTTTTGTTACAATTAACCCGTTTATTACAGGCACAACACAAGCAGCTTACACATATCTCACTGATATGTGCAGGCTGCTTGCTAGGGAGAGTGGTGCTGAGAGAAATCACTGCAATCTTGGGTGATATAACTCACTCGAGCTTGCTTTAAAATCACCCGAAAATCTCAATCTACATCACCATCGGCAAACTCATTTTTCAACAAATCGCCTGTTGCTAAATTTGGTTAAAAAAAAGTTAAAAAATCACCCGAGTTCAGGCGTGGTATGCTGAGATTAATCACTTTGAAAATCGGGTCAATCCCGATTCTTAGTAAATTTACCCCCAGTAGCGCATCAATATATGCCTCAATATTATTGTGGAAGATTTAATAACTGGCTACTCAATTTTCTTTATTTCCATAAATAAAAACAATACTGGTGTAAGCAAATTACTATTTTTGTGAGCTCGAGGCTAATGATGATGTTTGCTTTATCCAATTTAGTTGTTATGTTCTTTTAAAGCATTTGAATCAGTAATATATTATCCACAATAGCTGAGACGTTTCTTAGTCTTATTATTTTTATAAATGTTATTAACCAGTCTTTTTATTATACACTTACAGTAAATGGAACTTTATAATGATTTTATATTAGAGGCTTTGTTTTCATTTGTCTTCATTCATTCTAAACCGCTTTCCACATCACATCTCTTAATAAAATAATTTTAATTACATATGATTTAGAATATTTTTACGTTAAATTATAGTGGATTTCTCAGATTTTATCTTTCCTTTCACAATGTGGTCACAATGGCTTACCAATAGAGCTAGCTTTCTTACAGTATGAATCTGTATATAATTGTATTTATCTTTTGAGCTCAATTTAGATTCTTTCTTGATACAGGGTCTGATTCATAGATGGACACATATGCCATCGCGGCTGTGCTCCCGTAAGCATTGGCTGTGCAAAAATATGCAAATGTCGCAGCTCATGACAGGGGTGTGGCTTTGGGGACACATTAAATTATGTCATGCCGGGGGCTTGCCCAGCACCCAGGAGCTGCTAGATAGCCCCCTGCTCTCAGTGACACTATCCCAAGGGGTGACACTAAAATAGCTGAGCAGCTTTGCTATTTTGGTGTTACCCACTCGGATGGTCTCACCTGGAGCAACCTGCACCAACCGCACTCCCCTGATGATGCCACTACACATTTGTACAAGGATGCAACCATCAGATGCACACTGGTTGATCATCTGACTCCTGAGTTTAAACTTCACATAGCTTATAGAAAGTGTGCAAACACAAGCTATGTATAGTAGGAACGTGTACATGTTAGTGTAGCATGCCTCCATGAGAAGCTGCCGAGACCTAACTGTTGTGGCTTCCTATGCTTTTAATGTTAAGATATCTGCTAATGATAATTATTAGCATATAAAGTTACTGTCAGGGTCATAGCTTGAGCTTTGTGGGCTCCATAGCAACATTCTGAAGGGGTCCTCACCTAAATACTTCTAGAGCAGGGATGGGGAACCTCAGGCCCAGGGGCCATATAAGGCCCCCAGAATCATTTGGTCTGGCCCTCTGAGCTTTTTCTGCTAGCCTCATCTGGCTAGCAGGGTGCCTAGAATGGCAACCTGCAGCCAGAATCTATGCAGCAGTGCAGCCTGGAGCATCCTTAGGATGCTTCAGACAGTCTTACCACTGCTCTGACCATTGATGTAATCACCAGCGATTGTGGTCCCTTCCCCGCGTGACATCACACGGATGGGGCATGTCCTGCACTAGGCCCGCGAATAATGTTATATATATCAAAATTGTCTTTGGCAGAATAAAGGTTCCCCACCCCTATTCTAGAGGAATACCTACTGTATATCTGCAGCAATTGGTAATTGTATGACCCATAGTAGTGACTTAGTTAATTTTATACTGCATTGTACTGTCCTATTTGATTGTATGCCCCATGGTAGTGCCATATTTCAATATTATGTAGCATATTAGTGCCCTAGTTAATATGCTCCATAGTAGTACTCTAGTTTATTTTATGTACATATTATGCCACATTCAAGTCACCCAGTCTATATGAGGGTTGTTCAAAAAGTAATGCCTAAATGCTCAGAACTCAAATTTTATTATAGATACAGATTTTGAAAATTTGTAGTTAAAGTCTTAGTAACAGAATGACTCTACTAAAAAAATTCACCATCTGCCCTCAAACATTTTCTCCACCTCTCAACCCAAGCTGTGAATCCACTTTGGAAAAATTCCATTGGTTGGTGTTTGACCCAGGAATGTATGGTGTTTTTAACAACCTCTATGTCTTCAAAATGTTGACCATGGTAACAGTTTTTGAGAGGGCCAACAGATGAAAGTTAGAAGGGGCCAAATCAGGACTGTATGGTGTATGTGACATTATTGCCCACCCCATTTTGGCAATGGCTGTAGATGTTGCCATCGAAGTGTGAGGTTTGGCATTGTTGTGGTGTAAGATGACATTTGACAGTCGAATTGTTGACCTTTTTTGCAGATGGCTTCTTTCAGCTTCTTAAGTGTAATAATGTATCGATCACTGTTGATTGATTGGTTTTGTTCCAAGTAATCAATGAGAATAACACCTCGGCAATGTCATAATTGGTGCTTGTGAGTTACCTGTCTCAGGTGATGAACTGGATTCTATGGAGACCGGCTGGACCAGAACCATGGGAGATGTAGATAGCTCTATTTACAAGACTTGTGTAGCAGTGAAAACTGCCTTTGATGATAAATGACAGGAATTGGAGGAACCGGACCGGGACCGGCAGGAAGACTTGTTGAATTGAACTGATGAACTAAGAACTTGACCGTGGACTGGAACAACGTGGACTGAACTGATGAGCTTGGAACTTGACTCTGGACTGGAGCAACGTGGACTGAACTGATGAGCTTGGAACTTGACTCTGGACTGGAGCAACGTGGACTGAACTGATGAGCTTGGAACTTGACTCTGTATTGGAGCAACGTGGACTGAACTGATGAGCTTGGAACTTGACTCTGGATTGGAACAACGTGGACTGAACTGATGAGCTTGGAACTTGACTCTGGACTGGAATGTGACAATGGCTGAAGGGAAGTCAGGTAATGCTAAGACGAGGGCTAAACAGGGTAATCTGCAATTTCTATGACAAAGGCTGGAACTCAGGTGCAGGCTGGATTGGATAATAGGGAATAACAGGTTTCAGGAAGGAATGGGTAGGTTTGGGAATTTTAGGTTCAGGGAGGGAGTAGGTAGGTAAAAGGGGCAGGAGTTGATCCACAGCATGAAGCAAGGCAGGGTGACACGATGCAGGTTTACAGAGTGCCAGGGACCAACCAGGAGTAGGACTAGCAGCAGAGCACAGGCCAGGTATTGCTGTAACAGGACGACTGGATGCCAGGTATTACTGTAGCAGGTTTTCGGGATGCACCAGGGGTTGCTGTCAGCAGATTTACTGGATTGCCAGGTACAGCTGTAACAGGTTTTCTGGATTGCACCAGGGGTTGCTGTAGCAGGTTTCAGAGATATACTTGAATGCAGAAACAGCATGAACCATACACCACGGGAAGACGAGATGTTCAGGCCCAGAATGCTATCAGGGGCGGATATATATACCATGGGTCTGGCAGCAATTTGGTGGATATGGACAGGTGGTGTGGCAGTAGCATTCTGAGTGGTGGAAGGCACAACATACAGAGGGAGTATTCATCTCTGCAGCTCTGAGAATCAGAACCACACCTGTGATTCCAATCAGGGCTAGCAGTGCTCACAGACAGAGGAGAGGCCAGGTGCATAAATCAGAGCAAATCCTCCAGGCAATTTACACACACAGATCCATGGGGCAGCTGACAGGGGTAAGTCTCAAGGCAAAAAAGGTGACAACTAGACAGGGTCGTGACAGGCAATCCCAGAAGAATTTAGCCTTGACTTTGTTTACGGATTGCTGTGATTTAAACTTTTTTGGCCTAGGTGAACTTAGGTGTTTTCATTGCTTTGCTTGGACCTTTGTTTCTGGGTCATAAAGGAATACCCAGGTCTCATCTCCTGTAATGACATTTTCCAAAAACGTCTCAGGGTTGGCTTCAAAGTTGGTCAAAAGGTCATTGCACACTTCCACCCTTTGGGCCTTATGATGCCTGGTTAATTGCTTTGGAACCCATTTAGCACACACTTTACGATATCTCAAATAATTTGATTTCTACAGTGCCATGGCTACATTCAAGTTCATCACTGATATCTCTGATGGTCACACAATGGTCTTTCTGAATCATGACATCAACTTTGTGTCAGATCTCTGCTGTTACTGCAGTTGATGGTCTGCCACCACGAGGTTTGTCGTACAGGGACGATTCACCTGATTGAAATGCTTCATCCACCTTCTGACATTGCTATAGTCAATTGTATGCTCACCATACACTTTTTTCAGTCTTCTGTGGATTTCTGTAGCACTGCAGCCTTCTTTTTCCAGAAATTCAATGACGGCTCTTTGTTTCATCTTGGATTCCATGGTATTTCTTGGACTACCTAAACAAAACTACATATATAGTTATCAGACATAAACTACAAACTGACAAAGTTTCAAATAAATGTTGCATATTATTTCAGAGTTATGAGCATTTAGGCATTACTTTTTGAACAACCCTCGTATTATGTCACATTACAATGCCAACAGTTCAGATTATGCACCATTACAGTTCCCCAATTACTTTTATAACATCAACTACACCCACACCCTGAATATTATAACATCCTCTACACACAGCACTCACTCAAAATTGAATGTCACTCCATTAGGCATCTATATGCCACAAAGAAGTCTGGTAAGAGATCATATCACATTGACCTCTTATCTCATCTCACCTTATTAGCTCAGATGTGCTTGTTAGGAGCAGGAGTACAGGCAATGGAATATATCAGTGTAGATCTTTACCAAGAGGGAAATACTGATACAAAGACACACATAAGCCTTCAGTGGGTGGCTGTGGGCAGGTGTACATACATAATAAAGATTATGGTCACAAGAACTAGCTAACTGCTTTTGGTTGACAGATTGGGAACTCCCCTCTATAGCCAATAGGTGATATCTTTATTGATCATGCATATGTTATATTATTTTATGCGCATTACTTAATTTTTATTTTGCTACTTTCATTCATAGCCTCTATCTCTGCCTTATTATAAAGTTTTTTTTTATTCAAATCAAACTTAATAGCAAATATTTTGTTCACTATCAAAACAAATGTTAAAACTGCTGAAAGAAAACGTAAGTTTATATGAATGTAAGTACACCATACATGCCTACCCTCCCAGTTTTCATGGGGTGCTCACGATTTTTCGGATAACCCCCCACACCCCCGGGAAGGGTAGGCACTTCTCCCACATTCTGCCCACTTCTTAGTGACGTGGGCAGAATGGGGAGAAGTTCGGCGGTAATCGTGGGTCCCCATGCAGGGGACGGGGCTTAATGATGCGATTCTTCATGAATCGCACCATTTAGCCACACCCCCTATTAAAGTTAGTGCCAATATCAGTAATTTATCATGAAGGGGCGGGGCTTAATGATGTGACCCATCAGGCTCTACCCCATTGCAACCCACATGCTTCTCCTCCCTGGGCATCTCCTGGGATAGAGACAACAAAGGTAGGCAAGTATGAAGTACACCTGATGTAAGCCTGGCACATACAGTATGGTGTGTGTGCAGAACTACAAATATAGCAGGTTGGGGTTAGTTAGACTCTATTGCATCTGTGTGCTGACTGCCATTTTGAATACTGCAGTAGGCTTAGCATTGAACTGTATGTACTGTATCTACTGTAGCACCAGACGATTTGGATGGAAAATAATGTACAATATAAGTAAAACAGTACAAAAAGGGCTTCAGCATTTCAGTATCTTCATAATTATCCTTTTTTGTCAATCATCTTTGGTCTTTTGATGTGCTGGATTGAAAGCTGCCAACCAATGTATACTACCAGTCAAAAGATTTAGAACACCTACATCCTTCGGATATACAATAAGACTGAGGAGGACAAACTCCACTCGTCCCATGCAGTGGAGGGCAGAAAACTCAAAAAACTTTCCTATTTATCCCATTGGGGACCCCTGCAGCTGCCAGACCAGATTGGAAAGTGACTCTGGCTCACTCATGTGCGCCGATGTCACTTTTGGAAAAAAAGAGAATGAATGAAGATGGTGGGGGAGAGCTAATCACCAGACATTAACCCCCTGCATTACAGACAAATAATTTAGTCAAGGTATGGGGAAGATCTCGCCCAACCTAGCTACAAATTTCAGAAGGTTTGGGGCACTTTAGTACTTACTGCCTGGTGATAACTTGTGATAACCAGGCAATGTTAATTCACACTACCAATAACATATGTTTTACATATATTGAGGGTTATATATGTGCCTTATCACTAGAGATGAATGTTTTGGCTATTATGAAAACCAAACACACTCAAATATCGGAGATCCAAGTGTATCCAAGTACCAGCTTGGGTCTTCCCACTAAGTTCACATACCAGAACGAAGCTAAACATCATTTTCCTGCAGTCAGATTACAAGTATTTTTAATTGCATATAAAAGTCCCTACATCGTGATCAGGTGCCATTTCACACAGAGTGGAGGTAGAGCATGTGGTACTGTGGGCTGTGTATTATAAATGCCATTAGGATGCTATTATGATTCCATCAGGACACCATCAGGGTGCCAGATTCAGGCAGAAAGAGTTGTAGTTGTACCATGGGCAGATGCAGTGGATTTGGAAAGGGTGATTGCCAGTGTATGTGCTTGTCACACACACTGCACACTCACACACTGTAAACAAAACAGGTTACTGAGAGTGGTGCAGCAAATAATAAAATAGGTTCTTGATTGTTTGTTAAAGTGAACCTGCACTTTTTGTTTTTTCAAAGAAATCTACCTACACTGCAGTACTGTCACTTGTGTATGAGGACACAGACAGTGTTGATTTTAAGATAATGGGGTCTATTTATCAAGCAGTGAAAAGCGTAGAGAAGTGGACCAGTGGAGAAGTTGCCCATAGCAACCAATCAGCTCCTACCTATTATTTTATAGACTGTACTTGATAAATGCTATCTCAAAGCTGATTGGTTGCTATGGGCAACTTCTCCACAGATTCACTTCTCCACACTTTTCACTGCTTGATAAATAGAGCCCTTAATGTCCAAAAAATACTCTGCTGTTTCTGAGATGCACCTCAAGAAGACCTCTTATGAGTCATTTTGCAAACAAATTATATTTTTTTCCTGTTGTCTAAAAAAAACTCTGTGTGGTGGTATCCCCCATCATCTGCACCCCAAAACAATTCTCGCAAAGGAGACCTGTTCTATTCCTGGTTTGTAAAAAAAAAAAAAGGAATTTGAAAAAAAATGCACATGGTGTTTTCCAGTGGCAACTACTGTGTGTACTCCCCTCCCCATCATCTGCACCCCACAATGTTCCCTGCATCTCACCACAGCCCCCTGCATCTCACAACCCCCCTGCTGCTGCGATGCAGTTGGCTGGGGCCCAGCCACTGGGATGTGCAGGGAAGGGCAAGATGATCATGGATGAGAAAATGTTATTGCAGCTACCATAAGCATTTTCAGCAGCTGTGCATATGTTCACAGAATCCATGCACACCCTTCCCCAGCTGACAAACATGGTAATGAGCAATGTCCTCTTTGCACAATGTACCCTGTATTTCCTGCACTTCATGTTGAGCTTCATCACTGTGGTGCCATGGGAGGTGCCTCCTGTTCACCGAGGGCATGTGGCTGAGCAGGAACATTATTCTGGAGATGGAGCACTTCAGAATGGAGGAGCAATGGCCGGAAACCGCCTGCAGGTTCAGTGTAGGGATGGACATTTGAATCCAATGGTTACTAACCACTGATGTTTTTTTCAGGTGGAAGAGTTTTTACGATGTGATTGTGGCGGCCTGATGATTGCCACCATCAAATGGAAATCATTTGATGGTGTTCTGATGGTTGTTTGTTTTTTCAATTCCTGATAGCGATGCCTCCTCTGGCTTCTTCCTCGTTACTGTGCTGCATTCGGGCATCTTCATGTCTCTCTCTGTTCAGCTCACTTTTGTCAAAGATGTTCATGCCACTTCACACACTGAAATAAAGTATGTACAGGATTAAGTTATTTTGATTCAATGAGTGCAGACCCTTCGTGGAGTACTTTTTTTTTATACACCACTCTATAACCTCTTAATTATGCCATGGTTACTTTCCTCACATAATTTAATGCTATAGCAATCTAGCATACTTTGTTACTGTGGCATCAGTATCTGCATAGTTGTTGTGTACAGTATATTATTTAAAATGGAATCATTGAGTATTGACATGCTTTTTATTATTTTTCTCTGAATGATTTGAGGCCAATTAACTAATTATGACATCACATGATGTCATTAGAATGGTTTATTTAAGCACCAAAACTTCTTTTAAATGTCACTTGGTTATCACTATTTGATTGAGTATATTGCTTGAAAAAGGGTTACCGAAAACCCAAAATGGTGCACAAAATAAACTCTTACTTTCATCACCATACAACACTTTGGAATGCTGCTGTACAGTATATACTAAACATACTTTCAGGGGCAGATTGGGAAGTTAAAGTGGTCATAGGAAAATTTCTGAAAGTCTCCAAGTCAAACGTTGGTGAGGTTAGCAGATTATGAGCCCTAGTATTGACAGCATCCCAATGAATGCCATACAGTATACTGTACCTCCCAAGTTTCTAGTAGTGGAGATTGGGACATTTGCCATTGTACAATGTAGCTGTCTCTCACACCCTGGTGAAGGGTAGGAATGGTAGCAACACCACAGGTACACACAGTATTTTTAAATATTTAATAAGCCCTTGCACATCAGATGCCCATGCACAGAATACAGAGAGGGAGGTGGGGGCAGTCATGCAAGGGGCTACTGGGTGCAGACAAAAAGGGGTCATGCATATATATATGTAGAGGTAACTGCCTGTTACAGGGGTTTAGAGGCTGTAGCATAACTCACCCCATCTCTCTCTCTATGGTTCTCAATAGAACTTAATTGCCTACTCTCCCCAAATGGCCAGGAGACTCCTGAAAATCTGGTGGCTCACCCGGCCACCCGCAAGAGAGGACAAGTCACCCACCTCCCAAACCTCCCCACATCCTCATTTACCATGTGAAAGTAAGAAAAACCGGGGGGCAATTATGCCTTTTGCTCTGAATCACATCATTGTAGCCCTACCCCTTTTTTACAATGGCAGTAATCTCGGCATTGTACACACACACAAATACATATACACATGTATACATATATATACTGTATGCACACATGTACCCCCTAACACATCCAGACTACCAGTCGGCCAACTTATACCCCCTAAAACACTCATACCACCAGCATGTCACCAGAGACAGTGAAGTTGAAGCAGGCATGTGCTACACACTCTCACACCAACCACAGGCATGTCGGCCCACCAGGAATCTTCCCGGAAAGTCCTATGGCCAATCTGCCCATGCACATACTTTACAAATACACATGCATACATATATACATATATACACACATATGTATGTCACACAGACATTACACACACATGCATACACTTATCTTGCAGCAGCTGTAGGGCTTTAGATGAGCATGGTATCAGGCACAATGTCCTTAGGTCCCTTCCCCTAGTGGCAAAATGCCACAAATCATGGATCAATTGGAGGGGCAGAGTCAAATGATGCAATTCTAATGAAGTCATGTCATATTGTCCCATTGACCCACAAATTGGGGCTTAATTACATGGTGCCCACTCTTGCATCTGTCAAATGGAGTTCTGGGTTTTTAGAAACCAGCCCCAACCCAGGCATCACATTCAGGCAGAAACTGTCAGGACTGGAGGCAGGACCTTCCTCCAGCTCTCTCATTGACATGTGCTTAGGGCTGGCTCCCAATTAGTGCTGGCCGGGGCAAGTATTTTAAAAAATAAAATAAAATGAAACAGAAAAAAAATGGTTTTCAGTAGCCCTAAAATGGTCCAGCCTACAGGGAAAACTCCAGATGAAGTCTATGGCCAATCTGCCCATGTGTACTTTAAGATCTGAGGAAAGACGAGGACAGTTTTGATGCAAAAGTCCTAATGGAACACTTTGTTAAAACAATCACAATGTTAAACAAGCATACTGTAGCATGCCAAGGTTATTTTTTGCAAAACAATTAAATTAACTGGTTCCTCTTCAACCAGCCATTCTGTGCTTCCTACTTGATTCACCAAAAACTTGTCCAAAAATAGGGAGGGTATTTGAACATGAGTTTTCAGCTTACAGTCATATACAGAAATGGAGAATACCATTAGAGAAGTGCTCTCTTACCCTTATCATATACAGAAATAATCTTAATTCATGTGTAAGTAAAATCAACAGACATTTTTGACAGCGAAGTAGCAATTGCAGAAAAACATTTAGGGTAGATTTATTAAGACTTCAAAAAGAGTAGAGGTGTTGTCTGCAGCAGCTAATATTATTCTAGCTATCATTCATTTATTACAAACAGCCCTTCTTAGCTCGCCAGATACTGTGTGACTCGGTCAGGGGCGGATTGGGCCACCGGGACTGCGGGAAAGTTCTCGCTGGGCCGGTTCCCTCTCCCCCCCTTCAGGTCGGCTGCCGGCGGCTCTAACGGCCGCTACCACGATCGGAGCTTAGCTCCAAATGGGTAGCGGTCATGAATGAGCTTCTGCGCATGTGCAGAAGCTCATTCAGGAGTGAAATTGCCGAGAGAGGGCTGCTGTGCATGCCGAGCAGCAGCAGCTCCTCCCATGGGGCATTGCGGAGCACGTGAGGTACACGTCACGGCTCTGCCTCCATCAGCCAGCATCAGTCCTTAGCAGCTGGAGCTGGGAAGGGGAGAAGGGGCAGGGCTGTTCCAGGACTGGAGAGAGCGGCAGCGACTGGAACGGCAGTGACAGTGTAAGTCACAACTTATCCACATGACATGACATCACAAATCACTAGCACAACTTGTGGGATGGGATGTGAAGTGTACATATATATATATATATATATATATATATATATAGTGTGTGTATATATATATATATATATATATGTATATATATATAGTGTGTGTGTATATATATATATATATACATATATACACACAGCATGCATATATATAAATATATATATATATATATATATATATATTAGGGGTGTGCAGCGGCCACTTTTCGTGTTTTGTGTTTTGGTCTTGGATCTGGATCTTTCTTCGTGTGTTTTTGGATCTGGATTGGTTTTGCCAAAACCACCCTTCCGTGTTTTGGGTTCTGGGTTTTGTGTTTTGGATCTGTATTTTTTGGAAAAAAAAGCATAAAAACTGCTGAAATCACAGAATTTGTGGGTTTTTCTGCTCCTATACTATTATTAACCTCATTAACCCTAATTTCCACTCATTTCCAGTCTATTCTGAACACCTCACACCTCACAATAGTGTTTTTATTTCCAAAAGGTTGCACCGAGATGGAGTCATAGCTGGATGACTATGCTAAGCGACACGAGTGGGTGGCACAAACACGTGGCCCATCTTGGAGTGACACTGCAGTGGCAGACAGGATGGCAGTTTGAAAAACTAGGCCCCAAACAGTACATAATGCAAAGAAAAAAAAGAGGTGCAAGATGGAATTGTCCTTGGGCCCTCCCACCCACCCTTATGTTGTATAAACAGGACATGCACACTTTAACAAACCAATCATTTCAGTGCCAGGGTCTGCCACACGACTGTGGCTGAAATGATTGGTTCGTTTGCGCCCCCAAAAAACAAGCTGGCAATTAATCTGTCCCTGCAAAAACTGTCTCTACAGAGGCAAGATGTCATCCTCATCCTCCTCATCCACTGATTCCTCACCCTCCTCAGTGTTGTGTACATCCTCATCCTCACAGAGTATTAATTCGTCCCTGCTGGAATCCACCACCACAGGTCCCTCTATACGTTCTGGAGGCTAGTCTCCCTGGAAGAGTTGATGATTCATTTTTATGAGCATCATCTTCTCCACATTTTGTGGAAGCAACCTCCTACACCTTTTGCTGACAAGGTTCATGGCTGCACTAAACCCTCTTTCGTAGTACACACTGGAGGGGGGCAACTTAGGTAAAATAGAGCCAGTTTGTACAGGAGCCTCCAAATTGCCTCTTTTTCCTGCCATTACAGGTACAGACTGTCTGACATGCCTACTTGGATGCTGTCACCGATGTAATCCTCCACCATTCTGTCAAAAGTGACAGTATCATATGCAGTGACAGTAGACATGTCAGAAACTGTTGCCAGGTCCTTCAGTCCGGACCAGATAACCAAACTTGGTCCTGCCTGCCCTGCATCTCCGCCAGTGGGTTGCTTAGGATACCTAAGTTTTTTCCTGGCAGCCCCAGTTGCAGGAGAAAATGATGAAGGAGCTGTTGACATGTCACGTTCCGTTTCAGCTGAAAGTGTTTTCACGAGCAGGTCTTTGCACCTCTGCAGGCTTGTGTTGGCCGGAAAGAGAGACACCACATAGGCTTTAAACCTAGGATCGAGCACGGTGGCCAAAATGTAGTGGTCTGATTTTAACAGATTGACCACCCTGGAATCCTGGCAAAGTGAATGAAGGGCTTCATCCACAAGTCCCACATGCTGAGCGGAATCACTCCATCTTAGCTCCTCCTTCACTTTCTCCAGCTGCTTCTGCAAAAGCCTGATGAGGGGAATGACCTGACTCAAGCTGACAGTGTCTGAACTGAATTCACGTGTGGCAAGTTCGAAGGGCTGGAGAACCTTGCACAACATGGAAATCATTCTCCACTGCGCTTGAGTCAAGTGCATACCCCCTCCTTTGCCTATATCATAGGTGGATGTATAGGCTTGAATGGCCTTTTGCTACTCCTCCATCCTCTGAAGCATATAGAGGGTTGAGTTCCACCGTGTCACTACCTCTTGCTTCAGGTGATGGCGGGGCAGGTTCAAGAGTGTTTGCTGGTGCTCCAGTCTTTGGCATGCAGTCACTGAATGACGAAAGTGGCCAGAAATTTTTCGGGCCACCCAAAGCGTCTCCTGCACACCCCTGTCGCTTTTCAGAAAATTCTGCACCACCAATGCCTGCACAATATTGGTGGCATTGTCAGATATCATAAATCCCCAGGAGAGTCTAAGTAGGGTAAGCCACTGGGCTATGATTTCCCACAGTTTCTCTAAGAGGTTGTCGGTGGTGTGCCTCTTACTGAAACTGGTGATACACAGTGTCGCCTGTCTTGGAATGAGCTGGTGTTTCTGAGATGCTTCTACTGGTGACGCTGTTGTTGTTGCTGTGAAAGGTGATACATCTACCCAGTGGGCTGTCACAGTCATATAGTCCTTAGTCTGCCCTGTTCCACTTGTCCACATGTCCGTGGTTAAGTGGACATTTGGTACAACCGCATTTTTCAGGACACTGAGGACACTTTTTCTGACATTTCTGTACAGTCTCAATATCACCTGCCTAGTGATGTGGAATCTAGACGGGATTTGGAACCGGGGACACACTACCTCCATCAATTGTCTAAATCCCACTGCACTAATGGCGGACTCCAGATGCACGTCTAACACCAACATATCAGTCAAGGCCTCAGTTATACATTTTGCTTCAGGATGACTGCTGTCGTACTTCATCCTCCTCGCTAAGGACTGTTAAAGGGTCAATTGTTTAGTAAAAGTAGTGATGTTCCTACTTCCTCTCTGGGATGATGAACGACTCCCAGCAGCAACAGCAGCAGCGGCAGCAGTAGGCATAGCAATGCAGGATCCCCCGGAGGAATCCCGGATAGGAGAGTCGGTCATGCCAGTGACATGGCCTGCAGGACTACTTACGATCCTGACTAAGGAGGAAATTGACGAGGAGGGAGTTGATGGTGTGGTTTGTAGGCGCTTGGATAAAACAGGACAAAGCTACTGTTTTGAGGATGCACGTACAGTGCACACAATTCACAAACACAGAAGAAAATGGTTTTTTTTGTTGGAGTGCACTTTGGGGGCTTACACCACCCTTTAAGAGATGTGCCAGCTGGCCCTTTACATATGGGACACAGGCGCACGCTTGGCGCTGCTCCTTTGTTGATGCACGTGCAGCCACAGTGCACACAATTCACAAACACTGAATATAATTTTTTATTTTGTTTGGAGTGCACTTTGTGGGTTACACCACCCTTTAACAGACAGACGCACACTTGTCTCTGCTGCTTTGAGGATGCAGGTGCGGCTACTGCGCATACATTTCACACACAAACACAGAAAAAAAGAAGATTATTTTATTTTTGTTGGAGCGCACTTTGGGGGTTACAGCACCCTTTAACAGACAGTTGCATGCTTGTCGCTGCTGCTTTGAGGATGCAGGTGCGGCTACTGCGCATACATTTCACACACAAACACAGAAATAAAGATTATTTTATTTTTGTTGGAGCGCACTTTGGGGTTTACACCACCATTTAACAGACAGACACAGACTTGTCGCTGCTGCTTTGTGGATGCAGGTGCGGCTACAGCCCACACAATTCACAAATACAGAAAATAAAGAAGAATTTTTTATTTTTTGTGGAGCGCACTTTGGGGGTTACATCACCCTTTAACAGACAGATGCACGCTTGTCGCTGCTGCTTTGAGGATGCAGGTGCAGCTACTGCGCATACATTTCACACACAAACAAAAAAAGAAGATTGTTTTATTTTTGTGGGAGTGCACTTTGGGGGTTACACCACTCTTTAACAGACAAGCCAGCTGGCCCTTTACTTATGGGGCACAGGCGCACGCTTGGTGCTGCTCCTTTGTTGATGCACGTGCAGTCACAGTGCACACAATTCACAAACACAGAAAATATTTTTTTATTTTGTTTGGAGTGCACTTTGGGGGTTACAGCACCCTTTAATGGACAAGCCAGCCGGCCCTTTACTTATGGGACACAGGTGCACGCTTGGCACTGCTCCTTTGTTGATGCACGTGTAGCCACAGTGCACACAATTCACAAACACAGAAAATTATTTGTTATTTTGTTTGGAGTGCACGTAGGGGGTTACATAACTCTTTAATGATCAAGCCAGCCGGCCCTTTACTTATGACACAGGTGCACGCTTGGCGCTGCTCCTTTGTTGATGCACGTGCAGCCACAGTGCACACAATTCACAAACACAGAAAATAATTTGTTATTTTGTTTGGAGTGCACGTTGGGGGTTACAGAACCCTTTAATGATCAAGCCAGCCGGCCCTTTATTTTGTTGATGCATGTGCGGTTACTGCGCACACAATTCACAAACACAAAAAAATATATATATATATTTTTTGGAGTGCACTTTGGGTGTTACAGCACCCTTTAATGGACAAGCCAGCTGGCCCTTGATTTAGGATACAGGCGCATGCTTGGTACCCCTATGGACAACAGCAGCACAAAACAGCCCAGCCAGCCCTAGCTCCCACCCTCCCTCTTCACTGTCCACAGCCAGAGTGAGAAATGGCGCCGACGCGGGGACCTTTTATAGAATCCAAAACCCGCAAAATCCAGAAGGCTGGATGATGACGTTTTGCCTCGATTTCAGATCCGAGTCAGGCGGGAAAAGTCGAGCCTGACTCGGATACGACTCGGATTGGGGGGCTCGGGGGGGTTCGGATTTCGAAATCCGACCCGCTCATCCCTAATATATATATATATATATATATATATATATATATAAACAGTGTGTATATATGTATAATATATATATATATATATATTTATACACTGTTTATATATATATATACAAACAGTATATATATATATATATATATATATATATATATACTGTTTATATATATATATATATACTGTGTGTGTGTGTGTATATATATATATAGATATATATATACATGAAATATATATATATATATATATATATATATATATATATATACTGTTTATATATATATATATATACACACAAACAGTATATATATATATATATATATATATACTGTTTATATATATATATATATATATTATATATACATATATATATATATACTGTGTGTGTATATATATATATATATATATATATATATATATATGAAATATATATATATATATATTTATTGTGTCTGTACAAGTGTGTATATATATATATATATATATATATATATGGGGCCAAATGTAATAGGGTGAGAGTTTAGAAAAGTGAGAGTTTCTGACACTTTTTAAACTTTGCCAATGTAATATAGTCCAAAAACAAAGTAACAGAGCGAACTTGCATGTTTTTTTAGACTTAAAAAACTGTCACGATTGAAAATCTCATTCAGATGTTTTCCTATTTTGAAGATAAAACTCAACCAATGTGAGAGTTTACTGCTAAACTCTCGCATTTTCTAACTCTCACCCTATTACATTTGGCCCATGGTGTCCTTTGTGTTTGTGTTACTTCAATATCAAGCACACTGACATTTATGTTGGTTGCACATGTAGTAATTAGTTATTTAGAGGTGATAATGCTAAATGTATGTGTATAGAGAGATCTATTTATCATCTATCTACAGTATCTGTCAATTATCTATCTATCTATCTATCTATCTATCTATCTTCTATCTACAGTATCTGTCAATTATCTATCTATCTATCTATATCAAACAAATAGCGCACTAATTCAGATTCTTACAAAATGTCAAAATGGAATAGGTCCCAGACTGATTGCATTGCTTTAGGTGTGAACAACTCTCTCCTTTAGTTGAAACCACCGTATCAGTCCTAGCATGGACCAAAGAATTTTGTTGCTGGCGTCTTTCCCAGTAATTTACCCGAATCCAGTCACATCACAGTAACGCCTCCCATTGTTCTGAGCGTGGCTTGGCTTTGTGAAGTACCGCACCCTAACCCTAGCCCTCACCCCGCAGCCTAACCCTAACTCTTCCCCTAACCATTAACCTTAAACCTAATACTTACTGACTGTATTGTGACGCTGGTTTTATGAGTGCAGGTATCCAGACCCCCTGGATGTCAACTACATCTCCTCTGTATGAATCTATTATACTAGTTGTGGTTTCAACCGCATATTGGTATGCATGCCGTTTTTAATTGTTTTATGATTGCAATAAATTATTTTATGATTTGATGCACAATGTGACGCCCCCTTCTTCTGCTTTGATTTTATAATATATAATAGTTGCATCCAACTCAGAATCAGGCCCTATGAGGAGGAATAACGCCCCCTCGATAGTACCCGTCCCCTCATCAGAACCCGCGCCAAATAGGGCTGCTTCCAGAAATTTCCTGGGCTGGTTTTCAATCCCAATCCACCCCAGGACTCAGCTTGCACCGAGCATCATTTTCATATCTTTTTCTCCCTAAAATACATCTTAGTGGCTAATGTATGCAACAGCCCGATTCATGAGACTGCACTGATTAATTTGATATGCAACACTAGTATATACAGTATGTGTGCGACTGAGTCTCAATTTGTAGCCGTAGCTTTTTTCATGCTAAATTCCATTGTGCTTTGTATGCAGGGACAGATGAACACATATTTACGCCTATCAAATTAATCAGTGCAGTCTCATGAAGCTGCTCGTCGCTTCTATTTGCTACTAAAACACATTCCGTGGAAAAAAAGAAGCGCAAAAAACTGAGTGGCATGGGATCTGGCAGGTCTCTCGCACCAGGCATCTTGTGCCGCATGTCGTACTGAGGCTAGGTGTATGAGGACACATCTGTAGATCTTAATTTTACACCTTCAACCTTTCAGAAGCCCATTGGAATTGAAATGTCCATCGGAATTATGCAGTTGTTACAAATTATATAAATTCTTAGTCAATTTTAAAATGACATCTGTGGAAGGGAAGTTGGATAGTGGATACATACAGCTGTTCATGTACAAACTGATGAACTTGAATTTGACAGCTACAGAAGATAAACTTGGAGCAACCCCGACATAACTTTTTCTAGTGTAATGGAGCATACACATGGTCAGATTTGTCAGATTTATCAGATGAAAGACTGAAAGATTTGAACGATTTTGCCAAAGTTTTGAACGATTTGAACGATTGAACGATTTTTGACTGCATTAAAATGAATGGAATCGTCCAAGTCTGACGGCAAACACATCAGATGTCAGATATTGTTATCTGACAAACGGGAACGCGCATCGTTCATCGTCCATCGTTCAGGCATGTCAGATATGTCAGATTTTCCTTCAGATATGAACAACTGAACGATTTTTAAATAGTTATCGTTCAGATCTGAAGGAAAAATCTGACCGTGTGTATGCACCATTAGTGGATAATATTAATAATGGTAAATCATAGGACCATTTTCTTGTTAAATTGATTCTTTCAGACACAGTATATGTTCTTCACTCATCTTTTTGTTGGCATATAAGTTTTCTTTGGTTTGCCATTGAATAAAACCTCAAAGTATAATTTTCAAATATGTAAACATGTTAATACATCTGCAAATATAATAAAAAATAAAAACCATAGTTTCAATCCAAGAACATTGTGTATTGATTACAAATTGAAATTGAAAAGAATATAATGTGCTATTTTAAATTTTACAGCACTGTGCTGATAGTATGGCTTCTGCACTAGAATTTCTAAATGATCCATTTTCTGCATGGTATTGTCAAAGTAAATAACTACCAAAGAAAAACTTAGTCTTTTTATCTCTAATGTGTTTCAAAAAGTCAGTCATTTCATTTGTTAATTAGTATTATGCCAGAAACAACCTATTCAATATGAAGCAAATATGTTTACAATCTTAGCTGCCATCTGTTTAATAGATGGAGAATACTTAAAGAAAGGTTCTGAAAGAGAGCAGTTTAAAATTTGTTTCACAATTACTAAAGAAGATATTTTGATAATAAAAGAATTTTGCATGTGCAGTGAGTTTGCCTAAAATTAAACCGTGCTTTAGAATGACAATTAGTTATTGTCTCAATTTGCAGATGTTATCTTTTTACACAGGTACTTAGAGGAAAGCATATAAACTAAAAAGAGAGTGCTTCTATGTTATAACATACTTCAATTTAACACTGCTTGTATGTATAAATTTAAGGATATATATGTAATAGATATACCACTCTTGGGTGTGCGGTCACGTTCTATCATACGCACGCCTTCAATCTTATAATATGGCCCCTGTTGTGACAAAATAGTTCTTTGAGCCTATTCAACATAACTAAAATGGCCCTTTACACATGCGGAATTGCCAGTTTCCGCATATTTAAGGCAAGGAGCCATTCATCATTATGGGTCCGATAGTACCACCTGATATTCAGCAAACTCCAAAATCTTTAAGTTTTCGGAGTTTGCCTATAAGAACAAATGAATACGGAATTCCTATGGGAAGGAGATCCGGGGATGCGAAGAGGGGTCCAAGTGGACCCCTCTGCCACCTCCTTACTGCCTCCCCAGTGGCTTTGAGCATGTGTGATTTCAGGTCACACATGCACAGAAGTCAGTGAGGGGAACAGGCAAGTAATGCTGCTACTTCTGTAGCAGTGTTACTAATTGTGGGGATAGATGCTTTTTAGAGCAGCTGTCCCTCACCAGAGCAATGATCAATTGCTCTGGTGATATGCAGCAGTGGCTTCTGCCCTCTTACCTGATGGGGGCTGGGACTGCTGCTGGTCTGGCCATGGCTGGCCAGCTGCTGTGCAATAGATCTGGCAGTCGGCTCTCATGCATATGTGCCAGTTTCTGGGAGCTGCATTCACTGCAGCCCCTAGAAGCCATGTAGGACTGCCCAAAAGGCAGAGCAGCGGCTTCCACTTGAAGCTACTTTCTGCTAATTGTAGCCTGGACTGGCAGTCCCAGAGGGAGGAGACACCTCCCCCCAGGCTGACTTTCCTGTGTGTGACTGGCTGATGGCAATTCCAATGGTCACAGACTGCACTGGCTCGCTGAAGTGGAGTCAGGGCTGTGGCTAGGGTGTTTGGGGCCCGTCTGCAAACTATAAAATAGCACAAACCCAAACCCCCTTTTTTATAAAGGGTCAGTGCATGCAAAAAAGGGGTGTGGTCTCATAAAGAAGGGGCATAGCCCAATTCAAATTACACCACACTGTAGCACAATCTTATTCACATTACACCGCACATAGGGGGTCATTCAGACCTGCTCGCCTCGCGAGTGCAGGACGCTCGCAAGCGGGTCGATGTTGCCCCACTGCGCATGCGCGAGACCCGGCTAGTGACGGGCTCTCCGTCGCACCGGGTCTCGAACCAAAGGGGGCGTGCTGTCGATGTTGATTGACAGCACGCCCCCTTTGGTGGGCGTGCCAGGGGCATTGCTGCCAGACGGAGGCGTTCCCATGGGAACGCCTACCGTCTGAAGCCGGCCCCACTGACATCACTAGTGATGTCAGTGGGAGTGATTTTGGCTCTGATAGAGCCCAAATCACTCCAGGGCTTACAGCAGCGAGACCCTACCACAGGGTCTCAGTCGCAAGCCCGATGGTCGCAATGGTCTTGACCATCGCGACCATCATCATGGACGCTCGCATAAGCTGTGGGTGGTAACCCACAGCTATGCGAGCGTCCATAAGGCCGCTCCATTTTCATGTAGGAGAGCTCTGATTCAGAGCGAGCACTCTGGTCAGAGCGTCCGGCTCTGAATCAGGCCCATAGTGCTCCTGATTCACATACATCACATAGCAGTGTCCCTTATTCATATCTCAACATTCAGTAGTGCCCTTTTTTCACCTTATGGTTAACAATAGTGCCCTTTATTCACATTATGCTGCAGTTGTGCCGTTATACACCTGCCATAGTAATGTACCTTATTGGCATGTGTTGCATTAGAGCTGTCAGACATGTCCTCACCAGAATCACCGCTCAGGCTCTTCCCATTCATGGGTGCTGGGACACAGGCTTTCAGCAGCAGCACCTGGCTCAGGCCTCCCCTTAGCAGCAGAGACAAAGCCACCATGTTCTGTCCTTTGTGCAAACCGGGCCATCTGACGTCAGGGCCAGGGTGGTAGGTGGGATCCACCTCACAGGTGGAAAATAGAAGTAGCTGGGGGCATGGCCAGATTGGGAACTAAAAGAGGCCCTGGAAAAATTTCTAGAATTGGCCTCACGTGGGAGGCACAAAATCAGCTGTAGGCGGAACCAACACTAAAGTAGGTGGGGTTTGTACATCACTACACCTGTGAGGAAGCTGAGAGACAGAACATAGCAGGGATGGTAAAAAGAAATCTAGCGCAACAAGGTTGTGTGCACATACAAACCAGGAAAGCCACCCTATGCAGTGTTTGAGCACCTATGTAGTGTTTGAGCACATTCATACGTTATACATGTACTATGCAGTGATTTATCCAACATATACTGTAGTAGACTTAGCAAAAGTACAGGATTAAATTGACATGGAGTGCTCTGCTATCCAGAACATAGCGTTAAACCATAAGTGCATTACACTCCAATCTACCAATTCCTCTCTCTCCTGCTCCCCATTACCCTCCTATCTACCAATTCCTCTCTCTCTCCTGCTCCCCATATCCCTCCTATCCACTGATTCCTCTCTCTCCTGCTCCCCATTACCCTCCTATCCACCAATTCCGCTTTCTCCTGTCTCCACAGGTCCCTATGAAAATTCCTCCTTGGGCTCCATAAATAATGTATATTTAAATACATACAGCATAAAAAATGATCACACTGTGCTCCCCCTCACATAGCTCTCCTCCCCTCAAACAGACAATGCTCCCCCTCACGCAGAACTCTCACACACACAGCTTTCCTCATTCACTAAAATTCACCCCAACACAGCTTCATCCCCCCTTACTTAGATCCCACACTTCACACACACAGATATCCCCTCCTTATACATACCCACTTCCACAGCTCCACCCCTTAACAGAGCTCCTCTCCCTTCATACACTCATATCACCCCCCTTACACAGACCCCATACACCCCTCACCTCACTGTAGCAGGGTGCAGGAGATCAGCAGTGCTGTTGAGCTGAGAAGAGATCAGTGCCTCCATACTGGGGGAATGTTGTGGGCAGAACCACAAGTACCACTCCACCCACACCTTCACGCTGACTGCTCTGCATGAAAGCTGTCTGAGTGGGGACAGGAGGAGGCAGAAGCTCATAGCTCAGTGCTCCTGTGCGGGAGGGCCGCTGACCAGCAGGCTACCTCTCATGAGGGTTACATGTTACTGGAGGAGGGGCCAGGTGCATCAGGCTGCCGCTCTTCCTGACCCTGCCTCTGCCAAACATTCTATTTGACAGGTCAGGTCAGGTGCAACACAGTGGGGGGAGGGGAGGAAGCAGGGGACCCGGCCAGGGGGAATGGCAAGACACAGAGACAGTCACAGTGGGGTGGGACTGTGTGAAGAAGAGCTGCTCAGCCATGTTTCCCTGCAGGATGCGGCTGCCTGTCAAACAGCCAGCACCAGCAACAATTGTGTTAGCAGTTGCTGCAGGGAGAGCGCCTCTAAAGCCTAGCACCTCCCTGCAGTGCAGGCTTTGCTGTGTGGGTTGTGCCGGCCCTGAGTGAAGTATTTTAATTGGGGGGCTGCAGCCCCGCAGCCACTAGGTGAAATCCACCACTGATGATAAGTATCCTCTTGTGGCAAGGTGGAAACTTAAGTATCCCTCGCTGAGGAATAGACCCCTCTATGTGGAGATGATGTAGGATGAAACATATACAGAATAGGAAATCAAAATAGCTCAGAATAGGCTGTTTAATTTGAATTATTTTTAATGAATAAATCTTTAACTTTCAAACAGAGTAAGTTAATAAGGATGGGATGTACAAAGCATTACATCCGTGATTCGGTACATTCCGCCACTTATCAGGAACATACAAGCGTTAATAATGCACTAATAGGGTAATGCAGCAGGAGGCATCATGTCTCCTGCTGCATTACTGATCCGCGCTGTGTCCATGGACGCATCAGATCATCATTGCTACCATCACCCGGCTGAGTGACCATGGGGTCATGCAAGCCCAATGCCGCAGATGCACAAAATATGCCAGTAAATCTCTGTCAGCTAACAGCGATCCTGGCTTCTTCACCACCCCCCACCCCCCATCAATGGCATTTTGGGAAATGGAGGCCATCGCCACCCACCTCCCCACCAGAAATGGCAGCAGGCTGTCAATCACTGTAGAATCGCAGACCCATTCTGCACAGACACAGAATTGGTCCTTGACATGCACAGATTCCTGATAATTGAGAATCTGCCATCAGCAGTGCACTATCATGCACTGCTGAATTAGACCTTCTCTTCACATTTCTTGTATTATAATTTTCTCTTAGCCTTTAAACCCTCATGAGCAGGGTCCTCTTCCATCATTCTCTTTTTATAACACTATTTTTGCTACCAATGCACCTTTGTTCCCCTATTTAGTACCACTAGCAGTTCTGGTCCTGTCTTTCCTCCTATCTTTTGGGTACAAATTCATTGAGTGCTGATTTTGTTAGAAAGCAGTGCACTCCTGCACTTTCTCCTCACTGTGCATACATGTTGGGCACTAAGACCAAGAGTCTGCATGGAGGTCCACCCTCTAGCCTGATGTGCTCCTGAATTCTGTATGTGACTGCAGCCATCTTAACTGTGTGAGAGTGTCACAGTGGAAGACAGATGTTTTCCACTTACTGTAGCTCCAGTTAGACCTCAGTGTATACCTGCTTCAAGCTGTTCCAGTTTCCCTGCACCACTACCCATTTGCACCGTAAACTTACCAGCTGGTAAGCTGTATAAGACCTCATCCCGCTTAAGCTTCACTCAATTACCAGTGTACATGTAACAGTGAGTACATTTGTACCTGCTATCTTTCAAAAGACTAAAGGGGCATATCCACTACACGATTCGCTCCATATTAGTGCCGGCACCCTCCCTCATTCCCCAATCTGCACAACCTGACGATATGGTCAGGTTGTTCAGCAAGTTTGGGTGATGAGCGACATCGTCAACGACCAGCGGGAGTGTGCATCGCTGGTTGTTGATGGCATATCCACTGGATGTTGTAATGAACGATTGAATGATAACAATATCATTATTGTTTAATCGTTCATTAAATCGTCTAGTGGACACATGGCATAACACCACTGGTTAAGTAACTGAGTTGTTCATGCTGTAGTTTGAGTTATCTGCTGGCATGTGTAACTCTGCAGTATCAACAAATGCACACACATCATTTTCAATAGTTATAATTCTTACTTCTCCCCCACAATTACTTTCAATATTTGCTTTACTAGCCTTAGCTAATCACTGTACTCTTCCTTCCAATTATTCCATACTCTACCCTACCTTTGTCTGTGTTGTAGTGTTAATAGTTTACTGTTTTATGCTATATACGGATTTACTGTATGCTGTATGTCTGTTGTTCTATCTCTGTTTAATAAAGGACTATTAGCTGTACTTATAGTAGAATTTTCTTTATTTAGAGGTTGAGCTTTAAGCTGTGCAACTACAACTCTACAGAACTCACTTCCTCCAATGTAGAAACCTCCAAAAACAACTCAAGACTTACTCAAGCATTTCATTAATGTCCCTTTAGTCTCTAAAAATAATATTTAATTTTGCATCTCATGTTTTTAAATACAAATGTAAAGCAAATTGAGTCCTATTGGGAGAAAAGTGCTATACAAATAACATTATTATTTTTTAACAATATTATTAATCTATGTACAACAATGCACACTCCTTGTGGCATAATAATAATAATAATAATAATAATAATAATAATAATAATAATAATAATAATAATAATCTATATAACAAGCGAGAAAGGGTGTGTGTATTTGTTTGTCTGTTTGTCCTTCATACATGGCCAGAGTTTTGTAACTAGTGCCATAAAATTTGGCATGGTTGTATAGTTTGCATAGATCAGGGTGCAGCTACTTCACAAAAAGGTTACCACCAACCCAATAAATAAATATTTCAAGATGTGAAGGAATGCTCCCAAATTAGGAAAAAGTCTGTACCAGTCCAGCGAGTCTCTGATATAATAAGTTTTATACACCAGTTCAGCAAATCCTTGAGAGATTACAATTCCGGATACAAATATGCTTTGGGAACCAACAATATTTCACAGCACTGCTAACACTGTTGATTCTAAAAGAAAAAAAAAAAGATTAGGAGCATTGTGTTTAATGGCCACCATAAAGGTACTGTGTGTTGCTACAGCACTGTGAGACAGAAAAAATGCCATGGGAGTGGACTGCAGCACTACTACAAAAAGCCTACTGGGGCACTTTTTTATAAAAAATAACGTCATCATTACTATTAGGGTGCCACCCAGCTTACATATGGGGAGCTGTGAGGCAGTTTGCTGTGTGTTCAGGGACAGATAGACTTTTTCTTTATATAAAATATCTGTTAAAAAATATAATATCATTATTAGGGTGGCACCTGGCTTATACTAGGGGCGCTGTGAGACAGTTTGTTGTGTGTTCAGGGCCTTCAGACACTGTTAAAAATGTTAATAATATAAGACTTGTGTGTTAAAAAATATATCATTATCAGGGTACCACTAGTACTAACGGCGCTGCAAGGCACTGTGTTGTGCATTCAGGCACTGTTAAAAAATTAAAGTGATAAAACTTGTTTGTTAAAAAATATAATGTCATTAGGGTGCCACCATTACCAGGGGTGCTGTGAGGCACTGTGTTGGGTGTTCAGGCACTGTTTACAAAAATTAAAATGATAAAACTCGTGTGCTAAAAAATATAACATCATAAGAAGGCCACCATTACTAGGAGCGGTATGAGACACTGTGTTGGGTGCAATTATTGGTGGGTGAAACGCGCTCAATGGTGTTTCTGCAGGAAGGGGAGTGGGTGGTGGTGGTGGAGAAAATGGGGGAAAAAGATGTCTGGGTATGGGTATGTCTGTGTATCTGAAGATCCTGTTCCCACCTGAGATTAGGACTGGTAAAGGTTTGTTAAGGTGCGCTCTCTATTGGTGTGGCAGTGTGTGGTGTTGGTATGTGTGCAGTGTAATGTGTAACAGAGAGACTGAGGCAGTGGTGTTGGGTCAATAGCTTTATTAGTTGCTGCTATGACTATCGACCCAGGGGTGGGTGGGGTGGAACAGGGTGATAGCATGGGGGGAAGGTGGGTGGACCCTCTTAGGGGGCTCCTTACAGTGCGGTTCTGGACCAGCACGTTGTACCTGCTGGACCTTTGGTCGACAGTCTTATGACCCGGCAATGGTGTGGTGGAAGTCTCTGGGGGTATGAGTGGATGGTGGCATCCCCGCACTGGTGCAATTTACCTACCGGTAGGGTGCCTAAGATGGCATTGTGATATGGGAGGGTGGTGGTGATGATAGGCAGTCTCTTAGTGTGGCTCTGGTCACCTGGTGTCTGTGCTTGCTGACCACTTCTTGGTGACTCCGGCTCCTGGTGTGGAGCTAACCATGGCTGCAGTGCTTCTGGCACTCCGCGGTGTAGGCAGTCAGACTGATGGTGTCTGGACCAGTGGTGCAGCCAGACCTGGATTAGGTCTGTGGATCGGGTGGCTGTCGTGGGCTTTCGGTGGCGCGGTAGGTGTCTGCGTGCCGTGGGTAGCCTCTGTGTGCTGCATGGGATGGCAGGACGGCCAGAAGAGATGTGTGTCCAAGGTGGGGATGCTGCTTGCTGGTGGTGCTGATGGCTCCTTGGAACACTGTGTGTTGTCACCGGAAGTGGGCAAGAGCTGGCGGTATGGAGACTGGGAGTGCTGGGGTCACAAGGTGGGGATGCCACTTGCCGGAGGTGCTGGTGGCTCCTTGGAACAGGCAGACTCTGATGGCAGTTGGGCGGAGGTGCATGAAGGCACATGGGATGAGGGCTCTGGATCGGGGATCTGGCAGTGGCGGATCCGGTCTTGATGAGGGCTGTGTAGCGGTGGCTGGGGATGGTGTTGTCTCCAACGCGTTTTGGCTATGCCTTAATCATGGAGAAAAAAAACTGTTGTGTGTTCAGGCATTGTTATCAGAAATTAAAATTATAAAACCTGTGTGCTAAAAGCTAAAAAATATAACATCAGTAGGTTGCCACCAGTCATGGTAGTACTTCAACATCTACTAAAGGTGGTCCAGGTAAAATTAGGTTTAAAAAAGGGCACCTGAAATCTAAACAATATTTTTCAATGCTAAAGAAAACATCACCTCTTATAAGACAGGGAGCATTTTCTGCTGAAAAATGCAAAATTGCCATTAATGACACCTTTACCATAACTCACTCTGATACACTAAGCATCCATAGAGTGATCGAGGATTATTTTAATTACAATGTACAAACTAGCATGTCACAAAGTGCCTTTGAATACTAGTTGGAAAAAAAGGGGAATTTGGAGCTCCTTGTACAAACTAGCTTTGCTTTACTTAAGCTGACCACCCTCCAGTGCGTACTAGGAAAGAGTGTTTAGCACAGCCAGGAACCTTGTGAGCAAATGACGCAGGAGGCTACATCCTAAAAATGTGGAAAAACTGATGTTCCTAAAGTGAACTACAAATTCTATGAGAAAGACCTTAGCTGCCAATTACATCAAAGTTCAGAGACTTCTGTAATGTTGGATTCCACTGAGGATGAGCTAATATTGTGTGATGATGATGTTAACACTGATAAGGGTGACAAGGTTGAGAATGATAACGACATCTTCCCACTGTAGAGATGATTAACAAAATTGTTATCTGACTTAAGCCTATTGGTAGCTTGTTTTGTGGAGGCCCAAACAAGCCAAGCACTTTAGCCTCAAAAGTGGCAGTCCCTGTTGCTGAACTGCTTGGTTTTTTAAACTGTGCATGTCCTTTTGATTAACAACATAAGAATGGGAGGAAGCAAGGACAATTCCATCGTGCACCACTTTTCTTTGGGGGCATTGGAGATGGTCTTTTTTACATAGACAAACATTTTTATTGGTTGTTACATATAAATTTAACACATTTTTAACCAGAAATAATGTGGTGCCTCAAAAAATATATTAAAAAAATAACAGAATTATGGAGCATATTTAGTATTATTTAGTCTTATGAACAAGAGGATACAAGGCCACATCTCAAGTTTTTTTTTAATTAATTAATCAATCAATCATTCTTTTTTAGCTACCTTCCAACTACATACATATTTCCCCTAATACTCAGACTCTCTGGTGCAGCTTCGAAATATACTACAGGGCAGTGTTGTCTAATTAGGAAGGAGGAGGAGTAGTATGGCCAGTTTCTCTTGCAACCATTGTCAGGAATCCTTGGCTATTAACATTGTATAAGGAAACCAAGGAACAGCACAAAGTATTGAGCAATAATAAATAAAATGATCTAATTCAAGGAACCGTGTGGGTACTCAAAACAATTCATTTAATACTGTTAGATAAATAACTAACAGAACCAGCATATAGTTCATACATACAATAAAAATCAATTGCACAGAAATATATGTAAACAATGGGTAGAATATATATACTGCAGATGATGTACAATCAGAATGTATGTACATATAAACAAACTAAAAAGATACACCAAAAACTGCTATATATAGGAAAAGTCCTCCTCCGCTATTTAGTAATCTCAAAGGAAACAATCTGAGAGCAATGCTTGGCCCGCAAGTATATTTACTGGTATAGAGTTCCAAAATGAGACTGGGGAATCCTTATGTCCAGGTAGTGATATTCTGCAGCCCGTACAGTCCCATTCAGGATAACCTCAATCCCACTGTTACTTTGTCTCAGTTTGTAGGGGCGCTGGGTGCTCCGGTCTTTAGTAATATAATTAAAAGTAGTTTTCAAATGAGGTGCGCATGGACGGAGGTCAATTGAAGATAAGAGACAGCGTTGATGTAGATTTGAAACAACCTGACACATTTCCCTATCCATTGACAGCTTTATCAAAGGCAATGATAAACGTTGTATTATTTTATGGCCATTTATCTTCTCAGTTTCTGTAAAACAGCTATTGCAAGGTTACGTCTCAATATGAATTTTTTCAATAAATCAATTGATCATTATTTTTATACCTGCCTTCAGCTACAAGCTCTACCTCCATTTCCCTGTACTGCCTTTGTGCCTCTAAACTAGTTCCCTTCATACTCAGACTCTCTGGTGCACCTCATTAATGCACAAAAATGGTGTGTTTCTGAATTAGGAAGGAGTGGGGGGAGTAGTATGGCAATCATCTTGTGCTACCATTGTCAGGAATCCTGGGCTATTAACAATGTATTTTCTAATCTCAGTTGCTATAAAACATCTCTTGCAAGGCCACTTCTCAAATTTAATTTTCTTAATCAATCAATCAATCAATCAATGCTTTACCTGCCTTCCACTAGATACTCCACCTCCATTTCCCTGTACTGCCCTCCAACCTCTGTCTGATTTAGTTGATTATCGAAAACATTCTTTCTATGGGGTCATATAGTTTATTAAACTGCCATCCAGTCTGAAACTGCTGTGTCACAATGTTTCAGAAATGTGCTATACTATTTTAAACTGCCATATGTTTGTGCTGCTGCTCTGTTGCTTAGTTTAGCCAGCCATTTTTTGGCCAATATTGATGAACATTATTGTGAGCTATGAGGTAGTCAAAATTGACTGGAAATGGCTGGAAATTAATGCTCATGAGGTTAAATAACACTGTAGAAACAAAACAGACCCAAAATATATGATTTTAGCTGTTTTTATCAGTTTATTTTAAAAATCCACTTCCATAACCTAATCCAAGACCTAAACATGTAAGGGTGTTTTGGCAAAACCAAAACCAGATACTGAATTAGAACCAAAACCAAAACACAGGGGTCTGTGCACATCTCTAGTACATAACAATATTAGCCATGAAATGAGAAGCAAAACAGCTACTGATCAACAGGATACTATTTGGATTTTTAATTCAATATGTTTTGTGTAAAAGATTAAATTAAACATCATAAAAGCAATATTTTAACTATATTGGTTGTTTATATTTAAATTGTCATAATTTATTTGGCCTTACTGTATTTAGGAGATTTAAATGATACAGTATGATGCTATTCCTATACAGTAGGTACATTGTGCAATCAAGCACATCTCAATTAATTTGATATTTTAGGAGTATATGGATTTCATTTTAACTATTTGTTGTACAATGTTTGAGTTTTAATTTGAAATAATGTAACTAGCAGGCAATTTATTATACTATAATGATTGTAAAAGTTGACATGATTAAGTGGGTTTATGTCATTCATCAATTTATTTTAATTGTATTATCAATAGTGCTGTCACACATTTTTTAGAGTCTCTTTATCATTAGATATCTGATGAAATGATCAGTCTAGATAATTTGATTTTGACTGTAGTTGATGATCCACTTGATGATAATGGGAGTATGACACGATCGAAATAACCACCAGTCATTAGAATACTGGGTAATCCATGTTGCTTGTCATCATTCACCTACTGGAATACCCAGTAAGTGTTCTGTATTTATTTTAAAGTTATGCCAATTTATTTAAATCAATTGTAGAAATGTCAAGTGCTAACGTCATACTCATTCCCACAATGTCTGCTGACAGATGTAATTTGGAGCCTGCACCTTGTGACCAGATGTTCCATCAGAAGATTTGAACCACTAATATCTGCTGATCAGGGCCTTGTCTGTTTTAATCTTAATTAAAATGCATAAAAATGAAACTTCAAGTTAATAGCTATTATATAGCAACACCTCTAATGGTTAGTGTTTCACAGGATATTCAATCTGGAAACTCAAGCCAAAACCTTTAATCTAGGGACTAGGGTATGACAAGGCCTACAGTCTGCAGGCAACTTAGTACATGCAACCTGTTATCTGGCATAAGGGAGGACTTTCTATCTGAACACTACTGCTTGGTAGGACCTCCAATCTTCTGGTTATTGTAAGGAAGAACCTCTACTCTGATGGTTTGTACTGTAAATATTAGGTCCAGGACCAGACTGTGACTAAAAATAGGCCCTGGCATTTAATGCACACAGGCCCACCTCAAGTCAAGATCTGGCCCCTGGCATAGACTTCTCCTCTTATTATTCCTGACACCTCCCACTTCTTAGTCTATGTTCTTACAAATATAATTAATATTAGCACAACATACAAGTGTACATCATTCTCTGTATTAAAGTACACACAACAGAGCTCATCTTGCAAGGGATTCAAACATGTGCCACAGTCAGACATTTGGTATTTGGTTAGTTCTGTTATGTAAAGCTGCCACTTTATTGGTGTAGGTCACACACAAAGAATCAGGAAGGCATTTTCCCAATTGACCAAGCCCTAACTTAGCAGTTGTAGAGGATTAGAAAGTGTTCACTGAAGGATTTTTTTTAGGGCAGGGGTGCTGAACACAGAGGAAGATACATCCATAACTACACATTTTGATGTCCTGTGTACATAAAGAGAATTGGTGTCCCCATCCATAAATGAAGCAGGGATAGTGTGCACCTAAGGCACCTGCCCAAAAAATAGTTGTGGTCTCACTGGGAGGGAATGTGACCACATAATAGTACCCACAATTCACATTATGCCACACAGAGTTCATTCACATTATGGCAAGGAGCCCATTCACATTATGCCACGCAGAGCCCAATCATGTTATGCCACACAGTAGTAGAGCTCCTTTTAATACATTATGCCACATTACTCCACACACAGTAATGTCACACAGTAATGACTTTACAAATTATGCCACACAGTAGTAATGCCACTTACATATTATGCCACACAGTAATGCTCCTTATAACAGTGAGCCGCACAGTAATGCCCATTATGCTCTCCCTCCCAGCAACTCACATACCCTTGTGTCCCACCAGCAGCCTCTCACCTCTATCCCCCTGTGATCCTCCTCCAGCAGCCTGTGGATTTGACGCCGCACTGGCAGGCAGCTGCAACCCTTGAATCATTCTAATTTGGTGCTGATCACGGGCCAATCAAAGCTTGTGAACTAGCAGCTGCTTATGATTCCAATGTTTTGATTAGTAAATGGCTGAACTTGAAATCTAGGGGCCTAAGGTATTAATAGGGCAATATCTCCTGTGGCAAACATGTGCTGAAAATAATTAATTTTAGTTCTTGGTAGACTATGTCTACTTGATTAAACAAATTCCTCCAGCAGCAATAATAAAAATAACTGTACAAATTGTCAAAATAACAGCATTTGCTAAGAAACACTTGACATTCACCGGTGTATTGTCCACTTCACAGAAAGTGTAACAACAATATGGAATGAGTCATGTGAGCTGCTCCTGCCAAAGTGGTCCATAAAATGTTTTATGATATGGCAGGACCTGCAATGTGCTGGTCATCATATGGAAGGAAATCTGTTATGGTGGCTAGTATATACAGCCATGGCCAAAAGTTTTGAGAATGACACAAGTTTTAGTTTTCACAAAGTCTTCTGCTTCAGTTTTTATGATGGCAATTTGCATATACTCCAGAATGTCATGAAGAGTGATCACATGAATTGCAAAGTGCCTCTTTGCCATGACAATGAACTTAGGACCTGATTCAGAGCCGCTCGCAAAAAGCGAGCCCTCGCTCTGAATCAGGGCGGCCGCTTTTTTAAAAATAAAATGGCCTCCTGGCCACTCGCTAAGCTGTGGGTGACCACAGCTTTTGTGAGCGGCTAGGTGATGGTTGAGATGGTCACGACCATCGTGACCATCGGGCTTGCGATGAGACCCTTGTGGTAGGGTCTCGTCTGCCGCAAGCCCCAGTAAGCTTCTGGCTCTAATTGAGCCGGAAGCTCAATACTGACATCACCAGTGAGCCATGGAGCGAGTGATTTCTAGCTCGCTTCGGGGCTCATGCACGCCACGTGTGCACACTGCCCGGCCATCAACCCGCTAGCGAGCGGGTCGGAATCAGGCACTTAATCCCCAAAACAAAATTTCCACTGCATTTCAGCCCTGCCACAAAAGCTCACATCATGTCAGTGATTCTCTCGTTAACACAGGTGAGAGTGTTGATGAGGATAAGGCTGGAGATCACTCTGTCATGCTGATTGAGTTCAAATAACAGACTGGAAGCTTTAAAAGTATGGGTGGAGCTTGAAATCATTGTTCTTTCTCTGTTAACCATGGTTGCCTGCAAGGAAACACATGCAGTATTCATTGCTTTGCACAAAAAAGGATTCACAGGCAAGGATATTGCTGCTAGTAAGATTGCACCTAAATCAACCATTTATCGGATCATCAAGAACTTCAAGGTTAGAGATTCAATAGTTGTTAAGAAGGCTTCAGGGTGCCCAAGAACGTCCATCAAGCGCTAGGACCATCTCGTAAAGTTGATTAGCTGTGGGTTAGGGGCACCACCAGTACAGAGCTTGCTCAGGAATGGCAGCAGGTAGGTGTGAGTGCATCTTCATGCAAAGTGAGGCAAAGACTTTTGGAGGATGGCCTAGTGTCAAGAAGGGCAGCAAAGAAGCCACTTCTCTCCAGGAAAAACATCAGGGACAGTCTGATATTCTGCAAAATTTACAGGGATTGGACTGCTGAGGACTGGGGTAAAGTTATTTTCTCTGATGAATCCTCTTTCAGATTTTTTGGGGCATTTGGAAAAATGCTTGTCCAGAGAAGGAAAGATGAGCACTACCAGCAGTATTGTGTCATGCCAACAGTAAAGCATCCTGTATGGGGTTGCTTCTCAGCCAAGGGAGTGGGCTCACTCACAATTTTATGTATAAACGAATAATGGGTCCCTTGCGCACTGGATAACTGACACTAGTTGTTGTGGGGTGTGCTGCGAGTAGAACAGAGGTGCCTCGTCCTCTTAGGTTTGCAAATAGAAGGGAGTGGTTACCACGCTCAACCCCTGGATGGTGTATTTGATGCTTGTGTGTCTATAGATCAAACTGGTATGTGGCTTATAATGTAATTTATTAATACAATACAATATGGACTTTTATGTGTCAAAGAATAAAGTCACAGTGTTACACACAAATATACAAACATACAAGTGAATACATTCTGAATGGTACAGTTGCAGTAGGTCAGAATAAAGTATTAACACAAGAATATAAATGCCTGACCGGCAGTATACAGCAGAGTACGGCGTCCCGCAGTGCTGTTATAGTTAGTTGGCATGCGTATAGAATAATGAAGTCAGTGGTTAGTGGTGAAAAACAAGGGATATGCACGAATAGTTACTGTAGATGATGGTAGTGACTGTCACACTCTCTCCTCCCCCCTGTTCTGTTTCTACCTCACTCTCCAAGCTATCCAAATTATTGTGCATTAACAGCCACTACCATCATCTACAGTAACTATTCCTGGCTACGTTTCTTCAACCTTTTAACAATTTTTTTCTATATCCGATCTCTGCACCTTATTGGATCGTGCATATCCCTTGTTTTTCACCACTAACCACTGACTTCATTATTCTATACACATGCCAACTACCGTGTTTCCCTGATAATAAGACCTACCCTGAAAATAAGCCCTACCCTTACTTGTGAAGCCTGGTCTAAAATAAGCCCTACCACGAAAATAAGACCTACCTTTTTTTCTTTTTGAGCTGGGAACGCTGCAGAGGCCAGCGTTCCCAGTCATGCAGTGCGCGGGTGACATCATGACATCACCCGTGCGCTGAGGATTCTGTGCGGCCGCGCCTGCTGGATCATATTAGATCCAGTCAGCGCACAAGTGAAAGGGACATCCCGGACGGCGGTGACTCAGGTAAGTACCGTACTTGCACTGCAATAAGGGGACCTGCATAAAGGACACTGCTACAGGGGGGGTCTGCATAAGGGGCACTGCTACACAAGGGAGGCTGCATAAGGGGCACTGCTACAGGGAGGGGGCCTGCATAAGGGGCACTGCTACACAAGGGAAGCTGCATAAGGGGCACTGCTACAGGGGGGGCCTGTATAAGGGGCACTGCTACAGGGGGGCCTGCATAAGGGGCTGTCAATGTTAGTTAAAATAAGACCTATCCCAAAAATAAGCCCAATGGTGTTTTTTGGAGCCGTAAAAAAAATAAGACAGTGTCTTATTATCGGGGGAACATGGTAACTATAACAGCACTGCGGGATGCCGCACTCTGCCGTCTACTGCCGGTCAGGCATTTATATTCTTGTGTTAATACTTTATTCCGACCTACTGCAACTGCACCATTCAGAATGTATTCTCTTGTATGTTTGTATATTTGTGTGTAACACTGTGACTTTATTCTTTGACACATAAAAGTCTATATCATATTGTATTAATAAATTACATTATATCCCACATACCAGTTTGATCTATAGACACACAAGCATCAAATACACCATCCAGGGGTTGAGCGCGGTAACCACTCCCTTCTTTTCACTCACAATTTTGCCTAAGAACACAGTCATGAATAAAGAATGGTACCAAAACATACTCCAAGAGCAACCATCCAATAACAGTTTGGTGATGAACAGTGCCTTTCCCAGCATGATGGAGCACCTTGCCATAAGTTAAAAGTGATTACCTGTAAGTGGCTCGGGGAACAAAACATCAAAATTTTGTGTCCATGGCCAGTAAAATCCCAAAGCCTTTATCCCACTGAGAACTTGTGGTCAATCCTCCAGATATGGGTGGACAAACAAAAACCCACAAATTCTGACAAACTCCAAGCATTGATCAGGCAAAATGGGCGGCCATCAGTCAAAAAATGTGGCCAAGAAGTTGATTGACAGCATGCCAGGTTGAATTGCAGAGGTCTTGAAAATGAAGGCATGACACTGCAAATATTGACTCTTTGCATAAATTTACTGTACTGTAATTGTTCTTAAACACTTATGAAATGCTTGTACTTTTACTTCAGTAACATCTGACAAAAAGGTATAAAAACACTGAAGCAGCAAACTGTGTGAAAACCAATACTTGTGTAATTCTCAAAACATTTGGCCATGGCTGAAGATAACCTGTACCTACATTCTTGTAACTCTATACAGTATGTCTTCCAAAAACCCATTTTGCTTTTTGTTATATGGTAGGACCTTTAGTCTGGAGGCTATTGTATGCCAGGTTTGTGGCTAGTGAATGAAAAAGCCCAAATATTGTGAATAGTGTATTGCTGGACCTCCAATGCATAATGTCCATTTTGGTGGCTAATGTATGGCAGGACTTCGAAGTTATTGGCTAATTTATGTAATAAATTATAATTAAAAGTAATCTGAAGGATAGTGTAGGGCGATATATACAATTTTGTTGCAAACGTATGACAGGACCTTGAATTTGCTGGCTAGTGTATGGCAGGGTCTCTAGTATGGTGGCTGGTATATAACTAAATACTCCAGTCCAGTGAGTATAGCAGGGCCTTCAGTCTAGAGGATAGTGTATGGCAGGGCCTAAATTTTCCTAGCTGGTATGAGACAAGACCTCCAGTCCACTGGCTATTGTATGGTAGGACCTCTAGTCTGGTATCTAGTTTATAACTGGGCTCCTATCTGGCCACAAGTAAATAGCATGCCTTCCAATCTACTGATTAGTTTATGAAAGATCCCTACATGATGTTTGCACATTGGTTTTTGTAGAGCAAATTTATTAGTAGCTGTAATTGTGCATTAACACGCATGTTTTGGTTTTGGCTAAACCACCCTCAAGTGTTTCGGTTCAGTTTTGGTTTTGGATTTCTTGATAAATTGATAAAAATAGCTAAAATTATGTCTTTGAACATGTTTACATGCAATCAAAACCCAAAGATTTCATTTTTGAGTTCCAAACATACAACAGACCTGAGCCAGGACTTGGTTCTACTCAGAACCCCAAACGTGATCTGAGTCAACACACAGTGTCTATTGAGGTAGCACAACCCAGTACTAAACCCCTGCTAGTTGACAGGATCTAGTTTTTGTCCTGTTAGACATCAAGGCAGACTTACTGTACAGTATATTCCAGTGTAAATTCTCTTCTTTCCAACAATGGCACACTTGAAGAGGAGACATACAAGTTGAAGCAGAGATTATTTTAATTTTGGTCCAAAAAACATTCACTAAAAAAACAGCATATGTGGACATATAGTTTACAGAGTTGCAACTATTGTAAAATGCTTGCATATCTGTACCAGTACCATATGCACCAAGTTTATGTTAGACTATACCTTCCAGGGGTTCACTATGCAATCAGGCAGTTATCGAGTACTACAGTATTTTTATTGTCAAACAATACACCATACATGAAAGTACAATTTAAACAAATGTCAGCCAGTTTAAAACACCTTGGGGTCTATTTACTAGGTAGTGTTAGGGGACAGAGTGAAAAGTGATAAGGTGCCAGCCAATCAGCTCCCAACTGTCATTTTTCAAACACAGCCTGTGAGATGAAAGTTGGGAGCTGATTGGCTGGCACCTTATCACTTTCTTATCACTTTTCACTCTGTCTCCTAACACTGCTTAGTAAATAGACCCCCTTGTCTCTTCAGTCTCTTACACAGTGGACTGCAGTCATCTTTACTACTGGATACTGGATACTACTGGATACTTGAGTATTGGCCCCTTGGCCTGATTTCCCCTAAATACATATACCAGCAGGCCAGCCACATTACAAGACTCACAGTGTGCAATGATCTGCAGATGCCAAGTGCTGCAGGAGACCCAAGCTCCAAATCATGGACTGGTTCAAAGTGACATCTCTCCACAAAATAGAACATCTATTCCAGGGCTGGGAATCACCATTTAAGGACAATTATATTTCCTTTGCAATCGGGACTAGATTATGGGTGGATCTAGAATTCACACCGTTCTTGGAATTCTAGCTGTAATAAGGGGCTGTTACAGGGATGTCCCTTTACAAACCCACACTGTCCCTTCATTGTACCCTAGTGTTCTGAGGATAACTTAAAGGGATAGAAAACTATTTTGCCCATATTTCATACTATGTGAGAAATGATGCACCCTTTTCAACACAGTAAGTTTTAAGATTTGTCTTGTGAAAATTTAACAAAACTCATTTTAAATTTATGAAACCTCTGTAAAAATATCATAAAAATGTCATAACCATGATATTTGCTTGTCACTTAAAAGTTTATAACAATAAAGGTGTACTATACTTTTAACGCATTGTTAGTACAGTCGACTGTCAGCCACAAAACATAACACAAAAGTCTGCAACATGTATGATCTGCACTTATGTGAGAGTAATAATATATTGTGTAAAAAAATATGTTTTTTTCTCTACTAAATAATACGGTTTTAAATAGTCATGTGAATAAATTAGGGTTAAAAACTTTAAATTTATATTCTGAAATTGTGATTGACTTAATTCTATGTAATAGCATAATATGTGGCTATTAACATGACATAATTCTGTTTCTAAAATGTCACTTCCTGTAGGGATCTATTACCTTTCAAACTCTTAGGTGCTATGTTGTTTAGGTCTATAAAAAACACACCATTGCTCTCTTTTAGTTGACAAATTACTAAACACAAGAAACGTTTGGATATGTTCTATTTTGTAAGCAGTGACAACAAAAATGCATTTAATACACTCTAGTAGGCTGAAAGTACTGAGATTAAACTTTTGATTGCTGATCACAATAGCGTAATGAGTTGATCCTTGACTTGAGTAGTTACTTCTAATAACTTGTCAGTAAAACAGAATATTGAAAATGTGTTTGAAAAGAAGTGCTGAAATGGAAAGGGAGTATACACTAAGTGATATTACACAAAGCTAAAGGGCGGGCATTCTTGAAATAACACATTTCTGTCTAATTATTATAAACCAAGAAAACTCTGGAAGAATAAAGGACATAACTACAATTCCACATGAAGTGTTGCTCAGCTTGGTCATGTTTTAATTATGGGAAATCCTAACTATTCAGATATTAATTGAAGTAATGAGGCTTATGGTACAAATAAGGGTAACACGTTTTTGAGCATGCCTAGGGACATCTGCATGGCACAGATGGTAGAGGAACCAACAAGGAATACAGCTTTATTGGACCTAGTAAATACAAATGCAGATAAGGTGTCCAGTATTTTAGTAAATGAGTATTTAGCTAATAGCATCTCAGCATTTAAAACTTACTTAAAGTAGATTCAATTAATTATTTTATGGATTGGGATGGAAATTGTGGAATGCTGATTCCAATATTCTGGAATATGAGACCAGACTAAGATAAAATGAGGTAAAGGAACCAAAATTGCTTAATGCAATGATTATTTAAAATTATCAGTTGTATAGATAGTTGGTTTGTTTCACTCAAGTTGTAATTTGTGATGCATTCAGTGCAGATTGTGTTGCACTTCATAAGGGCAGGTGACCCCTGAGTGTAGACAGAATGTAATTAAAAAGAAAGTGTGGTAAATGTGGTTACCATATATTATCTAAACTGTTAAACATTGAACACACTTGCTCTCCAGTTCACACCAGTTAGTTAGATTATTAATATTATTACACATTTTTAATTGAAGAGAACGATTAGCTGTTACATGTCGGGGCATATGCATTGTAGTGCAGAAAACAATATAGGCAGTATATATATATATATATATATATATATATATATATACTCTGAAAAGTATAGTTTGATCTTAGTTATGTAATTAGTAATTTTACATTAAATGTTATTTGTCATGACTGCCTACAGGAACAACAGACTCTTTTATAGCTTGATTTTTTTTTTCCTGAAACACAGATATTGTCATTAACATTGCCAATGACCACAGGCTAAATAAATTAATATTTCTGGCCTTGTTCCTTATGACTAGAGATGAACAAATCTTTCAAAACTACAGTATGTTACATATTTAACAAATCTCTCTGGTTGAATTTGGTATTAAGGGGGAGATGTATCAATTTTCACAACTAAATTGCGATACATCTCCCCCTATTCAGCATACTGGTACTTTGGATCACTGGACCATGATGAATGTGGTCACATTACAGCACCCAAAGGGTGGAATTCAATTAGTTTTGCCTGCGACTGATAGTGCCGGGTGCCTGACAGAGCAATTAAATTGTTGCTCCGTTGAGGCGCATACAGCAGAGGAAGCACACATTTCTGCTCGCAGCCCCCGAGCAGGTAAGCAGAAATGTTTGATAAGTTGGCACTTTGGGTGCCAAAATGGAAGTTTGGGCACCAAAAGTAGGACATTAGACGAGTTTAGCCAATTTACGCGATATGCATGGGTGCCCAAAAACAGTTGAATATCACACTCCGATCTCCCGCCACTTTATACAGGAGATATGGTGTGATAAAACAATTGAATTCCCCCCAAAGAATCCTATGGGGAGTGCTTTGCAATGGAGCTGCAGCAGAAAGCTCTGGTATCTTCTGTGGACTTTTTGAATACATATAGGTATATGTATGCATGGTGGTAAAACTAAAAAAATGGCAGTTTTTCGGATTTCCTTTTTTTCCTCGTGATACACCCAGCCCTAAGTGTTCTGTGCATAATTCTTTCTAAATGTTTAATCTTGCTACAATTCCCAGTTGTACTTCAACCACGCCATGGATCAGACATTGTTATCCTAGCCCTAGACTATAAATTCTGCAAAATACAGAATTTACAGACAGAGTTAATCATTTTGTATGAAATGTGGCTGGAAGTACATCTGTATATATGAGACTTCATGGAATCTACTAGTTAAGCTTTTGAGATCCATACAACCTGATAACTAGTGTAACTATACAGATATGGGAATATATATGGAATGGAGCAGTTAGCCTGGGTCAGAAAGAAACATAATTATAAGGTGAGCAAGCAGTCTACGCATGTTGGCATAGTGTATAGCATTGCTACACTGGAGGTCATGAGTTTAATTCCTGACTAGAGACTTATCTGTGCAGAGTTTGAAAGTTCTCCTTGTGTTTTTGTATATTTCTTCTGGGCAGGGGTGGATTGGGCCACTGAGACAGCGAGTAAGTTCCCGCTGGACCGGTCCCACTCTCCCCTCTGCCAGGCCGGCTTACCCTGCCTGCCAACCCGGGCTTATTTATGTGGCCATACTTCATGGATTTGCGTTCCACTGTGAAACGCAAACCAGAAGCTGACATGAGCTCCGGCTAGCAGAAACTTCTGGGTTTCATTAGCTGGGAGCAGTGGCGGGCAATGTACAATTGGCCAGGGATGTGCCTTCAGGTCAGGAGCCATCCCTGAACACTTTGGCTAAGTGTGACTGCTCCATGGCTCAACAAGTTTATCACTACTCTTGATCTGACAAAGGACCGGTAACACAGCAAGAGGAAACCACAAAACTGGAGATCCTTTCCACATTCTTTGCACTTTTTACAGTTTAAAACTATGCTATGGACACTCATGGAGAGCCAGGTTCCCTTTAAGCCTGATGGACCACATCTTAGAGCTCCATAAAAACTGTGTAGCATGTTTGGATGATATTGCTGTCTGAATAGGTGGGTCTGACTGCAAATTTGAGGTGTGCATTTGCAAAAAGTGAAACTACTATATATACTTTGGTGCAAAAGGTAAAAACACTGTCCTAAATGTCTTCCCTCTGCTGACAGGATCTTTACTTTATCCACTCTGCTCTTCTGGTCATACACTCCCCACTCTACCCCTTGGCTCCCTAGACACAGTATCCCCAACCCATACACTATCCATCCTACTCCCCAAGCTCTAGGGACATACACTGCCCACCCTATCCCCCCACCCAGTCCCAGGAACAATGCGTTGTTTTTTTGCTGTCGGGGGAGAATATGTTTTTTATTTCCTGTCAGGAGCCAATGTTTTTTTTGTTTTTGCTGCTGGGGGCCAATGTGTTTTTTTTTTCCTCTCTGGGACCATTGCGTTTTATTTTTTTTCTATTGAGGCCAAACTTTTTTTTTTTCTGTGGGAGCCAATGTGTTTTATTGTTAGCTCTAGGGGCCAATGTGTGTTTTTTCTTGTGGAGGCCAATGCGTTTCATTTTTTTTCCTGTCAGTGGCCAATGTGTTTTATTGTTTAAAGTAGCAACCAATGTGTTTTTTTTTCATGTGGGGGCCTATGTGTGTATTTTTTCCTGTGGGGGCCAATGTGTTTTTTTGTGCAATGTTTCTTGTCTGAGTTTCACTGCACATGCATCTTTATGGTGTTTGTACAAAGTTGCAATACAGATGCAGATGCATAATGTTGCAGGTGCAACTGCAGCAAAAGATGCATGGAAGACCGCAACTGCATCCAACTCAGAATCAGGCCCTATGAGGAGAGATCCCACCCCCCTTAACAGACCCCACTCCTTCAACAGATCCCGCTCCCATTAGGGCTGCTTCCATAAATATCCCAGGCTGGTTTTCCATGCCAATTAGGCCCTGCCTCTGGGTACTCCAGGATCCAAGATGACTACATGCTGTCTTGCCACCAACCAACATTTTCACGAACAGATATAATTTAAACAAAGATTGTTTCAGACAAAAATATATTAGCTGTTCATAAGGTGTAAACAGCTGTCGTCAGCTGTCATATTATTATTATTATTATTATTATTATTATTATTATTATTATTATTACAATGGTGATATGCAGAATACTTTAGGTAGAAATTACAATTTTTTTATGTAGCTACATTTATTTCAAGAGACATTGGAATATCAATATTATATATTGTTAGAATGACATGTGAGCCATCACCAGAAGAAGTATTTTTAAACTTAAGGCAGAAAAAATATATTAAACATATCATAAAATATGCTTTCCTGTCCAGATAAGAGCAAACTCATCTGTTACTAAAGCTTGGAAGAGAATTAAGGTTCTATTAAAGGAGGAGGAACAGGAGTATAGAAATTATAACTATTATATACTGCAAGGATGGCTGGTGGGTCATACTATAATATATTATACAGTATTTTAGTTTTCTGGTATTTTGTATTATAAATAGTGACCTCTTTTGGATTTGTAATCTTTTTGTATTCTCTTATTTATTTCTATAAGGAGAAATATACATATTTTAATTTAAATAAATAATTAAATGTAATAGCACCATACTCTTTCCTCAATATTTATAGTTAGCTCCTTGCAAAAAGTGACTAAATCTGTAGGTATTAATACTAAAACTTCTTTAATGTAAGAAAACAAAGTGATTTCAGAGATTTAGTTATACATAAACTTATCTCTTTGAAACATTGTGGTCACAAAGAGCAGCATTAGACATTACAGGATTAAATCCATTGGAACATTCTAAAAATCAATTCATCTGTTCCTAATAGCATTTCAATAGTATCCTAGTAACCCCTCTGTGAGCCTTCATATGGTCTGTATTTGCAAACACTATAAAAAAAAGGTCCTGCTTTGGAAAAAAAAAAGCTTATGCTAAATCTTTTCACAAAACGGAGAGGTGCAGAATTGAATGTGGGCAAGTGTATTTGCCAACATGCCATATGGGAGCCATGGTTGGGGATTTTTTTTTTTAGAATAATTAAATGTTGATGGCAGAGTTCAAATGGATCATTAAAATTCAAAAGTGTAAGAAACAGATTTTTTCTTATGTTGCTGAACGCTCCAGAGGGCTGAATAGCTAGCAGAAGTGAGCCAGGCTGCAGCAGCGATCAGCGTGTGCTGTGATGGTACTAATTTGATCATAATATAGTCATCTCTGAAGATTACAGCTATTCAATTAAATATTCTAATTAACCTGAAGTATTAGGCAAATGATACTAATTACAAATATTCTCCTGAGATTCAGAGCAATGAAAATCCCACTTGCAACTGATACTTCGAGCCAATGTTTCGTAACACAATGTCCTATATCATAGGCTTTTAGAATATTAAAATGCAGTTAATTTGCCTAAACCTCATTTGTTTAATGGCATTAGCATTTTGTTTGAAATTGTAATAAACGTACATCCCGCTTTCAAGTAAAATTTAAAATGAGTGTACTCTTGGGGTAACTTAAGATTCCTGTTTACAGACCTAGCACTTTATTCAGTAAGCGGAACAGTTTGAGCTTAAACTTGAGTCATTAAACATATTGAAATTGTTTAAAAATGCTAATAATTTGTCTTTTCAAATAAGAAGGAGGATATTTCTGCTGAAAATTTCATTATGGTACACATTTGATCAGTTTCCTACCGTGAGTGCCCTGACGCCTGAACTTTCCTTATAGTTTTGCCAGAATAGGATTTTTAGATGCTTTTTTTCACAGCAAGCAATGTGAACTCTGAACAGCAGCTCTCAGGAGAGCCTTTGACTCTCTTTCTATATCAAGCTTGAACCTGCTCCAGGGTAGCACCCTTTCTATTACTGCCTCTTTATTCTTACACAGCAAGTACACTAAAATGGTTGATGCTATCAGCTCACTCAGCTTGCAATCTCCAATCTAGGTGGGGGGAATCAGATTTACCCAGACTGGATAGTACTACAGAAGGCAAAATCTCTGCATACAACTTAGAGTGTGTGCAAGAATTTCAATACACTATGCTGTTAGAGGCAATCATTATACATTTTTATATGACTATGTTAACTAACATAACTGCTTTCTGCTCATAAAAAGAACAGCAAATGTGCAGTGCAGTCAGCATTTATTTTATAAGTTTTACAAGTAGTGCATAGAAATAAATTATTATAAACATATATTTATGAATCATTTTCTTTAGAATAGCATGGTAAGCCTTAATATAGAAAAGAGAATGGTCTCTTTACTTTCTGTATCACTGTTTATTATTGTGATTTTAAACACAATTTGTTTACATTGTCTCCCCTATCTGTAAGGCACTGCAGGATATATTGATGCTGGACCCATTATTTAATGAGCAAGACACATAATTATTGTTATTAATAATAATAATAATAATAATAATAATAATTATTATTATTATTATTATTATTATTATTATTATTATTAGCATATGGTAGTAGTTTGTTGTGTAAGAAAAGGATTTAATGATGATGATAAAAAAAGTAATAATAATAATAATAATAATAATAATAATCATTATTAGTGTTCTTAGAATTAGTAGTAGTATCAGTATCAGTAGTAGTAATAGTAGTATTAAGTAGTTATTATTTTAGTAAAGTATTTGCAAGCAAAGTAGGCAAAGGTTTTGCTGTGGCCTGTTACAGGAAGTTTCAAAGAATTGTACAATCCAACATTTACTTTAGGTGATAGAGTGATTCAAAATACATTAGGGGCTGTAAAATGATACAATCTTTAAGCATGGTTTATGTATGTACAGTGATCAATTGGTGCTATCATGCAGGGAATGAATACGCTTTGGTGATTTACCTCAGTACTTAGTACTGAAAAAGAATACAGAGTTCTAATGAAATTCTCATGTCCTGCATTGATCCTTTTGCTTCATAAGACAATATAATAGATCAATGTGTATAAAAGGACAATTGTAAAAGAAAACGCATTTATATTTAAGTATATCTGCGTAGGAAACAAAGGAATAAAAATTGTGTCTGATTTAATGTTTAATGAAAAATATGTAAAAAATATATTACATGATAATAAACATGCAATGCAGAATAACAAATTAAATAAATCTAGAATATAAATTATAATTGCTGCATATCACCATATTTGAATATAGTTTTATCTGAAATGGATTCATAAACTATATTACATACAGTATATTTTTTGGTGAAGCAATTACACTTTGTTTTTAAGAATAACGGTTCTTGAATCTTATTTAAATTATATACCAAGAATTTTTACAATTAACTATGTTTTTTTTTCTCAAAACTATGCAGTACACATGCCAAGAAAGAAGTTGGTTCATTAGAATTACACAGGAAAGTAATCAATGCACAACAAAATGTAAATTGACACTTAAGGAGTTCACATTAGAGAAAATACAAATCACAGTCTGCACCTATTTTTGTAGATTTATTTCTTGAGATCCGTGTTGTCTGTGTATAAGGTGCATGAACGTTTATTATGAAAATATTGTTTTACACACGATTATTGCAATATTTACTACTACATGGACCAGATTTGTCTAGTTATGCTTGAAGGTGGCAATAGTGTACATGGATAGATTTTTGCTTCAGAATGAATGATCTCTTTTTCTCATTACCTATTATGTATTCAATTCCACCATACATATAAAACATCAAATTGTGAAACAAACAAGGCAGCTTTTACATCCAAAACTAACAGTAAATAACCACCATAAATTTGGTTTGGCAAAGCTCACACCGGACATATATTGCCATCTTAAGGTTCCCCACATCTCACAACTTTCATGACAAACCCAAGAAAAACTGACCATAGTATCTTGAATGAATGTAGGTTTAACTGATCTGATTAAATTATTTTTATTTAATTTTTTTAACTTAACTCTAATTCCTTTTACAGAGTTGCTGACCTTAAAAAAAAATTGATCCAATATGAAAAGGCATCTTGTAATATTCACATAAATAGGGCTGGGACTGGGATCCAAAACATGTGTATCTACAGTAAAAAAAAAAAAAATAATAATAAAAACGTGTTACTCAACACAATAACTAAAAAGCCTGTAATGCGGATAATTGATTACCACCACCTTCAACAATTTTATTTTATAATTTTCGGGGGATATTATCCCAGCTGGTAAGCCCAGACTTTTAACTAACATCTGTGTTGCTCGATTCCTGCTCCATCTTCACCACTTCAATCTGGCTGACTATATGCAATTAAATCTCAAACATTTTTTCTTTGATTTTACCTATATGTAATGCTATATGTGGGCTACTGGGGACCTTCTCTTAACTCCTGACTTGATGGCTTATCATAAATTCAGGACAAAGTGATGGCAGCCTAGACAACTGTCTAAACCGATGTTTACATGGGTAGCATGACTTCTCATCCTTGTGTGCTTAACAGGTGCATATGATGGGAGTATAAGCAGGCCAAAGAAATATTGTAGTACAAGTGATCAAGATTGGTGACTCAGAACTGACTTTACTCTGTGCGACATTCACAAATATTTGAATACAGTAAGTACAACTAAAGAAGCCCTACAAAGGCAGGTGATTGCCCGATAAAATGCCTCTTTACTCTCCCTTCAACATTCCTCCGGATATATCCACATACACCACACATCTGTATATACTAACCCATCACCACTCCTATGGATATACACATACACCACTCATCTGTATATACCAAACCTTCACATCTCTTCTCTAAGTAACCACAGGGATTTATTATGATCCTGGCTGTCAGGATGCCGGCACTCAGAATGCTAGCACCGGAATCCCGACATCAGTCAGAATTCCAGAGTCAGCATCCCGATCGCTGACATCCCAACAGTAAGTATTGGGGTTAGGTGGAGGGTTAGGGTCAGACACTAGGGGGAGGGTTAGGCTGAGGGGGGGAGAGTTAGGGTTAGCCTTGTATGAGGAGGGTTAGGTTTAGGCAGTGGGGGAAGGCTTAAGTTTAGGCTGCAGCAAGGGAGGGACAGGTTTAAGGGTAGGGGTAAGGTTAGCCAACTTAACTGTAGGTGTCGGCCTTGTAACCCTGTTGGGATGATGGCATTGGGATTCTGAGTGCTGGGATCCTGAGCACCGGCATCCCGTACCCATTCCATACCCACATACAACACACATCTGTATATACTAACCCATCACCACTCCACTAGCTATACCCACATACACAACGCATCTGTATATACTAACCCTTCATCACTCCTTTGTAGATAATCACATACAGCACTCATCTCCTCTGGATATATCCACATACACCGCTCATCTATATATACAGTAGTAGCCCCTCACCGCTCCTCTTGATATACCCACCTACACTGCTCTTCTATACTGTATATACTAACCCATCATCACTCCTCTGGACATACTCGCATACAACACTAATCTGTATATATTAAACCTTCACATCTCTTATGTATATACTTATACAACTTATCTGTCTATACTAACCCAACACCACTCCTTTAGCTATACACACATACACCACAAATCTGCATATACTAACCTATTGTCACTACACTGGATATAGCCACATACACTCATCTGTATATACAGTAGTAGCCCCTCACCGCTCCTCTTGATATACCCACCTACACCGCTCTACTAAACTGTATATACTAACCGATCACCACCCCTCTGGACATACTCACATACACCACTCATCTGTAAATACTGACTCTTCATCACTTTTCTGTTTATACCTACCTAAGCGACTCATCTGTATATACTTAACCCATCACTACTCCACTAGCTATACCCACATACACAACACATCTGTATATACTAACCCATTACCACTCCTCTGGGTATAGAAACATACTGTATGCCACTCATCTGTATATACAGATATGTCTTCACTTGTTTTTTGCTGCAGTTACGCCAAACTGCCCCTCGTGGCCCACCTGGTCCCATGAGACTCTGCTAGTACCGGGTGTCTTTTTTGCATCTTTTTTTGCTGAAAATGTATCTAAATCACAATGTAATGTGACAAGGATGCATCAGTAGACTGTGCTGATTCATTTGATAGGTAACACAAGTATATCTGTATGCGACGGAGTCTCTCAATCAGCATGCAAAGTGCTACTATGCAGCAGCCACAGCTTTTTTCCACGTCTAGTTCTGTTTACTGTCTCAGTCATACACAGATATATGTGTCAAATATCAAATCAATAAGCACAGTCTCCTGGTGCTTTCTAATAACATCGCATTGCGACTTAGATGCATTTTCGGCAAAAAAAGATTCTAGATGCTAGCAGAGTTGCACGGGACCTGGCTGGTCACTTAGGCCAGGTATATCATGTTTAGGGATGAGCGGGTTCGGATTTGTGAAATCCGAACCCCCCCAAGCCCCCCCGAACTGAGTCGTATCCGAGTCAGGCTCGACTTTTCCCACCTGACTCGGATCGGAAATCGAGGCAGAATGTCATCATCCCGCCTTCCGGATCTCACGGGTTTTGGATTCTATAAAAGGTCCCTGCATCAGTGCCAATTCTCACTCTGGCTGTGGACAGTGAAGAGGGAGGGTGGGAGCTAGGGCTGGCTGGGCTGTGTTGTGCTGCTGTTGTCCATAGGGGCTGTGACCACTCAGTCCATAGGGACTGACTGGGCTGTGTTGTGATGCTTTTGTCCATAGGGGCTGGCTGAGCTGTGTTGTGCTGCTGTCATAGGGGCTGGCTGGGCTGTGTTGTGCAGTCAGTTGTCCATAGGGGCTGTGTACACTCTAAAGTCTATAGGGGCTGGCTGGACTGTATTGTGCAGTGTCCCATAAAGGCTGTAGCCATAAAGGGGTGCTGTAGTGTTGTCCAGGGGGGGATCTGTGCATCAGGGGTGCTCCCCCAAAGTGCACTCCAAAAAAAAATATTTTTTTTTTCTGTGTTTGTGAATTGTGTGCGCAGTAGCCGCAAATGCATCAACAAATTAATGCCAAGCATGCACCTGTGTCCCATAAGTAAAGGTCCAGCTGGCTTGTCCGTTAAAGGGTGCTGTAACCCCCAAAGTGCACTCCAAACAAAATAACAAATTATTTTCTGTGTTTGTGATTTGTGTGCACTGTGGCCACACGTGCATCAACAAAGTAGCGCCAAATGTGTGCCTGTGTCCCATAAGTCTGTAAAAGGGTGGTGTAACCCCCAAAGTGCACTCCACAAAAAATAAACAATTCTTTTTTTTCTGTGTTTGTGTGTGAAATATATGTGCAGTAGCCGCATGTGCATCAACACAGCAGCAGTGCCAAGCGTGCGCCTGTGTCATAAGTCAAGGGCCGGTTTGGACATCTGGTCCGGACTGAAGGACGTGCCAACAATGTCAATTAATGACATGTCTGCTGTCACTGCATATGATACTGTCACCACTGACAGAATGGTCCAGGAATTATTTTCTGTGTTTGTGAATTGTGTGTACTGTGGCTGCACGTCCCTCTACAAAGGACCAGTGCCAAGCGTGCGCCTGTGTCATAAGTAAAGGGCCGGCTAGCTTGTCCGTTAAAGGGTGCTATAACCCCCAAAGTGCACTCCACAAAAAAAATTCTTCTTTTTTTTCTATCTTTGAGAATTGTGTGGGCTGTAGCCGCACCTGCATCCTCAAATTAGCAGCAACAGGCGTGCGTCTGTCTGTTAAAGGGTGGTGTGACCCCCAAAGTGCGCTCCACAAAAAATATAAAATTCTATGTTTTTCTGTCTTTGTGAATTGTGTGGGCTGTAGCCGCACCTGCATCTTCAAAGCAGCAGTGACAAGCATGCGTCTGTCTGTTAAAGGGTGGTGTAACCCCCAAAGTGCACTCCAACCAAACTAAAATAATCTTTTTTTCTGTGTTTGTGTGTGAAATGTATGCGCAGTAGCTGCACCTGCATCCTCAAAGTAGCAGAGACAAGCATCCGTCTGTCTGTTAAAGGGTGGTGTAACCCCCAAAGTACACTCCACAAAAAATAAAAAATTCTTCTTTTTTTTTCTGTCTTTGTGATTGTGTGGGCTGTAACCGCACCTGTATCCTCAAAGCAGCAGCGACAAGCAAGCATCTGTCTGTTAAAGGGTGGTGTAACCCCCAAAGTGCACTCCAACAAAAATAAAACATTTTCTTCTGTGTTTGTGAATTGTGTGCACTGTACGTGCATCCTCAAAGCAGCAGCACCAAGCGGGTGCTGTAGGGTGGTGTAACCCTTAAAGTGTGCTCCACAAAAAATAAAAAATTCTTCTTTTTTTTCTGTCTTTGTGAATTGTGTGCACTGTAGCTGTATGTGCATCAACAAAGGAGCAGCGCCAAGCGTGCGCCTGTGTCCCATAAGTAAAGAGCTGGCTGGATCATTTCTTAAAGGGTGGTGTAACCCACAAAGTGCACTAGTCTCCAACAAAAAGAAAAAAATATTTTCTGTGTTTGTGTGCGCCTTAGCCGCACGTATATATAAATATATCATAAATGGAGGACCAAACACTCTCCGATAAAAATAAAATAGGGAATGATCAAGAACCACTTCCTCCTAGTTCTGAAGCTGCTGCCACTAGTCATGACATAGATGATAACATGCCATCAACGTCGTCTGCCAAGGCCGATGCCCCATGTCATAGTAGAGGGCATATACAATCCCAAATGACAAAGTTCAGGAAAATGACCTTAAAAAAACATTTAAATCATCTGAGGAGAAACTTAAACTTGACAATATGCCATTTACGACACTGAGTGGCAAGGAACGGCTAAGGTCTTTCCCTATGTTCATAACTAATGGTTCAGCTTCACGTGACGATGGAAGCCATCCTCCCACTTCAAAAATCAAATGAGTTAAGCTGGCAAAAGCACAGCGAAGAACTGTGCGTTCTAAGAAGATATCACAAATCCCCATGGAGAGTCCAAGTGTGGTGGAGTTTGCGATGCCTGACCTTCCCAGCACTGGACGGGAAGAGGTGGCTCTTTACACCATTTGCATGCCCTCTAATAGTGCTGAAAGGAGCACCCACAGTCCACTTGCTGATATGCAAATTGAAGATGTCACTGTTGAAGTACAACAGGATGAGAATACTGGTGTAGCTGGCGCTGAGGAGGAAGTTGGCGAGGAGGATTCAGATGGTGATGTTCTTTGTTTAAATCAGGCTCCGGGGGAGACAGTTGTTGTCCGTGGGATGAAAAAGCCCATCACGGTAATGCCTGGGCAGAAGACCAAACATTCCACCTCTTTGGTCTGGCAATATTTCTATCCAAATCTGGACAACAACTGTCTTGCCATATGTATCATATGTAAAGGTGAAATAAGTAGGGGTAGGGATGTTAACCACCTAGGAACATCCTCCTTTATACGTAACCTGCAGCGCCTTCATAAAAAGTTACTGTCAAGTTCAGAAACTTTGGCTAAGACCGTAAGCAGTCAAGGGACACATAAATCCGTTTGTCCTGTTGTATCCAAGTGCCTGCATCCACACTGTCAACTCCCTCCTCATCAATTTCCTCCTTAGTCAGGATAGGAAGTAGTCCTGCAGGCCATGTCACTGGCATGACTGACTCTCCTATCCGGGATTCCTCCGGAGGATCCTGCATTGCTACGCCTACTGCTGCCGCTGCTGCTGTTGCTGCTGGGAGTCGTTCATTATCCCAGAGAGGAAGTAGGAACACCACTACTTTTATTGAACAATTGACCCTCCAACAGTCCTTAGTGAGGTGGATGAAGTACAACAGCAGTCATCCTGAAGCAAAACATATAACTGAGGCCTTGACTGCTATGTTGGTGTTAGACGTGCATCCGTTATCCGCCGTTAGTGCAGTGGAATTTAGACAATTGATGGAGGTAGTGTGTCCCCGGTTCCAAATCCCGTCTAGTTTCCACTTCACTAGGCAGGCGATACCGAGACTGTACAGAAACGTCAGAAAAAGTGTCCTCAGTTTCCTGAAAAATGCAGTTGTACCCAATGTCCACTAAACCATGAACATGTGGACACGTGGAACAGGGCAGACTAAGGACTATATGACTGTGACAGCCCACTGGGTAGATGTAGCACCTTACGCAGCAACAACAGCAGCGTCACCAGTAGCAGCATCTCATAAACGCCAGCTCGTTCCAAGGCAGGCTATGCTGTGTATCACCAGTTTTAGGAAGAGGCACACCACCAACAACCTCTTAGAGAAACTGAGGGAAATCATCGCCCAGTGGCTTACCCCACTTAGACTCTCCTGGGGATTTGTGATATCTGACAACGCCACCAATATTGTGCGAGAATTACATCTGGACAAATTGCAACATGTCCCATGTTTTGCTCACACAATAAAGTTGGTGGTGCAGAATTTTCTGAAAAGTGACAGGGGCGTGCAGGAGATGCTTTGGGTGGCCCGAAAAATTTCTGGCCACTTTTGCCATTCAGCAACTGTGTGCCAAAGACTAGAGCTCCAGCAAACACTCTTGAACCTGCCCCACCATCACGTGAAGCAAGAGGTTGTGACGTAGTTGAACTCAACCCTCTATATGCTTCAGAGGATGGAGGAGCAGCAAAAGACCATTCAAGCCTATAAATCCACCTATGACATAGGCAAAGGAGGGGGTATGCACCTGACTTAAGCACAGTGGAGAATGATTTCCATGTTGTGCAAGGTTCTCCAGCCCTTCGAACTTGCCACACGTGAAGTCAGTTCAGACACTGCCAGCTTGAGTCAGGTCATTTCCCTCATCCGGCTTTTGCAGAAGCAGCTGGAGAAAGTGAAGAAGGAGCTGAGACGGAGCGATTCAGCGCTCATCTGTATATACGTCCCTTCACCACTCTTTGTACAATATATACACACCATTCATCTGTATATTTTAACAATTCACCACTCCTGGGATATACCTACTTGTGCCACTCATCTGTATATACTAAACCATCACCACTCCTCTGGACATAGTACAAAAAACACTCATCTGTATATAATAACCCTTCTCTACTCCTCTGTATATACTTACACCACTCATCTGTATAAGCTAACTATTCAGTACTCTTCTGTAGATACCCACATACACCACTCATCTGTATATACTAACTCTGAACCACTCCACTTTAGATACCCATATACACTTCTCATCTCTACTGTGTATACTAACCCTTCACCACTCCTCTGTATATACCAACATACACCACTCATATGTATATACTAACTCTACCACTCCTCTTGATATACCTACATTCCAGAGTGCACTGGAATATGCATATTGTACTGATAGATGCCTTATTCTATTTATTGTGTTCTTACAGCATCAACATATAGTAGATATAATGTACAGTAGGAAATAACTGATTAATTGAGAAAATATTAATGTAATCTTTAGGATTTAATATGTTAAACAGTATTAAAGTGTAATAGCTAAATGGCTAAAATAAGGCAATAGATACATGTTTAAAAAAACATAGTTTACATAAGTCACATTTTAATTAAAGTAGCAATATTATTGTGAAGGAACTCCTGTATGTTTTAATATAATAATAATAGTAATAATAATAATAATAATAATAATAATAATAATAATAATAATAACCTATTACATCAATTTACATAAAGAATTTTTCTCAAATTCAAGAATGTCAACAGTTCTGTAAACAGTCAATATCTACATTGCTCTTCATTATTGCTGTCTATTAATCCCTTCACTCTAAATAGTTATACAGTCAGTAAATGTGATATCCAGGTAATGTTTAAGAAAAGGAGATGGGTTAGAAGCAGAAGGTGCATCATGATGTAAACAAGTACTGTAGCTTTTTCTCAAGCTGATGAGACAGGAGGGGATGTAGTAAAAACTTAGACAGTCAAAACTCACACAATAAAAAGGTTGACACCAAAATGTCGACTGCCATACGGACAACAGGGTCATAATGTCAACACCATCAAAATGTTGACAGTCAAAGTGTAGACAATCAAAATATAAATACAGTTAAAATATAGACCAATATTAAGGTCATCAACCAAAATGTAGACATAGTTAAAATGTCGACAGTCATAAAGTCAATATAGTTAAAATAAGAACTAGTTGTGACCAGTAAACAGTGAGCCTGTAATATCAGACTGATTGCAATTAGAAACTCAGATGATGCTCCCCATCATATGCTAATTACAGTAAACCTGTTACAATTGCAGTCAGACAGATTATCATAATGCTATGATTCTCAGATAGTGTCCCACTGACGGAATTGGTATATAATGCTGGTGGCTTATTTGCCGCTGGATAAAATACCGACACCAGAAGCCCAAATGGTCTACATCAGGGGCGGAATTACCGGCGGTGCAGCCAGTGCAGCGCACCGGGGCCCACGGCAGTGAAGGGGCCTGCCATCCGCAGCTGGCAGCGTTATCAGCAGTACGTACTGTGATGATTCAGACTGACTCATTACAGCACGTTGCGGGACTCACGGACGGCTGGGGGCCCTAACAAAGAAGGAGGACACCGCTGCGGTCCGGCCAGAGAAGAGAGGAGGGTAGTGGGTGGTCTGGCCGAAGGAGGACAGCATCTCCCTTCCCAAAGATGGAACTACAGGCGTTGCTACGGTGATCGCCTTCCCACCCTGTAGTCCAGGGAAGCAGGTGAGTGTGCTGGCACTGCCTGGGGGGAGGTGCCTGTGAGTACTGTGATTGGGATGAGTGCTGCAAGGGGGGGGTTAGTGAGCTATGAGGTTAAGCTGTGAAAGATCAATGTGCGCTATTAGGGGGCTATAAGCTGTGATGGGGACTGCAAGCTATGAGGGGTAAGTGAGCTATGATGGGGTCAGTGTATGCTATTAAGGGGGTTATAAACTGCAAGGAGGGACAGAGGGCTATGAAGAGGTTAGTGTGTGCTATGAGGAGGGTAATTGTGTGCTATTAGGGGGTTATAAACTGCAAGGGGAACAGGAGGCTATGAGGGGTAAGAGAACTATGATGGGGTCAGTGTGTGCTATGGGTGGGGTCATAAGCTGTGGGAGGCAGTGAGTGCTGCAAAGGGGGGCAGTGAACTGAGGACAGTGAGTGCTGCAAAGGGTTAGTTAGCTGTGAGGGACAATAAGTGCTGCAAAGGTTAGTAAGCTGTGAGGTGTGGAGTGTTGTGAAGGGGGTCAGTGAGTTCTGCAATTGGGCATTGAGAGCTGCGAGAGGGCAGTGAGCTACAGTATGAATGGGCAGTGAGAGCTGCGGGGGGGAGGGGGGCAGTTAGCAGAGAGGGAGTAAGATTGTGCCACAAGGGGTTCAGTGTGAAATTGAAGGAACTAAAATGGTAGAAAATAATACAGTGCTAATAAAATATGGATAAATGACATTTGTAATCTCCTGTATCCACAGTTTTTCTTTTGCTTGGTGGGGTGGGGTTGGGGGGCCCAAAGCATATTCTTGCACCTGGGCCCACCACTCTCCTGTTCCAACACTGGTCTACATCCCGACTGGGTCTGATAAATACACTAACTCTCCCCTGTTCCCCCCTAACCATAACCCTTCCTTAGTGGTGACTAACCCTACCTCCCCCTGGTGGTGCCTAAACCTTAACTTCCCTTCCCCTAGCCTAACCCTCCTCAGACGATGCCTAACCCTAAGTACCCCCGGGGTGCCTAAACCTAACCCTCGCCCCTGTGACTAACAGCTAGAAAGCCCCATTTACCTTCATTCGGGATGTCGGCTTTTGGGATTTTGGCATGGGGCTAAAGATAGGCAGCAGGATTTTGACGCCTATCTTTAGTCCAAAGTCGGGCTTCCATTGTTGGGATTCCGATGGCCAGCATCGCAGCCAGCGGTAATCTGACTGCATCCCCCACTGACAGGTGCTGTGGAACCACACAGGCCAGCATGCGCTGCCATAGATTTGCTGGTATGGTCTTTTCAAACTCCTGCAGGGCATGCTGGCATGTGTAGTTCCAGAGCGGCATGCGCTAATTGTCATGGCTGTAATTGCTGCTTCTGCTAAACCCCATCATGATAGTGCTGCTGTTAGGGCATGATAAAACTGTGGCAGGGTATGCTGGCATATGTTGTTCCACAGCAACATACATTAATTGCAATGGCCATGATTGCTGCGTCCGCTAATCCTCTTCGTAGTAGAACTAAATAAGTTACAAGAACGGTAACGCTAATCCCCTGCTTAGTTGTGCTACATATATGATAAGCAAAGCATGTACTCCTGCCTATATTTTGTCTACAGGTTACAGTATGTGCAATGAATTATTGACATTTTGACAGTCTATATTTTTTTATGGTCAAAATGTTGACATGCCCATAGTTTGAATGCTGACTAAGCCCCTGTATGCGCAGCTAACTATATTGTCACTGGCACCTTCTTACTTCAATACCTTCTTGATATTAATTTAAATTGCAATTTTTTTTTTGTCATGAAAATTTTCTTTCTCGCGACCAAAATGTAATAAGCAGTAATTATTATAAGCTTTTTTCTAAACGGAAAATGGTATGGTCAGTTTGTTTTGTTATTATCTTAATAAAATAAATGAAACATGTTTTTTATGTTTCTGCAACCTTACAATATTTTTTAAAGCAACAGATTGATACTGATGTTAGCATGATAATTGCAGTTAAACTGATACTGCTGTTGGCATGCTAATTGCTATCAGACTGAAACTACTGTTTGCTAGAACTCGGTTACATCATGATTCTCCTCCACCAGGGGTCGCCAGGCCTCCTACAGATGTGAACTTCACTTCTGGAATGGATCTCACTAGAGGGTCTACTACTATGACTCTGATCTGTGGTCAGGTGTCAGGTAATTGACTACTGATTCACCAGCATGGATTACACCTGACATCTGGCTTTTCAAGTCTGCCTGGTTCCAACATTCATTGCTTCTGATATGTTTCTGTTCTTGTGTTCATGTGTTCTTGTGAGCTCCTTGTGTATTATGCCTGCCAAGCTAAAGAACTTTTGCCATTAATCGGGTTACCTTCCATCTGTTCCTTTGTCAGTTATACAAGACATTATTTGTTTCTGCCTTGTTCCCATTCTAATTTCTGGACATTATCTGCACTTCCAAGGTTATCTACACTTCCAAGTATATCTGCAATTCCTTACCGCTATATCCTCACTCAATAAACATCCTTTTGAATATATTACTATATTCTGTGACTTGTTGCTCAATCACACCCAGGGGGTTCATAACAGAATTACACAGCCAAACAAATCAGAGAATGCTGTAGAGTCTGTTACTCTGGCTTCTACTAGTCAACCCCTTGTTGCAGAACTTCTTGGAGTGCTCTTTAATGCCATTCCTCCCTGTGGATCTCACTTTGTTCTCTGCTGCGTTTTGCCAGAACTCCTTCAGAAAATGTCTCCACTCCTCCAGGCTGTTACAATTCCTGATCTGCCATTAGGAGACTGCACCTTAGCACTCCAAAAGGGACCTTGTTTTCAAAGGTTCTCCACTACATATGTCACATCAGCCTCTAATGCTACACAGCTGATTACTGGGAGTAACAAGTGCTCTAGTGGTCCTCATGCTTCCCTTACTGAGGCAGAGCATACTTTTCATATATGTAATCAGCTGTGTTAATATTGTGCCAGTCTTGAACAATTGTTGCTCATATTCAATCTGGGTAATGCCAGGATGAAGTTACCTCATAGCAGCAAAGCACCAGGAGGGGTATCTAGTGCCATAGCCCCAGAAGGTATCTCTAGTACCACAGCATCAGAAGGGGTCTGTAGTGCCATAGCACCAGGAGGGGTCCTCAGTGTCAAAACCCCAGGAGGTTTCTATAGTCTCACAGCCCCAGGAGAGGTCTCTAGTGTCACAGCTGCAGGAGGAATCTCTAGTGTTACTGCCCCAGGAGGGATATCTAGTGCCACTGCCCTAGAAAGATTGCTAGTGCCACAGCTCCAGGAGGGGTTACTAGTGTCACAGCCCCAGTGGAGAACTCCTGTCTGCCAGTCCTGATGAGGGACTTCTGTCTGCCAGTCCCAGTTGGGGACACCTGTCTGCCAGTCCCATTGGAGAATCTTGTCTGCCAGTACCAGTGGGGGACTACTGTCTGCCTGTTCCTGAGAGGGCACCATCCCTGCAGCCTTTTGTTATTCACAGGTTGCCTCACACTGCTGCCCAACTTGAGTTATCTCACAGTGCTGCTCTGCCAGCCACCAACCCAAGTGCCATAATGCCAGCCATCAACCCGAGGACCATCTTCCTAGCCACCAAACTGAATACCTATACACTCGAGCATGATGTTCTGTCTAGCATTGCCTCCAGGCATAATGAGCATGAGCATGAGTTTTGAGCATGAGATTCTGTCTTTCTTTCCAGAGGTTTGAGAGGTGTCCATTGCCTTGCCAGAGGTCCAAGAAATATCCATCCCTTAGCCAGGGGTCAAAGAGGTGCTTGCTGCATAGCCAGAGGTCCAAGTAGTTTCTGTCACCTTGCCAGAGGTCTGAGAAGTGTTTATTGCCTTAACAAATGTCTCAGAGATGCCCGCTGCCTTGCCAGACATCCAAAAAGTTCTGTTTGCTCACACCTGCAGGAGTGATGTTCTGCCTGCCCATGGCTTATAGCTTGAAGCTATGTCTGCCCAGACCACTGGGCACAAGGTTCTGTGTGCTCATGCCTCTGGGTTTGAGGGTTTTTTTCCTACACCTCTGGGCATGAGGTTCTGTTTGCCCACATCTCCAGCCACAAGGTTCTGCCTGCGCATGCCACCAAGTGTTAGGTTCTGTCTGCCCACACCTCTATGTGCAAGGTTCTGTCAACTCAGTTCAGTGTCCAAAGGACATCTGCTGCCAGTGCAGTAGCTTCAGTCTTGTCTGGTAGCAATAAACAGAAATTTATGCAAAAGGATTGGCAGTATAACCTGCATGCCCACTTCCATCGCAAGTGTCCAGCCCAAGTTCACCACACCATAAAATAGCAAATATAGAACTAACGGAAAGCCCACCAAGTGCTGGTTTCTGTTCTCTACTCCTCTTAAAAATGGAGAAAGATTCACAAATGGATTATCTGTAATCACTCTTATATAGGCTGCATTATTTTACAACACAGCAACTCACCTTAAAAAGGTGAATGACATTCCTTGAAAGGTTTCTTTGATCTTCTCTCAAACTGAATCAACACCTCCCCAAACCATGGGCTTCAAACTTCCAAATAAAAAAATGTAGAAGGAATGCTCCTCATAGTGGTTAAAAGTATAACATATTTATTAAATCTATTCTATACAGGCAACATGGTTACTTCATACTGTTAGAAGCCTCCCGAGAAAGGCACACATATGAATGAGAAGTAATGACAATTGCACCCAGGCACATCACTTCCCTTCTACAGCGTGGACCTTTACAGGATCTCCTAGTATAACGAATGGGTTTTCACCTCCTCCACTGATGCATTTTGGACGTGACACCTTGACAAAGGACTTGTATCCAAAATGCGTTAGTAGAGGAGGTGGTTGCCCAATGTGCTAAAACGTGCACTTGAAAATTATATTTATATTTTTAACTACTTTTTGAATTAGATTAATGAAATGTATAGTATTTACACAATAGCCATACTAGGTATACTTTTTGAAAAGTAGACAAGCTAATACATCAAATAAGGGAACCTCTGAGTATATTAAATTCAGGATGGGGACGATATGGACATCAGGACACCCTCCATCTATGGTCTTCTTATCACTTTCTGTAGACAGACAATAACTACTAAGGGGGCACATCGTTTTAAGTAAGGGATTCCTATCTTTCAAAAGTGTGTGTCCTCAAACTTCTAGTGTCAATATGGGGAGACAGAGCACTTTGAATGCACTCCCCATTCTCTGTCTCTTAAACATTTTCTGTGTATGGTGTCATGACATAACTTGCATTGTCACTGAATTTTTCAGTATATGTCCTCCATTGTCCCCTGACTAAAGTAACTGAAGTACTGTAACTTGAATTATGCCCCTCCATTTAGACACTGCAGTGCAGAGGATAAGTGGAACTCAGCACTTTTGATGTATAGGCCAGTTACTACTAGTAGAGATGTGCACCGACCCCCGTGTTTTGGTTTTTTGCTTTGGTATTGAATTGGTATTTCCTTTGGGATTTTGGATCTGGATTTGGTTTTGCAAAACCGCCCTTGCGTGTTTGGTTTTGTATCTGTATTTTCTTAAAAAATTTATAAAAATGACTAAAATCACATAGTTTGGGCATTTTTTGTTCCTACAGTATTATTAACCTCAATAACATTAATTTCAACTAATTTCCAGTGAATTTTGCCCACTTCACAGCTCACAATATTGTTCACCAACATAGGCCAAAGGCTGGCTGTCTAAACTAAGCAACCAACAGAGCAGCGGCACAAACACACGGCAGTTATTTCTGTTTTCAAATGTTTTGCAAATTAGTAATGTATTAGCAATAGCAAATCAACCTACTGTAACTCGCAAATGCGTTCAATAGAAAACAATACAACATAGAAATTTACTAAAAATCAAGCGTGGAACATCCTTGCTCAAAACAAGTAGTCGAGGTTAACAAGCAGCAAACAAAAAAAACCTAAACCATGTGTAAATAGCAACAGCAGACATGAATGCCCCCTACACAAGTGCACATTCCCCCTGCACATGCCTATTCTCATTGCCCAATCTGTAGTTCCCTCCTGGGGGTGCTGGGCCACTGATGACTGCCACTCTGTGCCCATGTAATGCCCTGTTCAATCAGCCTTTTTGGTGAGCAGTTCTCCAAAATCTCCCCAACAATAACAACAGCATTTCATACCTGCGGGTCAGAAACAGTGCGGGTCAGATACAGTGAAGGGTACAGTGCAGGTCAGATACAGTGTGGGTAGTATACAGTGTGGGTAGGATTTAGTGTGGGTGGGATACAGTGCAGGCTGGATACAGTGCTGGTCAGACACAGTGCGGGATATAGTGCGGGTCTGATATAGTGTGGGATACAGTGTTGGTTGGATACAGTGCAGGCTGGATACAATGCGGTATACAGTGTTGGTTGGATACAGTGCAGGTTGGATACAGTGCAGGTCTGATATAGTGCAGGATACAGTGTGGGTTGGATACAGTGCAGGACAGATACAGTACGTTATACAGTGTGGGTTGGATACAGTGCAGGTCGGACACAGGGCCTGATTCAGCAAGGATCGCTATTCTGCTAATGCACACACAATGCAGTTGCTAATATCAGCGGTGATATGCAAATGTTTGCATTTGCATTTTGATAACAGCCTAACATAAGGATGCCCACTTTCCCTTACTCACATCCGTATACTTTGGCAACATAGCAAAATAATCAGTAACATTCAGTAACATCGGACGGTCGGGCACGCCTGTGTTCGCACATCCACACCCCCGTTTACAAGCACCTTCCCCTGTTACCAACCACAAATGGCACTATCTGTCACTAAAAATAGCAGCCCGACTGCGGGCTACGGGCGAGCACTTTCCCATCTCAATGACTGGTTCGTGCACACGCACTGCGAATGCACAGATTGCGAAAAACCGCTCAATGCGAGCAAGCGCAGCATAGCATCTGGGTCTGAATCATGCTTTAATCCACGCCCCTTGTGACATCAGCCTTCATTAACCGGGAGGGCAGGAAGCACAGAAGATGAGATCATGATGTAGACTCCCCGGCCAGACAGGTAAGGAGCTGCCGCTGCACTATGCCACATCGGGAATTTCAGCTGACATCATTAGATGTTCCATTGAAGGAGGCATTATCACAATATGTCATAGACATGACTGCACTTCTTCCATTCCCCACCATCATCATAGTGCCCCTGCTGATATTTATTTTAAACAATGTCTGCATAAATAATAATCAGTGTTTGGATATTATTTACACAAAATGATTAAATAAAAAATAAAATGAAAGTGATAACAGTAAAAATAAATATAATAAATGTTAGTAAATATCACGTTGTCATAAAAATAACTAAAAATGAAATGCTATTTAAATAGGTTTACATGATACTTAAAGGGATGGACATCTCATGCCCTATTTATTCCTTTAACCTAAATGGTTGCCTTTCAGTTACAGTTAAAATATTTGTATTTTAAATTACACGATTATAGTGAATGTGCAAAAGTCATTATATGTGTAATTTTGAGAAACTCCAAACATTTGTATACATTACTTGCATAAATTATGAAGACAATGGATGTTACTAGCTGTTCTACAATATGAAATATGCTAGCAACATACCAATGTTCTTTTGGAAACAATTATTATTGCATGCATATGTACATTTTGGTGGTAATATCAAGTTGGATTTATTGCCACATACAAAAACACCTCACACGTTATATATCACATTTGTGATCTATTTGATTTTTTTATTATTACATACTGTCATTTAGTATCGGGTTCAATATTTAATGCACTCAGTATTATCCTTAATACAAATATGTTTGCATAATAAATGTTTAAGAATCATACATGGATGCTATCAGTTAGGAAATCAAACACAGGCTTCCATGAAAAAAAATATAATTTTAAAAGAAGACCACGTTATTAATTAATATCTAAAAAACATTTGAGGGAGACTGTAGAATTCAGTTATCTTAAGTTGCATTGTTTGCAGCATAAAAATCTGCCTCACATTGCATAGATATTTAAGCTGTGTCAAGCTTGCAGTGGTATAAGGACATGTTAAATTACTGTGCCTCTCAATTTATAAGGTATGTGACTTGAAGCTAGTAAAAATAGAAAAATAACAGGTCTAAGAATGTTCCTGCTTTTATTTTTTTTCCCCAAATATTTGGGGAATAAGAAATATTAAATATTTGTTTTTTTCCAGAAAGTACCCGAAATGCTCTTATGGTCCCCCCAACATAAAGTTTACCACTTAGGAATGTATGAGAATAAACAAAGCAATCTGTGTTGCATGTTAAATATTGTTCAATTAAAATTTACCTGAATGTGGATCATATAATGTATCACCTAGAATGATACAATCATACAGTGTTATACCACAGACCTAGAGTATATCATTTTTGGCAACCAAGGAACACCTTACTTACTGACAAGTATGGTGGTGCATACAAATACATGTGCAGGCCTGGTTGATATAATTGTCAATATATTTTTAAGATCTTTACTATCTTATTAAAAGTAGGTATAGTAATGTGAAACACAGAATGTATTTTCACATATTACAATTAGTTTTCCCATATGTTGTTGTTTCTTGTTGCTCACAGACTTTTCTTTCCTATGTCTTCATAATGAACAATAGTTAATTTTGTTTTTGATTTATACTTTCTTATTATTGTTATACTAAATCTAGATTTATATTATATAATCTTAAAAGTATGTTTATTACAAGTTTCATCCTGTCCCTCTTCATTTTGAATAACATTTACATTTTATGCAATAATAATTGATTAAACTTGAATATATACACATTTCACTAATTATAAGAGAATTTAGGCTCAAAACAACTACACTGACTACCAATATTCGATAAAATAACTTCACTTTGCAATATTACTTTTTTTTTAATTTCTATTAATTTTTAACATTTTTGGTTTGTTGTGCAATTATTTGTGATTGTTATAAATATTAATCCTATAAAAAGACTTGAAAACATATTATTCTTCTATTACAATTTGTCTCTGAATTAAATGCATGTAAAATATTATAATATGTTCTTTCGCATTTTCATTGACAATTTTAATGAAAATTTTTCTTTTTTTAAATTATAGAATTTCTTTGGAAGCTGGCAAAGTAGAGCTTCAACTCTTCAAGCATTTTCCAATCAATACTTGATTCATTAATTACAATAATATAATAAAATTTTACTCAAATTTGCTAAATAAATATTTCTTAAACAAAATATTTGTTAGGTGAAAATCAGAGCTCCATTTTACTCCAGTCAGCTATTTTTTTCCTTAATGTGACAGCATTTGCATGCAAAGCACGACTACTAAAAAAAAAACTGTTTCTGCATTAGGAGAAGACTTTTGTTCCCCAGGAAAATGTAAACAGACTTTCTAACTCTACTGCTGATAGCTATAAATTAGCAATTTCCCCAATCACCTATTCTTTTCTGTTATTCTTTTCCTCCTCCTGATTAGAAGCCCTCTTGTGCCAAAATGTTGTTCCTGTGATCTGCGGGACTACTATCAAAACTCAGTTTTTTATTCTAAACATGTTGTGCCAATTGGGCCATCCAAATGGCTGCCTTGTATGCATTTTGGCAGCAAAATATCACTCAAAAGGGTCACAAAATCTGTGAATGCATAACTAAATTTATCTAAGGGAAAATACAGAATTTAAATAACACTTTGTAACCCAGCTAGCATGAATTATTAATATTATTGTATTGCTGGAAGCCTCTAACACCTGCTACATTCAGAAATTAAAAGACTTTAACTGGATTAAGCTATACTATAGACCCTTTTCATTTTACTATGTTTACAGAATGACACAAAAACCTTCTGTCTCAGGTAATAAAGCAATTTTTAAAGCGTTAGAAAAGAAAACCAAAACTTGAAAAGGAAAAACAATCTACACACAATATGAACAGAAGCAAGGGACTGTGAAGGACTGCAAGTGACTATTCTGGTATATATTTTTATGACATAATTATATTAATCTGAAAGACACTCATCCAGAACCACAACCTTTTTTGCCCAAAAGAAAAAGCCTGTATAATCTTTTTCAAGTGCTTGATATTCATAGTCTTACTCAAAGGTCTCTGAATATGTCATGTGTGTAATATCAATGCAAAATTTGGCACCAGTCACTACCAGCAATATGTTTCAATAAGGTAATTTTCTTTCTGCCTAAGAACATCAGCAGGGTGCAATCCTGAACTAAAACAGAGTATGACATCTTATTCAAGCATACATCTGGAGGACAAAACTATACTTTATTAAGGGAAATGGGATTTTAGGATTGTTTTGACAAGCAATAAAATGTGTGTCGTGGTTTACATACAGTATGGAATTTTAAAAGAATCCCAGGCTAGAAGAGCTATATATATATATACATACATACATACATTATACATATATCATTAAATAAATTGATAAGTCGCAATTAGGGCTTTTTTATATTCAAAGCATGAATGTATTTTTACTGTAAAAAGCAGGGATGACAGGATAGAGAGCAGTGTTTTTTTGACAACAATGATTTGTATATTCATTTTCATGAAACACAAATATAAACAATAACATTTATGTAACAAAACTGCATTAAAAAAATCATTATTCTAGGTAACTTTTTTGTGTGGTTGTGTGTTATTATTTTATTATGTAGGAATAAGATAATTTTTCAAGAAAAAAGTGTGCAGATAATAAAAGATGTCAACACCAATATAGTTATGCTACAGTGCTCTTGTCGTCTTGATGTGGGAAATGAACCAGAATGACCCTGTAAAGTATCCTCACTTCAACATGACTCACAGACAAAAGGTCTTTAGGGAATCACATGACTCAAAAAATGTCAAGCACAATTCTACAAATACATTTTCCAATCAAATACCAATGCCAGTCCAGAGTAAAATAACCATTCACATAGGCAGATGGGACTGGTACAAATAAGAAGTAGAAGAGGATTGACTGAAATGTTATTGTGAATTTTACTTAAGACTAAAACAAGATAAATATGGATTGTAATTTATCCTTTGATGATTCCTGGTGATATACCTTTTTTTAGCATATCTCTAACTCAAAGAACTCAAGCCATCAAAGTCAACACAGGGAAGAACTGCGAATTCTCCATTGATCTGATTTTTAATTGTAGAGTATACAGCAATTCCTATATTCCCTGGAAGCATCAAATGAAGAACTATAACACATTTAAAATATCATATAATGTGCTAAATTGTTTTTACGTAAGTGATAGAGATAGTTAGGGCCTGCAACATTCCGTGAAAACTGTAGATCCAAAAATATTTCAATATATGTTTCTTCCATGTAAAAAGACCACTACCATCTCCAAGAGCATAACTACTGTACCATAGGTGTAGGGTGTTCAGCTGCTATAAGGCCATACTACTCAGTAAAAGTCCAATATGTAGTGGTGTTTTTCATTATTAAGTGGTAAATGGGGCCCTTGCTAAATGTGGACCACGTGTCTTATTAGAACCGCTCATCTGACATATTTGTACATACACTATGACCAATATATAAAATTGAAAATAGTTTTTAAAAAAAGAAATAAAGTATGAATCTCACAAAAAATGAACCATAATGCAAATATTCATGTATCACATGTTCTTAGTTACCTCTTTCCCTATACTTTATTTTTGGTATTATGGTCTGATTCTGAGTCATAGTTAGGGGTAAAATTACTAAAGTGATAGTTTTTAGAAGTGGAGATGTTGCCCATAGCAACCAATCTGATTCTAGCTATTATCTTCTAGAAGGTACTAGTAAAATGTTTAGTAGAATCTGTTTGGTTGCCATGATCAACATCTCCACTTCTAAAAACTCTCCCCTTAGTAGATTTACCAAATAGTACCTTATTCAAAGGTGCACACAATTTGAACGCAATGTTGATGTTCACTTATTTGAGCAATTATTTCTAACTGCTGCAAAAAGTCTAGAAAACCCCACTATTCATGCATTACACAGTGTTTGCACAAAGATTCTGTTGTGATTGGAACTTATAGTATCAGATATGGGGTGACAAACTGATGGGTGTTCCCAGGTGGTGACAGGGAGGTGAAGAGAATGCAAAGAAAGTGTGCCTCATGGGTGTGTTATAGGAGTGTCATGGGCTTGTTGGTGAAAGCAGTTGCATTCTCAGATATAGATAATAATTGTTGAGAGAAACTGGGATTACTAAATAAAACTGCTTTGCTTTGTTTTGTGAGAGGAATGTTCAGGGCCATGAGAGAGGGGAAGGGGCTCATGTACTGGGGGGTCATAGAAACAGAATTTGATTTCAGATAAGAACCACTTGGCTCATCTAGTCTGTCCCAATTTTAATCACAGTGTGACCTCAACCCTTATTGATCCTTACTTCTTCTGAAGGATATTCTTATGCCTGTCCCATGCATGTCTAAATTGCTCTACTGTCTTAGCCTCCACCACCTCTGATGGGAGGCTATTCCACTTGTCCACTACCCTTTCTGTGAAGTTATTTTTCCTCAAATTTCCCCTGAACCTACCACCCTCCAGTTTCAGAACATGTCCTCTTGTTCTAATACTTCTCTTTCTTTGAAGAATGTCTCCTTCCTTTACCTTGTTAAAACCCTTTATATATTTGAACGTTTCTATCATGTCCCCCCTTTCTCTTCTCTGCTCCAAACTATACATATTCAGATCTTTTAGTCTTTCCTGGTATGTTTTGTGGTGTAGACCTTGCACCATTTTAGTTACCCTTCTTTGTACAGTCTCTAATGTATTAATATCCTTCTGGAGATATGGCCTCCAGAACTGAACACAGTATTCAAGATGCAGACACACCAATTACCTATACAGTGGAATTATCACTTCTTTCTTTCTGCTACTGATTCCTCTCCCTATGCAACCAAGCACCTGACTTGCCTTCCTCATTGCTTTGCTACAATGTTTGCTTGCCTTTAAGTCACCTAAAATAGTGACTCCTAGATCCCTTTCCTCTTTAGTAGTTTCCAGTATAATTCCAGGGCATGCCCCCCCTACAAAAAAAATATAATAAAACATTATGCATGCTGCGCACTGCACAGGGGGGGGGTGGCTCTCAGTCTGGGGCAGATCCAGTGGTGTGGGCAATCAGTGCCAGACCCTACCCCCTCTTCCACACAGAGAGGAGACAGCCTCAGCAGCAGAATGTGCTAGGCTGGGGAGAGAGGCTGCTGCTGATGACAAGTAAGAAGTGTTGTGGGGGGGAGGGGCAGACCAGGCCACTACAACAAGCCCAGGGGCCCATGTAATCAGTACACTATAATCCCCTCCTGGCATCACGGGGGATGTTAGGTCCTTCCACTCCAAGAGAGGGAATCATTTTGTTTAGTTAGAGCCGGACAGGTCAGGATTTACTTTTATGTTTTATTTTTGTGCTGCTAAAAAAATTATCTGTGGATACCTGTACCTTGGAATCAGATCTACCTGGTGCCTTTCCTATAAGAGAACTGTTTTGGATCCGCAAACATTGCAGATTACTCAAGGCATCTACTTCCAGTTCTACTATTGCCACACTGGGGGCATGGGAAAAAAAATTCCCATGCTTTGGGAGACTTTCCCCAGCTCTTTGCTAACCTTCCTATTACCAATTTGGCTCTCTTAATACTCAATCTTAACTTGCCTGCTTAGTACCATAATGATCTTCTGTCATTTACCCAGCTGCACAACACGTATCAATTACCTCCTAAAGACTTTTTATTTTTTTTTTAAATCAAGTATAAAAAAAGAAGAAAAAAATAGACCATATGGAAAAAAGTTCAATATGTTGTAGAACAATGCAAATATCCACCAAGTCAAAGACCATGACGTCATCTAAGAACACCACCACTGCTGCCATCTCTCCAGTGCAATGAGTGCTCTAAACATGGGTAAATAGGCAGCACAGATACATAGCCTTCTGGAGCCTTTGTAATACATTTCTCCAGATTTGACACTGGATCCAATCTCACCCTCTTTTGTCTCTTTTCCTTGGGCCCTTCCTCAACACCTTTTTTCGCATGTCACATACACCTCACATACTGCTCAACTGGCAATCAGAAATTAGTCCGTAGTTGGAGCAAGGCTAGTGGAGGAAACTCTGCAGCTCTAATTTTAAAATGTCTAAATGAATTGCTGACGGGTCCATACGGCTCAAGACACCCAGCTCAACTACTTTGATTTTCTTTAAATTTTGTGTCTTATACACATCACAGATGCAGTGAAAAGTTACACAAAGTGTACTAGAAATGCTAGGCTGCTACATTAACTGCATCGGAATTGGTTTTACACATGTACAAAGTCGCAGCGGAAACACAACAGAACTTGGGGTGAGGAAACACCGTGGATGTCCACATTGGAGCCCTTTTTACACAGATTCAGACTCAGTCACACACAGATACACAAATGACGTACATCAAATTGATCAGTGTAACCTAGCAATGTGATTTTCTCACTCCCACTTGTTTTATTTATGCAAACAAAATGCACATTTTGATTGAGAAGGATGCTCAGCATGGTCAAGTCACTCAGGACCAGGTGTGCTGAGAAGTACTATTTGGCAAGATTGTAGGCAAAATGTATAAGGACAGATCTGTAAGCCACAAAGCCCATGTTCAAGCAGAGAAAGTGTCCCTGCCATAAAGTCGAAAGTGTTAATGGTGCATGCAATGGTGTGCCGATGGTGGCATGCCAAGAATCACTGGCATAGTTACAGTGTGCTAAAATGCTGAAATTGGGCATTTCAGGGTTTGCTCATTCAGATGTAGTCTACTAAAGCAGGGCGAATGTAGCAGCATCAACCTGCTGAATCAGACCCATAATGTGAATGTAACTCTGGATGCTGGCTGTAAAGGAATGTGAATGAAATGTAAAGGCTAATGTGACTGTACGCATGTACAAAAGTATTTGCATCTATACAATCACACTACCGCACTCTTCCGTATGCAATCATCATTGTCATCGGTGCTTACAGCTACATCATGCTAGATGCAGTATATGTGACCAAATTTTGCGTCCATAATGCATATGCACAGCTCAGAATAGCAAGTACTGTAACTCTGGGTACACACTCATTACACACTCTGACACACCCACAAACAGGTTCACATGCATGTGTTCTCATATTTGATGCTCAGTTGCCACCCAGAAAAGTCCAGTTAATGGCTGCAGGGAAATGGTTGAGAGGAATGCAACTCTGAATTATGCACACATTTGCAAAGATGTGTATGCAGCCCATGACAACTACGCAGTAGGTGAAAAATTCAAAGTGGAGTGTGACTCAGTCTGTTAGTGTTTACTTGAGACCTGATTGTAGGCTACACACACAGCTACTGCGCATTTAGATGCAGCCACTGTGTGTAAACATGCTAATTCTGCAGGAGACTTCCAGGATATTACATACAGTAAGATCCTAGCAGTTGTAAAGACAAAGTACATCTACTTATCTATTAGCAATAATTTGAGGATCAGTATAATAAAACATTAGAAACTGCTATGTGATACTGTAGTTAACCTCCTAGGACAGTGGTTCTCAAACTCGGTCCTCAGGACCCCACACAGTTCACTTTTTGCAGATCACCCAGCAGGTGCACAGGTGTATTCATTAGTCACTGACATTTTTTAAAAGATCCACAGGTGCAGCTAACAGTTTCACTAGTAATTATGTGAAGATACCTGCAAAACATGCACTGTTTGGGGTCCTGAGGACCGAGTTTGAGAACCTGTGTCCTAGGATTATGAAGGAGAAATTGTACTCTTATCCTATTCAGTGGAAATATGGAAAGAAGCCAGGAGAACGCCCCAGATTCAAGAGTCTCATGCAAATTCCAGGAAAATGGACAACTTTAGGGCACATGTGTCACGTGTCCTAAGCGGACTGAACACAGAGTCTATGGATTGTGCAGAGGTTATGGTTGGGGTACCCCTTGCGGAAAGGTGTGGTCACTGGGCCGTGTAGCAGCCCTGAGGGCTGGTAGAAGATGCAGCCACTGGGCTGAGTAGCAGCCTTGAGGGCTGGTAGCAGATGGAGACAATGGATAGTGTAGCAGCCTTGATAGCTGGTAGAAGATGCAGCCAATGGGCTGTGTAGCAGCCTTGAGGTCTGGTAGCAGATGCAGACACTGGATAGTGTAGCAGCATTGAGGGCTGGTAGAGGATGCAACCACTGAGCTGTGTAGCAGCCTTGAGGGCTGGTAACAGATGCAGACACAGGATAATGTAGCAGCCTTGAGGCTGGTAGAAGATTCAGCCACTGGGCTGTGTAGCAGCCTTGAGGGCTGGTAGCAGATGCAAACACTGGATTATGTAGCAGCCTTGGGGGCTGAAACTAGTTTACAGTCTTTGGTTTAGCAGCCTTGAAGGCTGGTAGCAGATGATGCTGTGGTGTGGCTAATGCCACCAAGATGACACAAGGGACAGGACTCTGGAGTGCAGCTAATGTTGCCGGGTTGACACTAGTGGTAGACGTCGTTAGAGTGCGACCTGTGCCGTCAAGATGACACAAGTGGCAGGATGCGGGAGTGTGGCTAATGTCACCGGGTTGACACTAGCAGTTGATGTCGCTGGAATGCGACCTGTGCCACTGAGATGACACAAGCGGCAGAATGCTGGAGTGTGGCTAATGTCGCCGGGTTGACAGTAGCAGTTCATGTTGCTGGAGTGTGACCTGTGCCGCCAAGATTACACAAATGACAGGACACTGGAGTATAGCTAGTGCCACCGAGATGACACAAGCGGCAGGACGCAGGTTGCGGGAGTGTGGCTAATGTCGCCAGGTTGACACTAGCGGTAGATGGCGCTAGAGTGCGACCTGTGCCACCGAGGTGACACAAGTGGCAGGACGCTGAAGTGCGGCTAATGTCGCCAGGTTGACACTAGCGGTTGATGTCGCTGGAATGCGACCTGTGTCACCGAGATGACACAAGTGGCAGGACGCTTGAGTGTGGCTAATGTCACTGGGTTGACACTAGCGGTTGATGTTGCTGGAGTGCAACCTGTGCCGCCAAGATGACACAAACGGCAGGACACTGGAGTATAGCTAGTGCCGCCGAGATGACACAAGCAGCTGGATGCTGGAGACAGACAGGCTAAGGTACAGGACACTCGACCAACACGATGTAGAAACTGGAACCGGAAACACGTGGACCGCTATCTCTGGCACCTGGGCAACACTCCAACAGATAAAGGAGGAAACACCAATCCTATTCCAGCAGGGATGATGCACCACCTAAAGGGGAGGACTTCATGAGTAATCAGCATGACGTCTCTGTCTCCCAGCAATTGGCCTGAGAGAACCACCATCCAACGGAACGTGGCAGTGGCTTATGACAATATGCACATAAGCTGCGACACATTGTTAAGTAAATTGTACAGAAAATGCTGGGTACTAGTGGTAATGAAGCAAAAAAGGATTGCTTATACACTCTCATCCTCATTCCACTCATTTAGAATAGAAGAAAAATAATAATTATCAAACATTTATCATTTATATGCACTGCAAAGCAATCTATGTGTACTGATACAGCTAACCTGGTGTTACGATGAAAATAAATTAGTCTACTTTTCTGAAACAGCTTGTGAAGCTTTACTAGTTAGTGATGATGAAGAGGAAACCCTCATGTAACTTAATGTAGCTGTCATGAAAAATTGCCTGCCCCACCAACCTAAGGTATAATTTATTATACATTCACATTTTCCTATCCTCCATCCACCCAAAAAAAAACTAACAGTGAAACTCATAATGCAGTACTGTACCAGATATTGCTATTATCTATTACTTTTTAAAATATTTTTTAGCTTTGGCTTGCTATGTTTTTCTGCTTGCTTTATCCACAGAGATTGTAGATGCTAAATGCCAACAATAAACTGACATGAATCTAGATTTACTAACATCATTTAAAACAAATATGTCACAGGGAGTCACAACTGTTGAGTACAATTCAACCAAATTATATTATATTCTTTGCACTGAACTGTACATCCCTTGTCAAAGGCTGCAGATAGATCAAGTACAATGAAGTAATGACAATTGGATCTACCAGTGAGTAGTTGTCTAGTTGAGGATTGTCCTGTGGAATAATGAGAGTGGAAACAAGATTTTAGTAGAGTCTAGTAGAGAATTAAAGGAAATGTTGCTTGACAACTCTAAATAAACATGCCTTATTAGTAGGTTAGATGCCATGAGTAGTGACAATGGAGGATATGTGTCAAACTAATATGTAATGTACTTTATTTACTCTTTAAAGTTGGTTGGGGGGGTAAAGAAGGAAGATACAATTCTTAAAAATTCATTTGACATTGTAGGATTATAGTTATCTGAGAGAGTTGTGTTTGTTTTGCAGAGGACAGATCATCCTGAAAATACTGCAATGCCTCTTTAGTTTAGTTTTTGTCCAAGCTCAGTATCCCATCTGGGAGATTTGTATTCTTAGGAAGTCAGTTAGTACAATGTAAACATACTTTGGTAGCGTTGGCTACTGCATTGAGAGTATTGGAAAAAGCAGCAGCTAAGTAAGGACAATGGGGTTTCCCAATATAATGCAAAGTATAATTGCATAAGTCAATACTAATTACTAGTATGTATAGGTTAGGTTACACAAGCTTCCAATGGCCTTACCAATAGTTGATCATTCTACACACATTTATGGAATCTCTGAGCACTCTTGATGCTTTTTGGTATGAGAAGAGTACTTTTCTTGTGAATTGTTTTGAACAATTGAGCTTTGGAATATCTCATTTTAAACAAGGAGGGTGTTGTCTCAGTTGAAATCAGTACCCTTTAAAAAGTCTTATGTCCAATTTTAATAATTGTTTAAATATATTTACACCAAGGAAATTAATTTGTTCTGAATCAAATTGCAAAGAAAGAAAAATGATATATTCATGTTTGAGGTTTTTCAGTTATCTATGGCAACTGATGAAAATTAATGAATTAGCATTACTTGACCAAATAGCCAGAAGGTTATTTGTATAATGTTTGAACAAATACAGCCTCCATGTTCAGGTTACACATAGATGGAGTAATATTACTCTATAAGCAGGTGCGTTTCTAGAGAGGAGGGGGCCGTGTGCAGTCTCCGACACGTGCCCCCTCCTCTCCGCCCGGCAGCCGGCAGCGCACTGAGCTGTGCGTGGCCAGTGCCAGAGTTATAGACTCTGGGCACTAGAGTGTGCCCAGAGTCTATAATGTATGCACAGGTCACCGGGAAAATGGCCGCGGCGGCCATTTTCCAATCGTTTTACAGCGCCGGACCCCGCGCCGATGTGGGACCCCGGAGAGGTAAGTAATATTATGGGTGCAGGGTGGACCCAGGGGCCCACGTTCCCCACATACCCTGCACCCATTATAGACATGCCCCTGTCTATAAGGGATGTAGTTGGCATCCCGGCAGTCGGGATGTCCGCGCTCTGAAATCTGGTGTCGGAATGCCGACAGCAGTTGGAATTCCAGCAGCAGATTCCTGACCGCCAGCATCCCGACAGTAAGTATTAGGGTTATGGAGAGAAATAAAGTCATTTTGTCAAGGAAAAGTGGGTCTAAAGCCATCAGCTGCAAAGTTGGAATGCCCCCAAAATTTGCTGTCCTAACCACTTAAAGTTATTTAAATATCTTACTTCTTAACACAAGGTCTTGTTTTCAGCACAAGACAGAGCAATTCTGAGCCTTGTCCTGCATTTAGCAAACAATACATAAAACTGTCCACCTCTTTACATACAAAGACAATGTTATATCCCTGCAATGGACACAATTTGTACTAGTTAAGTTATGCACTGACAATGGATACTTATTACAAATATAGGTAAAACAAAAGGTACAAAAAGCTCCTGGGAAAACATGTCTTTCTTTTCTGCTACTATGGTATGCCCTGTAATGCATGGTCACTGCTCCCCACAGTTTCTGCAGATATTAGCGCCACTGACAATCAAGTGATATATTTGAAAGGCGAAATTACAATTCTCTACAAATAAAATAGGTATCTGAAAAACAGGAAGGCAACCTCCCATTGTCATGGTAGCAATAATTTCAGATATTTATATAACATATGATCCCACTGCTAAAAATGTTAGCATATATTGCAAATTTACTTTCAGATCTATAATAAATAACATAATTTTTAGTATAATATATGTGAGGACTACACGTCCTAGTGAGTTCTTTTAAATCTCCTAGGCAAATTATTGTTACCACAATGCAGTTTTTCTTATGGATGGCAATACAGCTATATATATATATAAAATTACCAAACAGTTGCGCTTCTTTGTAGGCACAGTATACACAAGTGATGGTAGTGCACTTCCTATTCGCCAATCCACGAACACACCAATGTAAATGGAAACAGAGATTATATCCCCTTATTATTCCCACAATGGTAGTGGCAGTAGCCAGTTTGTCATAAATGAGAAAAATGAAGTATTAACTCAGGACCTCATTCAGAGCCGCTTGCAAAATGTGAATGCTCACTCTGAATGAGGGCGGCCGCTTCACATTTAAAATCCGGCATCCTGGCCACTTGCTAAGCTGTAAGTGACCACCCACAGCTTTAGCGAGGGACCAGGTTGATGGTCACGATGGTCAAGACCATCGAGACCATCGGGAATTGCGACGAGACCCTTGTGGTAGGGTCTCGTCAACCACAAGCCCCAGTGAGCTTTCGGCTCTAATAGAGCTGAAAGCTCACCACTGACATAACGAGTGATGTTAGTGGGGCCACCCCCAAATGGCAGGTGTTCCTTCGGGAACGCCTCAGTTTGGCCTGCCACCCTCCCACCCCGCCTACAAAATGATGCGAGCTGTCAATCACCATTGACAGCCGCTCCTTTTGAAGTGAGCCCCGGAGCGAGAGCATTTCTCTCTTGCTCTGGGGCTTGCGCACGCGCAGTGTGACCGCTGCGCATGCACAGGGCCCCAACATCGACTCGCTTATGAGCGCATAGGCTCTCGCGAGCGGGACCGAATGAGACCCTCAGTATTTGTCCTTCCATCACGGCAGTTGGTACTGAGGCCCTGATTCAAAGCCGAACGCTCTGACAGAGCGCTCACTCTGAAGCAGGGCCGTCCCTGCTCCTTTTTGGAGCAGCCTACTGGCCGCTCGCATAGCTGTGGGTAACCACCCACAGCTATAGCGAGCGACCAAAATGATGGCCGCGATTCGGGCTTGCGATGAGACCCTGCGGTAGGGTCTCGCTGCCGCAAGCCCAGGAGTGCTTTTGGCTCTATTAGAGCCAAAAGCACTCCCACTGACATCACTAGTGATGTCAGTGGGGCCGGACCCAGACGGTAGGCGTTCCCATGGGAATGCCTCCATCTGGGCAGCCACTCCCCCGGCACGCCCACCAAAGGGGGCGTGCTGTCAATCACCATCGACAGCACGCCCCCAATTTCTGCACCTCTGAGGAGGAGACATTTCCAAATTCCTTCCATGAGAATAAACAGAGGAAATGTCTGTCTGACGGCCGCGGCTGGGCATACACTGCCTGATGCGGCCACTTTTACTTACTGAATATCGCATAAGACGGGCATGCTGAACGATCCGGCTTGCCCGACCAATCAATATTTAACCCTCGGTTGCCCGCACACACACTACAATTATCGGGGTGATCCGTGGATATCGGGCTGACCACCCCGATAATTGTATAGTCTATGCCCAGCATTAGCTTATCTCTGAATAAAAATGCCACCTGGCAAAATTTAAGAATAACTTGTCTAACTTAAAGAACAATTAACATAAATATGAATGGCAAAAATAACATACGCGTATAGAAACAACAAATTACTTTAAACTGTAAGGCATTGAGACAATGATACAGGATACACAGAAAGAGGCGCTGTATCACAAGTGACTTCATGCTTTAATCACAACGCTTGGTTTCACAATGCACAATAACTGTATAATATACAAATTACTGTATATTACAGCTAATGTAAAATACACTTACAAAGCTACAGTAATATTTTAAACTTGTAAGTTCAGTTAAAGCACATTTCTTTAAGATCAATACCAGTCAAATGATGTGTAGAACATGTCATTAATTAGTAACTGTGTTGTACTTTGGTAGTGTAACTCAGAGCCGTAACTAGACTTTTTGGTGCCCTGTGCCAGAAAGAGCATTGGCGCCCCCTCATTTTTCAAAGGGACATAATGCACCCAAAAAAGGGCCATGGCTTCATGAGGAAGGGCCAGGGAAGAGATAGGAGAGGCCAGGAGATGCTGGGGATGAAATAAGAGGAAGCTACAAGCAAGAATGATAATAAACAGAAATTTGATAGGCCCAAACAGCGCCCTCTGACCTGTGGTGCCCTGTGCGATGGCACCGGCCGCACTACCCTAACTACGGCCCTGGTGTAACTATAGAAAGCACATTGTTAGTACGATATGATCAGGTGCATCCGCCACCATTTTTGGAAATACTAGATTGCGCCATTTGTCCATATTAAATGTTTTCCATCTGTACTGTACTCGGAATTTATTTTCTTCTACCACGGAAACAAATGTAATAATGAACATTTTAATGTAAAATAATGTAAAATATTAATCCAAATGTAAAACAATATTAGTAATGTAGTTATTTTTATTTGAATTTTTCATATCATGTTGCCAGTTTATAATTTCATGGAAGGTTCTGCAGCCTTAGCAACAAGATTCCATGTTGTTTAAGCAATATACGTTTAATTTGACTCACTGTATTACAAACAATATAATCCCTCTTCTGATTTCAACATGATCGACTAATCTGCTCAAAGGGATAAGCCTTGTCCCAGCCATGATGACAGGCTTAGAGAATGATAAAAATTAGGGCATTCTCACAGATTATAAACTGTAACAACAGATAAGGCTTATGAATAAGCAATTTACTACAGGTGGTTATTTATGGAAATACTGCATATAAGATTAATAGGTTAATGTCAAATAAGTGTAATGTGTTTTAATTATAGGATATCACATACAGCATACACAAATTTTATGTACTGTATATCCCTTTGAAAAACTTAAAAATGTATTATCTTGACACTTTTTTTTAAAACAATTTAAAATATAATTAAATGTAACCATCTTTCTCAAGAGTCAGAATTTTTTCCTTGATGAAACACAAAGAATAAGATGTGATATTTCTAAAGCTTATACTTTATTTTCATCCTTTAAAATCTTCCTTTTATAGGCAAATGTAAAACTAAACTTAATATGACCATTGACAGGAATCCATTATAAAATGTTTAGGCCTAGCCTGCAGACGTCAGTCACTTAGAGGTAGCCAGTAAGCTAGTCATTTAATGTTAATTGACCATTATTTGCTATTATTTTTGATACATATTAAAAAGTAGAATCCCCCCACCCCCCATGGAATTGCGCTAATAAACAAATATAAATTAATATGATGATATGGCATACAAAAATGTCACAACATTTTAAATTATTTATGCATTATATATAAATTGAATCTAAACATACAGTATGTCATATAAATAAAAATAATAATTGAAACAGATCAATAACACTGATGCTCTAAAAGGCACAGGGTCGGCTCGAAGCATGTTCGACCAGTGCGGTCAAACAGGGGTGCCACCCTTTAGAGGGCGCACCCCTCCCAACATCCCGATTTCAGTGGGACAGCTGAAATGATGCTGCACACATACGCGCGGCCTTCATTCAGTGAAGGGAGAGGGCTAGGGGAAGCCCAGCTAGTGACGAAGTTCCGGGTTCGCCCACAGCCTGATGTTACATGGGAGGCATGCCATGCGGGCACGCCCCCAAATAACGTCATTTAGGGGATGTAACCACCGCCATTTTCAGTCGCACAGAGCTTTGCCGCGCGACAAGGGGGGCTATGACTGCCCATGCTGCACAGGGCGTGGCTACCCCTAGAAAAGCAACCAGGAATAGAGGTGTAATGCCTCAGAGGTTGTCCTGATCTCCATTGGAATATTTGTCTTCCTCATTGCTTCTCATTATATTTGGGTGGACTGCATCCAGTTTATAGGGTGCCACTACTGGCCTCAAATATCAGAGATTACATGCTACTGCATCAAGGTGGCTACCTGTTAGCCAGATGTTTATGGGACCTTACTTCATTGCTGCTGGACAATCTGCCTGGTAATTAGGATCTCTTCTCCCAAGTCTATAACTGCATTGTATGTATTATTGGGACTTGTTGTTCCACAAACTGGATGCCAATAAATGTATATATTGGCATACAGTCTATGATTGGATGATGGAGCCTTAATTCTGGAGTAACAACTATATACATCCCTTTTAGAGAATCAGTGTTATTGATCTATTTTAATTATTATTTTTATATATATGTAACATATAGTATTAATTATTTGCTTTAATGTGACATCTAGATTTAATTTATATTAAATATTTTATTAATCTATAAGAAAATGTGTTGTTTTCTGCCATATCATTATTTTCATTTACTGTATATTTTGGGGGAATACACTGTAATTTGGCTATTTATTGGTTTGTTGAATGCACACCCGTTCAAATTTGGAATATGCAGCTGTATATATCATGATTTGAAATATTTTTTAGTTCACTATTAGTGACATTTTTTCTAATTTTTTTTCTAATTATTAATGCCTGGTTATACCATATATTGAACAATATTTCAATAAAAAGGCTTGAATATATATATATAAGATAAGCAGGTTCTATATGTGTGCTTCTATAAACACACCAAACAAATATCCTTGCAATCCATCATTCATTGTATGGTCTACTGCATTGGCATAAATAATCATGCTCCTTCTAGTTTGTAATATTTCCATGGAAATATCCAACAGCACTACTGAGAGAAAAAAGTAAAGCAGGTGAACACATTCTAGAGCTCTCTCCATAAATGCCAAATGATAGCTTTGATGACCCTTCATGTAGACATGATTTAATTATTCAAAACTTTTCCATGAAACATTTAACTTTTTCCACATTTGGCACAATAATTTGGCCTTAAATATTCCAAGTCCTACCCCAACCAGACAACAAAGCAGAATTAATTGATAGTTGTTATTCCAAAATACAAATGTACCAACACAATGCAGAACAGAATTCTGAATAATGGTGATGCAAAATCATAACTCGAAGATTGCACTGATGGAACATCCAAACTCTGAATAATGTTGTGTTACTCTGTAAAACTCGATTTGCACCATCTCCAAAAGTTAAGCATTATGCAGGAATTTTACAGAAGTTGCATGAGAGGGTGATGTTTCTTTATCACTGTGAAATCTTTTTGCAGGTTGGTAAGCTAATGACTCATGCCACAGAGTGCCCCTCTCAGAGGATGGCAGCCCCATGCTGAATACTGATAAGGCAATTACTGACCCCTATTGTACTTCGATGGCTTCTGTGAACAATGGGCCAGAGCGCACGCTCTGAATCAGGGCCCTCCTCCATTAAAATGGAGCGTCCTCCTGGACGCTCGTATAGCTGTGGGTGACCACCCACAGCATATACGAGCGTCCAAAAAGATGGTCGCGATGGTCTTGACCATCGCGACCATCGGACTTGCGATGGAAACTCTGCGGTAGGGTTTCCCAGCCACAAGCCCTGGAGTGATTTTGGCTCTATCAGAGCCAAAATCACTCCCACTGACTGTGATGTCAGTGGGACCGGCTTCAGACGGTAGGCGTTCCCATGGGAACGCCTCTGTCTGGCAGGCACGCCCACCAAATGGGGCGTGCTGTCAGTCACCATCAACAGCACGCCCCCTTTGGTGCGAGACCTGGAGCAACAGCTTGGCTGTCGCAGTCCGGGTCTCGCGCATGCGCATGACGGAGCTCCCTCCGTTGTGCGCATGCGCAGTGGGGAACATCGACCCACTTGCGAGTGTACTGCCGCTTGCGAGTGGGTCTGAATGACCCCCAATATTAGGATAAACACTCTGGTCTGTGTTTCACTGTGAGAAAAAATAGGACAACAATCAGAAGAGCAAAGGGACAGTGAAAAGATGTGCATCTCCATTCTCCCAAAAAAACAAAAATTTGCTATGGGGCCTGGTGACTACTGGTCACATATAATTGTAGTGGAATGAAATTCCAAAACAAGAAGAAATTCCCCAAATGGCACTCATGGAAAGCCTTAAAATTGCATTATTTTAAATTTAATTTAAATTTAAAATAATTCAATTTTGAGGCTTGTCCATGAGTGCCCTATGGGGAATTTCTTCTTGTTTTTGAATTATTCCACTACAATTATATGCGGCTTGCATACTTTTATAGGAACACCTCTTGACCGCTAGACTTATATACCTTATGTTATTTATCATAATCAGGATAGAAATATACAGACAATGGGCCTGATTCAGAGCCGTTCGCTATTTGCGGTCGTTCGTTCAAAAACAAGGGGTGGCTATTCAAATGATCCGTTCGCAAATTGCAGTCTGTTCACACCTCTAAGTCTGAACGAGCGTATGATTTGCTTATTTGATAAAAACGCCCCCTGGCCGCACGCACCATACGTCATGTCCGCTATTTATTAGATTAATCGAGTACATCGTACAGCGTATGAACTGCTCGCTATTCTTGTGGTTGGTGTTTTCAACCGCTATTTTGCAAGCAGTTCTGAGTTAAAAAAACCAAGTGACGTGGTCAATGACGCTGCTGTATTAATTATGCACTCCCTTAAAATGCCCGTTTTGACCTTTAAGCACGCCTGCGTTCGGATCTCCACTCCCCGTTTTCAAGCACCTTCCCCTGTTACCACCCACATACGCCTCATTCTGTCACTCAAAATAGCAGGCCCTCGCTATATTGCGAACCAACGATTTTCAGCCGCACTGACTGGTTCGCGCATGCGTACTAAAAACCGTACGCATGCGCAGATGTGCGAACATCGCTCGGAACGAGCATACTGCCGCTAGCGAGTGGCTCTGAATGAGGGCCCATGTCACTTACTTTGCTCTAGCAGTTACCATTACCAAGCTTTGTAAATATATACACATTTAAATAATATTTAATATAACGCTACATTTTTCCCCAAAAATGTGTCTGCATCTTTGCTTTATTACTGTGACCTCAGAAATACACACTTCTGTGTTCGTAGTGGAAGTTTTCTAGGATTTTATCCTCTCAAAATATAGTCCTAATGGAAATGGCAGTTCTTCATGGAATTTGACATATGATTCTTACACTGTTCAATTTATTAAAGGCAAAACCGCACATAAAATCACATGAAACAAACCAAACATGGTTTTAAACAGATTTGTATTTTGGGGACCTTGATGGATTACAAAGCATTCTGTTTATCAAGCAGCAGTTTGCTACAGATGTTGACGTGGTTGTGACAGATGAGACAACACATCAGAAAGACTAAAGCATTATATGTACAATGTATGTATATATATATATATATATATATATATATATGTATATATATATTTACATATACAGTATATATATATATATATATATATATATATGTATATATATATCTTAATACCCTTGGGCTCGGTCATCTAAGGATGATCCATGAAGAATGAACAGACTCCCCCACATACACATAGCCCTGGACCCATCCTTGCAGTCCTGCTCATTGGATATCAGTTCAAAATATGATGCAATATGTTGTGGCACTGACTGCCATAAGTGGAATTGCATGCTTGCACTTGAAGAACAAAAAGTGTCAGCATGCCAAAAGTATGTACTGATGGGTATATTTACTAAAGTGTCAGCTTTTAGAAGTGGAGGTGTTGCCCATAGCAACCAATCAGATTCTATTTATTTATCTAGCTCCTTCTAGAAGATAATAGCTAGAATCTGATTGAGCAACATTTACACTTCTAAAAACCTCACTTTATTAAATATACCCCTGTGACTAGTGCCCCGATTACAAGTATTCCTACTCAGGTATACAACTGGGGGGGGGTGCTGGAGATGCAGGGGGGCTCCAAGTTGGACGCCCACTGAGATTTTATTACCAGTGGGTGCACAGCTCCTTTCCTGTAGCACCGCAGTAGCCAGAGGTTGGAGTTCTCTCCTGAACTCCAGCTTTCGGCTCCTCCCACCGGCACTTTGGGAAAGACGTCATGACATCTCTTCCATAGTTCCAAGGAGCAGCCAGCATTATTATGGGGGTATAACCATATGGGCACTACTACAGGGGCATTGCTATGGGGGCATTACCATATGGGTATTACTATGGGGACATTACTATATGGGCACTACTTCAGGGACATTACCATGGGGCAGTACCATATGGGTACTACTACAGGGGCATTACCATGGGGGCATTACCATATGGGCACTACTACAGGGGCATTACCATGGAGGCATTACCATATGGGCACTACTACAGGGGCCTAACTTTATGGGCACTACTATGGGGAATTACCATATGGTCACTACTACAGGGGCATTACTATGGGGGCATTATTATATGGGCACTACTACAGAGGCATTGCCTCAGGGGGCATTACTATAGGTGCACTGTTGAAGTGGGCATTACTATAGGGGTACTGCTGGAGGGGGCATTACTATGGGGGAATTACCAGGGGGGGGGGGCAAATTACTGTTTTGTCCCAGGTGACAAAAATCCTAGTTTCGGCCGTGTCCTACTTTATATTTTTCTATTAAAAACATTAAAACTCGCCAATTATATGTGATCCAAATTCACTTTTATATAGACATTATTAATAGGAGTTTATACATATATTTTTATTCCTTGTTGCTTCATGTCTATTTTCAACCATTCAGACGTGATACATGCCTAGTATAGGCAATTATACTATAAATGTCTTGTTAATGAGAAGAAGTTAATTGGATTTCATACAGTTTCCATTGTATGTGTGTGACAGCAGGGAAACATTGTGTTGTTTATCAAACTGCACAAATAAATCTGACTGGGAAATATCACATAAGGTTTTTTTGTTTTGTGTATTTTCCACTAGTACATGCATCTTTGTTTTTATTTATGCTTCCCAACAAAATCCAGATTTATTTTGCTGACTGAAAACCATCAATTCCACATGAAATGCACAAAATGTTTCTTCGTTTGAAAGAAGACTGTGGTAGGTACAGTATGATCTTCACAATTTTTTTATTCACAAACAAGTATAATAGACTTCATAACTAAAGCTTAAACAGTACAAATGTGCACCATGACCAACAGACAAAACAGATTAGGAAATTATTTTTATTACACACTTGTGTTGAATGAAAGCAATAAGAGAAGATTGTTAGTTTAAAAAGGTTTACTTTATGCCTCTGCCTGACATATGTGGGATTAGGTACACATCAAAATATGGTTTATGACCCTTAACAAACTACTGACTTTATAAATTTACTTGTAGCTTACTGTCAATCCCACACTGTTCCATTGTAACATTTTTGGATAAAATATTATACAGTGCTTCTGGCTATTGGCATATTATTATCACTAGAATAGGACCACCATGAACAGAGTTTGTCCTTGTTTCCTATAAAAATTACAGGTCATTTATTTTAATGAATGCCAGATGGAGCAAGCTCTAACAATCCATACTACAGTACTGTATGTGTTTCACTTATCATTTATAATATATATAAAAAAGTTTTGATAACTATAAATAATACTGGGGTGGATTTACTGAGATTATTCCAGACAATGAGAGTCACTGACAAAAATTTTTTTGTGTCATATACCATTCATACAAGAAAACCATGGACTAGCTATGGAACGCTATTGGTGGTGACTGTAGGATGTCTCCTTCTAATTGCATGAGCTAGGTGCATTGAAGGGTTATTTGCTAAATGTGGTCTTGGGACAATTATGTACCTCATATTGTGGCTATGGGGGAGTTCAATTAGCCGTGGTACTTTATCGCCGGATAGTGGATCCCCCAGGCTAATACAAGACAGCACTTATCGTGTGCATGGCCTACTCGCAGGAGGCATGTGCTGGGCTGCTGACAGGTAAGGGGGCAGTGGTGTCGGGGTCGGGTGCCTCCAACAAGCCTGGGCCTGGGTAATTCCCCCTGTTAGATGACCCTGCTTATATGGCATTTCTTTTCAGAAGCTTAGCAGACTCTGCAAAAAATGCCCGATAACTATCTGTTGTTGAGCAGGTGCTGACATTAACACATATGTAGGATCCGTGAACTTATCATTAATCTTATGTGTATTTGCCCGAAACAGATATTTTTTGTGCGAATAAGATGTTATCTAATTGAATTACCCAAAGGCAATTCAAGCAATAAAATCCTGTTTTATTCACCCCGAAAAATAATCGGGTCTAATTGAATTACCCCCTAAAAGGGAAAACTGAGACCTTGGTTTGCAAATCAAGATATTTTATTGTATGTCAACAATTACAATGTATATATTTTTGGGGGACTCCCTTGGAGTCATTATTAGATTGATCTCAGTTGTCCTCTGAGCAGGGTATAAAACATCTCATGAGTAGCACTGATCATTTGTTACAAATAGACCTATAAAGAGCCACTAGTACTCCTGCCCCTGAAGTGATGGCCATGGATGCCAAACAGCAAACCACGGAGATATTAAAAGAAAGTTATGGTGGATATAACTAATTTATAATACCACGTTGGTCCACCCCAACGATGCTCAAGATAAAAATCGCAGGAACAATATGCACCTTAAAAAAAAGTTCCAAAACAGATTATAAAATTTAGAGTATGCATACTAGAGATATAGTAGTATATTTTCACGATACATTAGAGCTAGACTGGACCCACATAGCTTTTTGCTAAAACCCATGTGAACTGACCCCCTAGGGACATTATTCAAATTCTTCATAATCTTTGAGCTAAAGGACCCTTTTATTGGCTCTTAGACCAAATGTTTATTTCACCAATAATGGTATTAAAATCCTACTCTTCCTTGAATAAAATCTAAAGCGAACAGCTATCCATATATACTCAAACCCTAATACAAAATGTTCACTGTTGCATAAGGTCTCTAAGATAATACAGTGATTTGCAGATTATTACACAGAACTTTATAGTGGCAAAAGTGACCATTAACATCTGGGCACTACTACTATGATTAATCACTGCCTCCATATGTTTCCTTCCTTAGCATGATGATCTGCAGAAAGCTCCAAGCGGTAGTCTTGGATAAGGAAATGTCATTTGGGCATCAAAGTGGTGTAACGTTAGCGTTTTGCATTATTGGGGCAGGGACTAATGTGAATGGCTAAATATTCTCTGCAAAGTGATGTAGAATGTGTGTGCACTATATAAATAACTAGTAATAAATAATAAATTAAAAATTAGTTACTTTGGAATTGAGAACTTCCAAGGTTCCTGTTCCAGTAAGTTATCCTGGGGAATGTTACATTTTTCCAAAATATTTCTACAAGTCCTTGAGATGTGTGTTGAATTTCGGTACAGAGAGGCCATCATATCATTTTAAAAGAGTCACACTGTAGTCAAAGAACTAGTGCATTAATATTTTTGACATATCTCATTCATTAATGTAGAAATAAACTATCTAAAAAAATATGGGCTGAAAGAATTACCACATTTTTGGATCTAGCAATGATGTGGATAGGAATGAATTTATTCCATTCCAATGTACCAGAAATAACTTATTTATAAAATTCACTAAGTACTGTTACTCATCAATGCAAAGAAAGAATTCTACAGAGTAGACTAACAATATACAGTATAAAATCTGTCCTTTACTTTTTTGGATTTCTTTAGAATTTCTCACAGCTAAGCTGCTACTTTACAATGGCCATACAAAACAGTTCAGTGCTGAAAGCAACATTGAAAATTTTCTTACATGCAATGGAATAATCATGCGCTAGACCTTTCAGACCGGCACACTGTCTAAGGCATCTACAGCAGTAATGTAGAGTTGTGTCTTGATCTCAGCAATGCTGGATGCATTCAAGAATCTGTTTGGGCCGAAAGAAATGCATCAGAAGGTCTTATACTGGGTCACAGTACTTTGAGAACTGATCATTACTTTTTGTGTAAGTTCCAGTCATCACATTGCTACAAAATTATAATGTTATGAACCTCTAGGAAGATTCACAGTGGAACCATTACCAGGAATATGAATGTCAATAAAGTATAGTGAGTTTATTGATCAAGAGTCAATTGATAATAGATACTTGAAGAGTCAATTGATAAAAGAGTCGATTGATAACGAATTGTGAGGACAAGATGGCTCCTAGTGGAAATGTGACCTTGAGGTCTGAAATGTACTTGGCAAGTTGCAGCCTTGCGGACTGATGAATACTTGTCAGGTTGCAGTCTTAATAGATGGTATGCACTTTGCTAGTTGCAGTCTTGAGGACTAGTATGCACTTGGCTAGTTGCATCTTTAATAGCTGGAATGCACTTGGCAAGTTGCAGTCTTGAAGACTGGTATGCACTTGGCTAGTTGCAGCTTTAATAGTTTGTATGCACTTGGCTAGTTGCAGTCTTGAGGACTGGAATACACTTGGCTAGTTGCAGCCTAAATAGCTGATATGCACTGAGGGATATTAAGAATTGCTGTAAGCTCAATAAAGTATAGTGAGTTGATTGATCAAGAGTCAATTGATAATAGATACTTGAAGAGTCAATTGATAAAAGAGTCGATTGATAATGAATTGTGAGTACAAGATGGCTCCTAGTGGAAATGTGACCTTGAGGGCTGAAATATACTTGGCAAGTTGCAGCCTTGCGGACTGATGAATACTTGTCAGGTTGCAGTCTTAATAGCTGGTATGCACTTTGCTAGTTGCAGTCTTGGGGACTGGTATGCACTTGGCTAGTTGCAGCTTTACTAGCTGGTATGCACTTGGCTAGTTGCAGTCTTGAGGACTCATATGCACTTGGCTAGTTGCAGCTTTAATAGCTGGTATCAACTTGGCTAGTTGCAGTCTTGAAGACTGGTATGCACTTGGCTAGTTGCAGCTTTAATAGTTTGTATGCACTTGGCTAGTTGCAGTCTTGAGGACTGGTATGCACTTAGCTAGTTGCAGCCTAAATAGCTGGTATGCACTGAGGGATATCAAGAATTGCTGTAAAAGAGTATTGCTTGCTTGAAAATACAGTACAGACAATGAATTGCAACTGAAACTGAGGAGTTGTAAATTGCAGATAGTGCACATAGCACTGAATTGCAGTGCAGACAGCTGTGTGTTATTTAGCAGATTGGCCACACAGACACAGAGAAGCTGCTGAGAGTGCTTGAATGAATAAACCAAACTTCACAGTACTGAAATGCAACTGACACTGCTTTAATGTACTTGCACAGAGCACACAGACACTGAGGTGAGGCAGGCATTGCTCTGATGTATTTGCAGGTAAATCACACACACAAGCTGGGAAGCAGCAGCCACTGCTTAGATGTAACTTGCAGGGAGATCACAGACACTGAACACAAGGAGCTGGAGCACACAGAAGGATAATATCTCACTAGAACCGGTAAACCGGTAGCCACAACAAACGATATAGCTGGCATCAGATCAGAGAACCAGCAGGGGTAAACAAGGAAGGAGATCCAATCATCGCAGGGAGGTGGAGACAGAATGGTCAGGCAGGAAGACCTTGTGGAGCAGCAGCCTGGCATTCTTGTCTCCTAGCAACGGGCCTGAGAACACTACCAGAAGCATCATTGTCAGACAAGGCGCAGCGGCGGCTTGTGACATATATACAGCAATTACATTGTGACAACTGTTTGGAAACCCTTGTAACAACTGCAATGGCACACAGCACCATTGGCAAAATGTGTGAGACTGTGGACTAAGATGGTGTCTGGAGAACAGTGGTGACTGTTATAACCGGAGCCCTGTTTGGCGGGTCACACACCAGCTCTGCCGTTTTCCATCAAACACGGATAGGACTGCATCTATAGGAAAGTTATGAGCACTTTCACCAGAGCCCAAACTGGCAGGTTACAAGCCAGCTCCACTGTCTTATATATTAATACCTACACACAAGCAGTGATCACATTTAATGAGGAAGAAGGACACTCCGTAATTTTGGAGCAGAGGCGGGAGCATAGACGGGGAAACCTGACTCTACCAACAGTTTATGTATAACCTTAGGAAATCCGTGAGAAATGGACGATTCTCTCATTTAAGGTTTGCACTCAAACAGTATAGCAATTATTGCTGTTATTTAATTAAATTATTGACTCTATAATTACTATGTGATGATTTATTCTCCATAATATGGGACTTATTTGAGATTGAGGAACAATCCCAAATGGTTTTTTATTGATAAATCACTCTGCATAGGGTAATATTTATAGTATATACTGTATGTTTAATGGTTGTTTTATATAGTTATCTACGAAATGTTTAAAAAAAATATTTCTTTATATGTGCCAATAAATTGTTGGATAAAAAAGAAACAATTGTGTTCACTTCACCACTATAGCGCTGTGTCTCTTCAAATACCCATTCAACAGATGCCATATTGAAATTTGGATGCAAGCCTGCACTTTGAAGACTTGATCACATGAGTAAATACAACCAAACCCTGGTCGCAGTGCCCTGGAAACCACAGCCTGATTGACAGACTTTAGCATTTGAGAGCGGGCAATGGGCGGCAAAAGGGACCATTCCCCAAAATGGAGGTTTGTCGCCTCTGTTTTGTGCGATGCAGAGGCCAAAGTCTGTGTCTTCCAATGCAGATTTGCCTGCCCCAGCATAGGAGTTCTGTCACCCATACTGAGTAAGTTTAGACCTATGGATGCAGCCATTGCAACTGATGGTCTTGATGGTGATCCAGTGCGGCACTTGGATCTGTGATGCTGACATAAGGAGTATTTTTTCTTTAGATGCCTCCTGCAGCATTAGCATATTTTAGCATTGCTGCTGCGTCTAAAGATGCTATTAGCGTACAACTCTGAATAAGGTAAAATAAAGGTAAAAATAGGCATAGAACATGATACCCAGGCCAGGCTTTAACCACTGAATCAGAATGGTGGATAACTGAGTTTGTATGATCCATGACCACATTATGTGTGCTGGTAATACATCATACTGTAGGAGTGGATGGGGCTAGCTTCAAATTTCAGCTCCCGAGCAACTTGCAAATGTAAGGGCTGATTCTCACAAAAGTGACTATAAATGTGGGCAGCCATAAAAGCCTGATTTACTGCCTTATTCTAATGAGAGAATCCATAGAGCTAATGAGGGGTTTTGTGCGTCTGCAAGAGGAAATCCGATCTGCCCACTGAGTTTATGCCAGCAGCAGCAACTGTCATCATCAGTATCAGCACTAGCGCCATCCCCATGTTTGGTGCATAAGATCCATAAGTAGCAAGTTCCTTTCCCCATACGCACAACTGATAATTACATGGAGCATTGCATACATGTCCACTACACTCCCATGACACTCACACAAGACGGAACAGTTCAATACCTTTGCATTGTTGCTACCCGTAAAGCCCAATTTCACGGAAAGACAGATTTGGCCAAGTTCCATCTGACTCAGAATAGGACAAACATTTAGTTTGAATTTGCATCTGCGCAAAACTTGAGATCTGTCCAACTCAGATTTAGGCCCATAATTTACACATATGTATTAAATTGTTATTCTTTTTAGTTTTCTGTTACTTTTTTGCGGAACAGGAGTATGCAATATAGAATGAGCATGTCCAGTGCATGTGGCTCCTTCAGTTACAATGTCAGTGGAAGGCAGGTACAATCCTACCATGTTTGGTTCATCCAAAAATCAATATTTTCCATTGGGTTGACGCAAAATAAAACACTTGGTGAAGTGCACTGGATCTTCAAAAATCCTGTACTCTAAGTTGCTACATGTAATTTTCAAATAAATAAAGTGAATATGCAGTTTATGAGATTCATAAATCTAAGCAATACTAAGCAATTGCAAAAATGACATTTGATTAAAAGCTGATCACAAATTTCCAGCTGCTTTGCACTCGGCAACCGACTGTCTTGTACAATGACTTGACAAACTGTTCAATAATTGGTTGTTTGGGAGAATCTGAACTGTTTTTAATTAGTGGGAAAGGATTTTGAAACAAATGTTTGTTGGTAGTAAATTATTTTGTTTACCTAGCTGTGCAGCTGTGATTGCATTGCAACATTGCTGCGCTCGCATTGAGTAATTTGTATTTCTTTCATTTTTTAAATGACAAAAAGTCAGTATTATGTATAGGGATGTTTCTAAGATTCTTCAAGTGCTACTCAGTGAAGCTAAAAACCTTTGGGTCAAAGACTTATAGACTATATATAAATAGCCATGAATAGCATTCAAGTTAGGTCAATTATTTGATAATTAGGTATAATCAGAGACCATGAGCCTTCCTGTCATATACACTTGTTCTGCAATTCTCTCCCACGTTCACCTGACCAGGTGTTTAACCCCTCACAGTCCAGTTATGTAACATTCCCCAAACTTCTCTTATATTACAGATTATTTGTACTTTGTTCTCCAGCTCTTGGTCAGTGATGTATTCCTGAAGATACTGTATGTATCCCAGCAGCATTTTGGCTGCAAACATATGCAAATAATGCAGCCTCTGGGATTTGTATTAAGTTATCCACTAGCAACGTCTCAAGTCCACCGCTTGCGCACACAGTTGCACATCGGTCAAAGCAACGCTGCTCTAAGAAACCCTATAGCCACTCAACTATCCGTTGGAAGTAAGCCGCTGGAGCCTTAACCACTGTGAATGAACTTGCAGGCACAGGAATATCCCGTAAATGGTTGCTTCACGCCTGTATTTCAGTTGTCACCACCCAGTTACCTCCCACAAATGCTCCCTCACTGTCAATCACTCTGCGACCAATTCCTCACTACGACCACCAACGCAATGAAACTTGACGCATGCGCAGTATAACTCATGCGCATGTGCAGCGCAAAACAAATGGCTCAATACCGCAAACATTGGCATTGGGTTAATCTCTGAATGAGGTCCATAGTCACAAACTACTGTATAGTCATCTGACTTGTAGGAATTATAGTTCATGTAGTCTGTGTTTCATTTTGATATTATGTTCTCAAATACATTGTACAATGCCTAAATAAATGGGGTTTTATTCAACATTTTAATTAGTAACCAATAAGTAACTAATCTACTGTAGCTGATATAACCCCAAATAGCTGAATTTTTAAAAAAAGATAATATTTCCTAAATAATGTGTGTTTCATGTCAATTAATATTGATGACAGTGACTAATAACATCCAACCACACTGAACTAATTAAATCATCTGGTGGATATTTTTTGTGCATTTGTAAAACAGAGGCTATATATATAGTGATATGTACTGCACAAAGGCAATCTGTGACTGTGGAAAAAAATCATGTACAGTAACTTGAAAAGTAGCAGAGATGGTGTTATGGTTAGCATTACTGCCTCACAGCACTGAGGTCATGGGTTCAATTCCCACCATGGCCCTACCTGTGCGGAGTTTGTATATTCTCCCTGTGCTTGCGTGGGTTTCCTCCGGGTACTCTGGTTTCCTCCCACACTCCAAAAATATACTGGTAGGTTAATTGGCTCCTGACACAAATTAACCCTAGTGTTTATGTGTGTGAGCATGTGATAGGGAATATAGTTTGTAAGCTCCACTGGGGCAGGGACTGATGTGAATGGCCAAATATTCTCTGTAAAGCTCTGCAGAATATGTGTGCGCTATAGAAATAACTGGTAATTAATAAATAATAGTTAATCACAGTATAGGTGGATAATAGAAACTGGGATTCAATTATTGGAAATAAAACACAGGAATATAAATTGTGGAAATCTTTGCCAAATTTAAAATGTTTCTGTATAGGGTGAAATCATAAAAAGTACTGGGCCAGATTCAGCACAGATCGCAATTGCAACCAGGTACTCAGTTCGGGCAATTGCAAAAGCATTGTACAGTACATGTGCGGCGATTGCACTGCGATTATGCACGCAGACTGGAATCCATTGCAGAGTGAGTGACAGGCTGTGAGTGTTTGCGGGTGGTGATGGGAAAGTGGTTGCACAATGTTGCCTGTCTGTTTGAACTAGGGGTGTGCACCGGCCACTTTTCGTGTTTTGTGTTTTGGTTTTGGATCTGGATCTTTCTTCGTGTTTTGGATCTGGATTGGTTTTGCCAAAACCACCCTTCCGTGTTTTGGGTTCTGGGTTTTGTGTTTTGGATCTGTATTTTAAAAACAGCTATAATCACAGAATGTGTTGGTTTTTCTGCTCCTATGCTATTATTAACGTCAATAACCTTAATTTCCACTCATTTCCAGTCTATTCTGAACACTGAACACCTCACAATAGTGTTTTTATGTCCAAAAGGCTATGCTAAGCGACACGAGTGGGCGGCACAAACACGTGGCCCATCTAGGAGTGGCACTGCAGTGGCAGACAGGATGGCAGTTTGAAAAACTAGGCCTCAAACAGTACATAATGCAAAGAAAAAAAAGAGGTGCAAGATGGAATTGTCCTTTGGCCCTCCCACCCACCCTTATGTTGTATAAACAGGACATGCACACTTTAATAAACCAATCAATTCAGCGCCAGGGTCTGACACACGACTGTGGCTGAAATAATTGGTTCGTTTGGGCCCCCACAAAACAAGCTGCCAATTAATCTGTCCCTGCACAAACTGGCTCTACGGAGGCAAGATGTCGTCCTCATCCTCCTCATCCACTGATTCCTCACCCTCTTCAGTGTTGTGTACATCCTCATCCTCACAGACTATTAACTCGTCCCCACTGGAATCCACCACCACAGGTCCCTCTGTACGCTCTGTAGGATGGTCTCCCTGAAAGAGTTGGTAATTAATTTTTATGAACATCATCTTCTCCACATTTTGTGGAAGCAGCCTCCTACGCCTTTTGCTGACAAGGTTCCCGGCTGCACTAAATACTCTTTCGGAGTACACACTGGAGGGGGGGCAACTAGGGTAAAATAGAGCCAGTTTGTACAGGGGCCTCCAAATTGCCTCTTTTTCCTGCCAGTACAGGTACGGACTGTCTGACATGCCTACTTGGATGCTGTCACCAATGTAATCCTCCACCATTCTGTCAATGGTGACAGTATCATATGCAGTGACAGTAGACATGTCAGAAATTGTTGCCAGGTCCTTCAGTCCTGCCTGCCCTGCATCACCATCAGCGGGTTGCTTAGGATTCCTAAGTTCTTTCCTGGCAGCCCCAGTTGCGGGAGAAAATGAAGAAGGAGCTGTTGACGTGTCACATTCCGCTTCAGCTGACAGTGTTTTCACCAGCAGGTCTTTGCACCTCTGCAGACTTGTGTCAGCCGGAAAGAGAGACACCACATAGGCTTTAAACCTAGGATCGAGCACGGTGGCCAAAATGTAGTGGTCTGATTTCAACAGATTGACCACCCTGGAATCCTGGCAAAGCGAATGAAGGGCTTCATCCACAAGTCCCACATGTCGAGCGGAATCGCTCTGTCTTAGCTCCTCCTTCACTTTCTCCAGCTGCTTCTGCAAAAGCCTGATGAGGGGAATGACCTGAATCAAGCTGGCAGTGTCTGAACTGAATTCACGTGTGGCAAGTTCGAAGGGTTGGAGAACCTTGCACAACACGGAAATCATTCTCCACTGCACTTGAGTCAGGTGCATACCCCATCCTTTGCCTATGTCATAGGTGGATGTATAGGCTTGAATGGCCTTTTGCTGCTCCTCCATCCTCTGAAGCATATAGAGGATTGAGTTCCACCGCGTCACAACCTCTTGCTTCAGGTGATGGCGGGGCAGGTTCAAGAGTGTTTGCTGGTGCTCCAGTCCTCGGCACGCAGTCGCTGAATGGCGAAAGGGGCAAGAAATTTTTCAGGCCACCCAAAGCATCTCCTGCACGCCCCTGTCACTTTTCAGAAGATTCTGCACCACCAACTTTATTGTGTGAGCAAAACATGGGATGTGCTGGAATTTGCCCAGATGTAATGCCTGCACAATATTGGTGGCATTGTCAGATATCTCAAATCCCCAGGAGAGTCTAAGTGGGGTAAGCCACTGGGCGATGATTTCCCTCAGTTTCTCTAAGAGGTTGTCGGCGGTGTGCCTCTTACTGAAACCGGTGATACACAGCGTAGCCTGCCTTGGAACGAGCTGGCGTTTCTGAGATGCTGCTACTGTTGACGCTGCTGTTGTTGCTGCGTAAGGTGATACATATACCCAGTGGGCTGTCACAGTCATATAGTCCTTAGTCTGCCCTGTTCCACTTGTCCACATGTCCGTGGTTAAGTGGACATTGGGTACAACTGCATTTTTCAGGACACTGAGGACACTTTTTCTGACGTTTCTGTACAGTCTCGGTATCACCTGCGTAGTGAAGTGGAATCTAGACGGAATTTGGAACCGGGGACACACTACCTCCATCAATTGTCTAAATCCCCCTGCACTAATGGCGGATACCGGACGCACGTCTAACACCAACATAGCAGTCAAGGCCTCAGTTATACATTTTGCTTCAGGATGACTGCTGTCGTACTTCATCCTCCTCGCTAAGGACTGTTGGAGGGTCAATTGTTTAGTAAAAGTAGTGGTGTTCATACTTCCTTTCTGGGATAATGAACGACTCCCAGCAGCGGCAGCAGCAGCAGGAGTAGGCGTAGCAATGCAGGATCCACCAGAGGAATCCCGGATAGGAGAGTCAGTCATGCTAGAGACATGGCCTGCAGGACTACTTCCGATCCTGGCTAATGATGAAATTGACGAGGAGGGAGTTGATGGTGTGGTTTGCAGGCACTTGGATACAACAGGACAATGGGATTTAGGTGTCCCTGGACTGCTTACGGTCTTAGCCAAAATTTCTGAACTTGACAGTAACTTTTTATGAATGCACTGCAGGTGCCGTATAAGGCAGGATGTTCCTAGGTGGTTAACATCCCGACCCCTACTTATTTCACCTTTACATATGGTACATATGGCAAGACAGTTGTTGTCTGGATTTGGATAGAAATATTGCCAGACCAAAGAGGTGGAATGTTTGGTCTTCTGCCCAGGCATAACCGTGATGGGCTTTTTCATCCCACGGACAACAACTGTCTCCCCTGGAGCCTGATTTAAACAAAACACATCACCATCAGACTCCTCCTAGCCAACTTCCTCCTCAGCGCCAGCTACACCAGTATCCTCATCCTGTTGTACTTCAACAGTGACATCTTCAATTTGCATATCAGCAAGTGGACTGTGGGTGCTCCTTTCAGCACTTGCAGGAGGCGTGCAAATGGTGGAAAGAGCCACCTCTTCCCGTCCAGTGCTGGGAAGGTCTGGCATCACAACCGCCACCACACTTGGACTCTCCTTGGCGATTTGTGATATCTTCTAAGAATGCACAGTTCTTCGCTGTGCTTTTGCCAGCTTAACTCGTTTGATTTTTTTAGTGGGAGGAGGGCTTCCATCGTCATGTGAAGCTGAACCACTAGTCATGAACATAGGGAAAGACCTTAGCCGTTCCTTGCCACTCCGTGTCATAAATGGCATGACATGTCATGTTTACATTTCTCTTCAGATGATTTAAATGTTTTTTTAAAGGTTATTTTCCTGAGCTTTGTCATTTGGGATTGTATGTGCCCTCTACTATGACATTGGGCATTGGCCTTGGCAGACGACGTTGATGGCATGTTATCGTCTATGTCATGACTAGTGGCAGCAGCTTCAGCACTAGGAGGAAGTGGTTCTTGATCTTTCCCTATTTTATTTTTATCGGAGAAAGTTTGGTCCTCCATTTATGATTTGATATATACGTGCGGCTAAGGCGCACACAAACACAGAAAATATTTTTTTATTTTTGCTGGAGAGTAGTGCACTTTGTGGGTTACACCACCCTTTAAGAAATGAGCCAGCCAGCTCTTTACTTATGGAACACAGGCGCACTCTTGGCGCTGCTCCTTTGTTGACGCATATGCAGCCACAGTGCACACAATTCACAAACACAGAAAATATTTTTTTATTTTGTTTGGAGTGTACTTGGGCTTACAGCACACTTTAATGGACAAGCCAGCTGGCCCTTTACTAATGAGACACAGGCGCACGCTTGGCACTGCTCCTTTGTTGATGCACGTGCAGCCACAGTGCACACAATTCACAAACACAGAAAATATTATTTTTTTTTGTTTGGAGTGTACTTTGGGGGTTACAGCACCCTTTAACGGACAAGCCAGCCGGCCCTTTACTAATGGGACACAGGCGCACGCTTGGCGCTGCTCCTTTGTTGATGCACGTGCAGCCACAGTGCACACAATTCACAAACACAGAAAATATTTTTTTATTTTGTTTGGAGTGTACTTTTGGGGTTACAGCACCCTTTAATGGACAAGCCAGCCCTTTACTTATGGGACACAGGCGCACGCTTGGCGCTGCTCCTTTGTTGATGCACGTGCACCCACAGTGCACACAATTCACAAACACAGAAAATATATTTTATTTTGTTTGGAGTGTACTTTGGGGGTTACAGCACCCTTTAACGGCCAAGCCAGCCGGCCCTTTACTAATGGGACACAGGCGCACGCTTGGCGCTGCTCCTTTGTTGATGCACGTGCAGCCACAGTGCACACAATTCACAAACACAGAAAATATTATTTTATTTTGTTTGGAGTGTACTTTGGGGGTTACAGCACCCTTTAACGGACAAGCCAGCCGGCCCTTTACTAATGGGACACAGGCGCATGCTTGGCGCTGCTCCTTTGTTGATGCACGTGCAGCCACAGTGCACACAATTCACAAACACAGAAAATATTTTTTTATTTTGTTTGGAGTGTACTTTGGGGGTTACTGCACCCTTTAACGGACAAGCCAGCTGGCCCTTTACTAATGGGACACAGGCGCACGCTTGGCGCTGCACCATTGTTGATGCACGTGCAGCCACAGTGCACACACTTCACAAACACAGAAAATATTTTTTTCGTTTGTTTGGAGTGTACTTTGGGGGTTTCAGCACCCTTTAACGGACAAGCCAGCCGGCCCTTTACTAATGGGACACAGGCGCACGCTTGGCACTGCTCCTTTGTTGATGAACGTGCAGCCACAGTGCACACAATTCACAAACACAGAAAATATTTTTTTATTTTGTTTGGAGTGTACTTTGGGTTTACAGCACCATTTAACGGACAAGCCAGTCGGCCCTTTACTAATGGGACACAGGCGCACGCTTGGCGCTGCTCCTTTGTTGATGCACGTGCAGCCACAGTGCACACAATTCACAAACACAGAAAATATTTTTTATTTTGTTTGGAGTGCACTTTAGGGGTTACAGCACCCTTTAACGGTCAAGCCAGCCGGTCCTTTACTTATGACACAGGTGCACGCTTGGCACTACTTTGTTGATGCACGTGCTGCTACTGTGCACACAATTCAAAAACACAGAAAAATATATATTTTTTTTGCACTTGGGGGGAGCACCCCTGATGGACAGAGCACCCCCTGGACAACACTACAGCACCCCTTTAGGACTGGGATACTGCACAGGACTTTGGAGTGGACACAGCCCGTTTGGACAACTGACTGCACAACACAGTCCAGCCAGCCCCTATAGACTTTGGAGGAGTGGACACAGCCCCTATGGACAACAGCAGCACAGCACAGCACAACACTACACTACACTACACTACACAGCCCAGCCAGCCCTATCTCCCACCCTCCCTCTTCACTGTCCACAGCCGAGTGAGAAAATGGCGCCGACGGGGGTACCTTATATAGGATCCAAAACCCACGAGACCCGGAAGGCGGGATGAGGATGTTTTGCCTTGATTTCAGATCCGAGTCAGGCGGGAAAAGTCGAGCATGACTCGGATCGGGGGTTCTCGGGGGGGTTCGGATTTCAGAAATCCGAACCCGCTCACCCCTAGTTTGAATGCCATTGCTTGGGTGTGCGTAAATTAGAACTGCGATTGCATACACAGCTTGAGTACTCACTGCGGGCGACGAGACTTGCAATTTCTGCGTTGGGTCAGACTTGCTGCAATTGTGTGTGAGGGGTCAAAGTGCTCCGATGTTACCGTTGTATATGCAGGACTGCAAGGTATTGCAGATGTCGGAAACAGTAGTGGGCGTCTCTATGCTGGCTGAGCGATGGCAAACATTAGCATATTTTTGCAGCTGCATTGCGTGCGATTATGCAGCTGTGACACAATAGTGATCTGTGCTGAATCAGACCCACTATCATTAATGATTGCCAGCACATTGCAATTTTTTTTATATATACCTGATACACAGAGCAAAATCAAATTCCAAGAATCTCACCGTACAGTACCTCAAAAGTTACAGTACATGTGTGTCTAGGCAGTGGGGGAAACAGTGGTGTTTATGGAGGAGCAGAAGTTATCACCCGCCATAGGGCGCAGTTGCATGACACACACAGGTGTGCATTTGTGGTGCACTGCAGAGGTGAGATATTCTTTTGCAGAGTGAGATTATTTAAATGAGATAAGGAACTGAGTGGAACATTTTTAAGGGTGATCTATCCTGTGTTTTGAAGAACCTATCGATTTCTACTCCAAACAATGAGTGAATTTTGCTTCAACTCAAGAATGGCAGTCTTTGTAATTGCTGTAATTTGGGGGAAATGCATATTTTGTCCAACTGCATTTGTAACATGTAATAATTGGCATGTCACTCACTCTCATGATTAATTGAAACTATAAATGAGGCAAAGCCAAGCATTAGATGAGCAAAAAAACAATTATTTTAAGGAAAGGGTTTGAATGAAAGTGTTTGGAGATTGAACTTTGACATTTAAAGTTTTGCATTTCTGGAGATTTCCTTATCTCTTTGCACACATGATCACATTTCTAGTGCATGCAAGTGTCTACTGAGTGCCAAAGTTAGGTGTTTACCTTGATTCGTACTTTCTTATATGGGTAAGGCTAAAATGGCCATTAACCTGTCCAACTTTTAACAAACAGGAAATTATACATGTCTACAACCTCACTATATTTGTGAATATAGATACCAACCTATTAGGCAGAAGCAGTATCAATGACATACATTCACAAGGATGGATTTATACTTCCTTATACTTGCTTGATGTACTGTAAATGAACAGAAAACAGAATGCAATTTAAAAAAAATGGAAATATTGCTGATTATAGTGCTAATACAAAAGTAAATAGAAATGTATAAATAAAATATGTCATGCCTTAACACAGTAGCAGTTTTTGATGGCTAAAGCTCACATGGCACAATTTGGCAACACTACTGTATGTTTTATATACAGTACTGTTGAATTGCCCCTGTGTTTTGATATAAACATGCTAGTGTGTTCTGAAGGGAATGGTAATTGAAAATGTTATCTTGATCTCATACTAAGGTGATAGATGCAAGCACCTGCTATGAAGACAAGCATATCCAATCAATATATTGGAAGAATTAATCCCCAAGGAAATAAATGCAAATCAATCGTACATGTTTATTAATTTACAGATAATAGTTGAATGCATAGTGCATCAGCTTAGATTATATAAAGACAATTTCTAACTAAGAAATACAACAAGTCCTACCTTGGGGCTTCTGTGGTAATGTAGACCTGTGTTACACAATGAAGGGCATTCGTGACAGCTGATAACAGGTACACTCACCAATAAGAAAGGCCTTTTGTACCTACAAATTAACTCATTGCAGCTGATCGTGGCTTGTCCAAGAGGGCTATAAAATTAGCTGGTACCTGAAATGAAGTAGCAAAGCAAGAATGGTATAATTAATTATTTAGATACATTAAGTTGGTGCAGCCCCCCACTCACTTCCTTCCTCCTCTTTCACATAGTTTTGATACATTTTCAAAATATTTGATTATTTTTCTTGGATATCTTGTACTTTTGCTTTAGCCTGTTACCTATGTACAGTAAATTGCATCACGTTGCAATTATGTTTTAATCTCTGTCTTTAAATTGATTTTTTATGTCTTTAAAAAAATAAATTATAATATATATATATATATATATATATATATGTTAAAATTGCTCATTTGCTTTTGTGTAAAATATTTGTTTAATTTTATGAATTTATTGTTATTAACAAAAACTTAAAGGATGAAATCCCATATTGTAAATATACAATAACCCTACATCAACAACAAAAACAATATAACATAAAGCATATTGAAAATGGTAGTTCAACTGGCATTTTACCACTGAGCTCTAAAAATGTAATTTGTCAACATGGTTACATCATATCTTCAATCACTGTCCAGTCAGTAGCAATGTGTAGGGACACAGGTCTAAAGACGGCAGGCACATTGAAATGAGAAGACGTGGACTGATTAGAGTTCACCCTGTGTAGAATTGTCTTGGACAGCTCAGCAATCAGATTATTAAGTCTGATACCAGGTACTCTCTCTCTTCACTGGGATTAGCATGAAAATTTTGATATGGATCGATAAGCAATCTTTCCTTTATAAAGAATCCCTGCAAGCTTCATTAATCTGTGTGTATGTTTATGTCAACGAATTAAGACATCTTGATTACTGCCAGTTTTCCTCTTTGTTCCTCTCAAAGAAAATCTCATATAAATTTATTAAATAAAAGTCCTGCATACTAACTTTAAAGAAAATTGCTTTCTCTGTGTTTTTCTTTTTTTACTTTTTTATTGTTATATACTGTGTAGATCTAAAGGGAACAGCTGCAGTGTTGTCATTTTCTAGAGGAAGAACAGCAAATATTGCTTTCATTTAAAACATATAATTAAATGCTGTATCAAGGCTCAGGAGGAAGGTCATACATACTCAATACAAGATAATTTAATATTAAGACTGAGAATAGAAAGAAGTGTTGCACAGTATGTTCTACAAGTCCCATAATGTTAGCTCACAAATGTTTTTTTGTGTTTATTCAGTTTAGCAGAAATGAATAAACACAAAATAAATGAAAAATACAGTAAGTAAAATGATCTAACATTTAACATAGAGCTGTGGTTGAGGACTGCTAACAGAAGTCTAAGTTGTCAGTTTTCCATTCAGCAGTGAGAATTGAATGCTGCCTGGTCTTCATCTAATGACCTTTGCTATTCAGGGGTTCAACTTGCTTTATAATTTACCAGCCACGAGGAACAGCTTAGTTTACCACAGTTATCTACAAGGGTGCTCTTGCCCCTCAGTGTGATCAATGGTGGCATTCCCATTACTATCCTAGTCAAGCCATGCTCCCATTCATTCCCTTAGGTATCAATATGGTAGGATTCATAAATTGGGAGACTGCCACCATATTACTGTGTACAGTAAACTGTATGATTATAAAATAAAGCGTCTTACTTTCTTATTATATTCCCATCACCAATATGAAGGGTTAATGTAACAGTGACTGTGACCATCAACAGGAGGCACTGGTAAAAGGCATATTGGGGTTCACCTATGTTTAACAGGGTTGGGTACGGGATGCCGGTGGTCAGAATACAAACAGCGGCATCCCGACAGACAGAATCCAGACCCAACTAAGTAAGTACCTTAACCCTCCCTTCCCACAGCCTAACTCTAACCCTCCCTGCTCACAGCCTCACACTAACCCTCACCCCCGCAGCCTTAGCATCCTCCCCACAGCATAACCCTAACCCTCCTCCCACAGCCTAACCCTAACCCCTAAACCAAACCCTCCCCATAACCCTAATACTTACTGTCAGGATAACGGTGGTTGGGATTCTCGTGCCAGGATTCTGACCCACCGGGATACAGACTACTTCCCATTTAACATATAGAAACACAAAAAAAATAAAAAACTTGCAATAATGAGAATGCAAAACTAAAACAGTTCTAGAGCTGTTTACATTTTATAAGTACCCTGTGATTTTATAACGTCATAACCAGTTTTTGAATTTGAAAGTGGAAATGGCAGTATAAAAATGAAGCAGCAGGATTAGTGGTGGTATGGCATACCACCATATAGGAGCCTACTGACAACACTGGTCATAATTAAAAATGGCATGACAGTCATTTAGGAAAATTACTGCACAGAGGGCCTGATTCAGAGATGAACGCAACTGCAAATCGCACGCAGATCGAGCGATTATTTACCATTGCACATGCATCGCAGTGCACGAAGACGGCAGTGTGTTCGCTTTGTGTTGACGCAGACCACCGAGGCCCATTGCAGATTGATTGACATGAAGTGACCATTTGGGGGAGTTGACAGGTGGTGGTTAGTGAAACGCAGGCATGCCTGGCCGTTTGAATGCCATTACATGGGCGTGCATAAATTAGCCACTACAATTGCATATGCAGCTCTGCGTGGCTGAAGAGCTCCCTGGCCTGCGATTAACTTTGATGGCACCAATGTTTAGGTAGGTATGCGTAGTTGTACGCAGGTGAGAAGGAAGTAGTGGGCATCTTTATGTTTGGGTGAGCTTTGCTAACATTAGCATATTTTTGCAACTGCGTTGTGTACGGAGATGCTGTTGCGGTCGCATTAGCGTCCGTCTCTGAATCAGGCCCAGAATCCCCACTTGTAATAAACCATAATCCTTATGTATCAATATTACTGCATAGGCTTTAGCAAAGAATGAGTCCCAGAAATAACTAGATTGTTACTTTATTATGTACTGAAGTCCTTTATGTTGCATAGAAGCTGAAGTTCTCAAGCATAAACAAACCTCGGCTCTTATACATGTGGACCCAGCAGCTGTTTAATAAGGAAGTCTTTATTAGGTGATAAATATGCTGGCCAGCTTGGTAGATACGCATTGCTGTAACAAAGGTTCTACCATGTATAAAATCTTACAAAGGTTCTATTTAGTAAACCTGTGGTACATAGAATGTCCAGTGGTTATAGGAATAAAAACAATCTATGATTTTCAATCAAGGATTGGGAACTTTATGAAGATGCATTGACATACATTGTTCTTATCACTATCTTCACTGGGCATTCTTTAATTTCTGCTATTATGAGACAGGGAGGGGGAGAGCTTCATGATGTCATCACTGTGGGATCAGGATGACATCATTAAGCCCTGCTCCAAGCAACCACATTACTGAAGATAATTTTAAAAAGCCATGGAATGCGTGTGGACACTAAAATTCCCCTATCTTCTTTTCTTTCAATCCATATTTCCCTTTTATGTTCTTGTGATCAGTGCGATCACCAGACAAGAAACCCTACACTACAGAAATCATTATGAAATGATCTCACCCCATTTGGACATAAATAAACAAAGGGGCACCATCTAAATGAAGTGGCCTTTAGTGGTCATAATTTGGTGATCACACATGTAATTGCTGACAATATTGCCCTGCACAAATACTAGAATATCCAGTGGATAGGGTGGGCAGTAAATTGCCCAATCTTCCACATCCTGGCACCCAGCCACTCAGACTCCCTTCTTTTTCCCACCTAGGGCTGTATTCAATTAAAAGCGAAAAGCCAATTTTGCGTGGGTTTTAGGGATAATTTAGCCTTTTTTTTACTCCATATTCAATTCCAGTCCGTTTTTCGCCTTTGCGGAAAGTCAAGGCACTGAAATAGGTGATACTTTTTCTCCACAGAATAGCAGGTGAAAAAAAGTGTAAAATCTATATTTTGGGGTGCAGATGTTGGGAAGCCACTTAAAACCCTTTGTACATCCCCCCCAATGGCCAATTCACCCAAAAAAATAATAAAAAAATTCCAGGATCCCCCAAAAAACGGAAAGTGGGAGCGAAAATCTCAAAAGTGGGGGGACAACTTCAAAAACCAGCAAAATAAGCTTCTGGGGGTGTTCTAAGAAGTGGCCAAGTATTTTTGGGATTGCAGGTCACTTTAGAGACATTAAAATATGCTATTACTCATTTTCAAGGATCCCAAATTTGATGGGACTACATATTTTCACCAAAAAATACTGCTTAATGCCATTCTTCACCACTTTTGCAAGGACGCTAATAACAAGGATTTTCAACAACTTCAGTACCCCAATTAGTTTTTTTAGGGCTATTGGAACACTTCTACATTGATCCCCATTGTAACTACATTCGCTGCTTGCAGTTTTCGCCTGTTTTGGATTTGAATACGGCGGAAAGCAGGGACGCGCACGATAAGTTTCCATGTTCACAACCCATGATGTCGGCGAATGGTTTGGCAGGTGAAAATTTTCTGCAGCTGCAAAATTAATTGAATACCGCCCCTAGTAGTTAGTTTCTGGTGATAATGAGAATATTTCTCCATATGCTAGAGGAAGAGATGAAGGGGTAAATTTACTAAGAATTGGGATTGACCTGATTTGCAAAGTGATTCATCTCAGTCTAAATCGCCTGAACTCGGGTGATTTTTTTCATTTTTTTTTTTACATTTACCAATAGGCAATTTGAGGATAAACGAGTTTGCCGATGGTGATGTAAGTCGAGTTTTTCAGGTGATTTTGAAGCAAGCTTCAGTGAGTTATCTCTCCCGAGATTGCAGTGGTTTCTCTCTGCACAACTCTCCCTAGCAAGCATCAGTGAAAAGTCTGAATCTGCGAAAAAGTTTTGCCGATGACGTCATTTTGCGGACGGAAACTTATCCCCATATTCAATTTCAAAGACTTTTCGCCATTGCGGAAAGACATTGCAATGAAATAGGTGAAATTTTTTTGCCAATACTGTATGACTAGGTGCCGAAACAAAGTGCAGAATTAGGGTTTTGGTGTGCAGATTTACAGAAACCACTCTGCACCCTTTGTCCACCCTTCTGATGCTAGCTGCATCAGAAAACGGGAAAAAAACACCCCAAATGAACAATTTGAAAAAGGGGGCAAAAAAAAAGTTGGGGAACAAACTTAAAAAAGCAAAATTGACTCCAGGGGGTCCCCCAAGAATGCAAGCAGTTATTTTTGTTGAAGGTGCATTTTTGGCGCTATTTAACACTTCACTTTACACAATTAAAAACATGCTTGCACCCAATTTCATGTACCCCAAATTTGATGTGAGTAGTTTTTTTTCACAAAAAAAATGCTATTCTTCAACACTTCACCAAGGACGCAAAATATCTCTGATTGAGACTATTTAAAAAACCTGGTTTTAAATATAGGGAGAAAAAAATTGGCATGAGGTTCCCCGTATATTTAAAACCAGCTCTGAACCCTTTCTAATGGGAGACTAATGCCACAGCCAGGGGTGCCTTTTCACCAGGCCCCCCAGCTGCAGCATCAGCCCTAACAGCTAGTCAGCCCAGGCCAGGGATCCCTGGGGAGTTGGGGACCCCTCCAATATAGGGGTCCCCCTCTGCAGGGCATGTATGGATGTAATAAATCTTTATTTTCATGGTGTGTGTCTTTTTTAAAACATTTCTTTACAGTTGAACTACAGGTACCAGTGGGCCCTTAATGCCTCGCATGCTGCTAGTTGTGGTTCTCCAAGAACCAGCATGCAGGGTAGGTTTGCTGGAACCTATAGTTCCACTGTAAAGACAATGTGGATAATTCTATTTTTATACACTACACATACACTATCAACCCGCCACCCACTGCCCAGAGGTGGCGGGGATAGCCCGGGCTATCAGCCTTGGTCAGGGGTGCCCTGGAGAGGGGGACCCCTTTATTATGTGGATCCCCAACTCCTCAGGGATCCCTGGCCTGGGCTGACTAGCAGTCAGGGCTGATGCTGCAGCTGGGGGTCCCGGTGAAAGGGCACCCCTGGCTATGGCATCAGCCCCCCCTGCTAGAAAGGGTCCTGAGCTGGTTTTAAATATACGGAGAACCTCACACCATTTATTTTCTCCCTATATTTAAAACCAGGTCTGGCCCTGCTACCTGGTGCTGGTTCTTAAATTACAGTGGAATCCTACACACTTTTTTTCCCTGTAATTTTAAGAACCAGGACTGGCTGGCAAGTCCGAGGCTGGTTAGTCTTTTGGGGGGGGACCTCACGTAATTTTTTTTAGAAAATTAACCCTATTTTAACCATTTACAGAAATAAACATACACAAATCACATTGATTTTATTTCTGACCATCTCGCAGCTCAGGGCATTGAGAGATTGAAAAGTGATTTGGACACAGAGTTTGCTCCTATCTCACCTGAGCTTGTCATAACTATTCTTGGTAAATTTGAGAGATGTATGTTTTAGGTGAAAAGTACTTCCGATTTCCCCCACTGGTGATTTGATTCGAGGTTGCTATCTCACCCAAGTTTTACGAGTGAGATGAGAGAAATCTCTCTCTAACTCACCCGACTTTTGCCTTTTGTAAATTTGCAAGCAGGAAAAAAATGAATAAATCACCCGAGATGGTCATCTCGACCTATCTTGAATCTTAGTAAATTTACTCCGAAGAATCTAGAGCCCAGATCTCCAAGACCCTGGCTTCAGAAAACTCATGGATGCCATCAATTCTTGCTTTAGGTTGTAGTTAAAAAAAATCATTATTGTTTTCAAATGCTGTTTATGAGAGGTGGAAAAATGTAGAAGCAAGAATCACAAAGTTCTGTACTTATTGGAGATTTTAAAAAAAAAATACAAACTTGACCTTATAGTTAATTTAAAAAAAAATCAATAAAATAACACTTGTTTGATGTTATTTGCCATGTGTGTCAAAATAAAGAAGTAAACTAATGGTGCAGTTTTTTTGCCTGATGCAGAGTTGGTATTAAATTATGTATACTACATTGCTCCTAGGCAGTGTGCAAGTATTTAAAGCTGTATATACATTTGTCTGTACACATAGTAGTACTCATTTTGAAATGGAGATCACACTACAAAATGAGTACTTTGTTTCCTTATGCTGATCACTGGTTAACGTAAAAAAATAAGTCAAGCCATAAGTTATTTGCCAGCAATTATCCTTATTCTTATCATCTTTGGCTTTAACACTTTGAAAAATGGGAAAAGTTAAAAGTTGCCATGCCATTTTATGCCTACTTAGATTGAGCCAATGTCAGCTAACAACAAACTGGCATTTATAAATATCACTGGCTGTTCTCCAGACAACAGTAAGAAATGTTACATGTGACATTGTTCTGAACTTTATTGCTACTTTATGTAAGAGGCAAATACAATACATACATCTCCTGTTTTGCTTATCTACTTAGCATCAATGTACAAAGATTCATTTACAGTGGCATCACTAGGGGGTGCGGGTTGCACCGGGTGACACCATCCAAAGGCGTGACACTAAAATAGCAGAGCTGCTCTGCTATTTTGGTGTCACCACCTCAGATGGTATCACAGAGCGGCGAGCAGCAGTGATGCCCATTCCAAGCCCCCAGGTGGCATGGCTTCCAGTGTGAAATCAGGTATTACCAAGATGGATCATCACACTAGTGTTGCTTTGAACTAGGGTTCATCTGTGAATACTATTGACATCCTTTGGTGACAGGAAAGTGGAATCTGAACCAAATGGAGGCAGACTGGATTTTGCCAGACAGAATCTCAGAAGACAGTTCTGTGGAAGAAATGCATGAAAGTTAATGCAGAGGACCAATTTGAGAAGGATAAGATGTTTGTCAATGGAGAACTTGATTTTTCTAGACAAGAGCTCAGAAGATAATATCTGTTGTAGACATTTCTGTTTGGTTTCTTCCTATTACTGTCAGCAGGAGGAGCTCTTAGTTTTACCATCTGTCTCTTGTGTATTTCACACATGAGCTGTAGAAACAATATGTCAGCTCCCAGAATGGAAGCATAAGCAAAGGTTAGGAGCTCAGGCCTCATGGTTACAAAGGGCTGATGTGAGAATTTTGCAGATGAGATAGGAATGGATCTACTTTGGAAGCTTCTTCTGCTGTGTAAGTATCTTGTCCTGAGTAAGCTCTGGCTGTCTTCAATTAACCGTAGTCTGTCATGCAGTCTCCGCCTGTTTCTGGAGTTTAAGCAGGGAACCACAGACTGTGTATTCTTCTGCAGTGTCAGCAGGACCACAAGGCACTATGAGGTAAGGGGGAAAGGGGAACTTCTCTCTCCCTCTGCTGTACAGCCCACTCACTACAATCACCAGTATCATCAATCCCCGATGTTCCTCCCTCCCTTAGGTTGTGTAGACAAGTACTGTCTGCTCCACTTTGCTAGACAGACTCCATACACAATTATATAGATATACAGTATATGTGTAAGACTTTTATTAGTCTCTAATTTTTTTTTCACACTGCGCAACTTATCAAATCATTGTCTTTTCTTTTTTCTCAATTCTAACAGAAAACTTGCTGTGGCTATGGGGCTGAGATCTAGGGGTAAATTTACTAAGAATCAAGATTGTTTTTTTTAATCTCGATTTGCATCGCCGAATCTCGGGTGATTTTCCCGTTTTTCATCTCGCGAATTTACTAAGAAGTGAGTTTAGCTGAAAGTGAGTGTCCCAATAGTGAAGCAGATCAAGATATCTCCCCCAAGTAGCAAGTTTAGATGAGATTACTCACCCAAGATTGCAGTGTTTTCTCTCTGCAAATCTCTCCCGAGCTAGCAGCCTGCACATATCAGTGAGATATGTGAAGGCTGCTTGTGTTTTGTACCTGTAAAAAACGGGTTAAATGTTTAAAAAAAATGACGTAGGGAACCAGGACTGGCTGACCGGGGCTGGCTGTGGCTTTTGGGGGGGGAATTAAAAAAAATCTATTTTTAATATTTACAGGCAGAAATATACACAAATCACACTGATCTTTGTATGTTTCTGGCAAACTCGCAGCTCCGGAGGTGAGTGTTTAAAACTTCAATTTGGCAGAGAGTTTGCTGTCATCTCACCCGAGATTGTCATCTCGATTCTTGGTAAATTTGCGAGCTGGTGATAAGATTTGAGTTTGCTATCTCACCTGAGTTTTATGATTGAGAAGAGAGAACTCTCTCCCAAACTCACCAGAGTTTGCCTTTAGTAAATTGGCGAGATGAAAAACATGCCTAAACTCACCAGAGATTGTCAGATCAGACTAGATTCTTAGTAAATTTACCCCCTAGGCTGGAAAAGGAGTGGAATTGAAGGAAATTGGCATGAATGTGACTGCAGTGGACATGCAGTTGCAATGAAATTACAGTAAGTGCATGGTGTGTAATTGCAAATTGAGACAAACATGGGCAGCAAAAAGTCTCAAATGTAGCCTCCTAAACAAGTGTGCACTCTCCAGGGTATAATGATCTGTTGCTGAGGATCAATGGAGTATAATATTTCTGGATTTCTTTATAAGTCTTTATAAGTCTGTATTTAATAGGACTAATAACATCCACTACGTTTTCCACCATTACTTTGCGAATTCACTCTTGTAGAGATTTGGGCCTGATTTAGAGACATAGGGCCTCATTCAGAGGCGGTCGGAGGATGCAAGCGGTCGCTCAGAAACTGGGCGGCCACTTGCATCCTGACCACCCTCCTCTGTTGTGGTCGTTAGGCTGTGGGTTAACACCCACAGCTCAAACGACCGCTCTGGTGATGGTCGCAATGGTCAGAGACCATCGCGACCATCGGGGCTTACGACGAGACCCTAGGGTAGGGTCTCCCTTGCCGTAAGCCCCGGAGAGCTTCTGGCTCAGTCTGAGCCGGAAGCTCTCCACTGACATCACTAGTGATGTCAGTGGGGCCGCCACCAAATGGTAGGCATTCCCATGCCACCCCCCCGGCCCGCCTTCCAAATGGGGCGAGCTGTCAATCAACATCGACAGCTCGCCCCCTTTGGATCGAGACCATGCGTCGTGTGCATGCTCTGTGGGGGGCCATCGACCCGGTCCGAGCGCATCGGCACTAACGACGGGGTCTGAATGACCCCCATATATTCGATTCTGATGTTTAAACAGTTGAGCGATAATCGGCAACCTCTGCACCTGAGTCAAATAACGCATGCGTCGATGTACATTTCCATAGTCACTCGGAGTGTGACTGACAGTCAGGGAGCATTTGTGGGAGGTAACGGGGCGTAGCAGAAAAGAAAGCAGGTTTGTTGCAAACATTTTCGGGGCATGTCACAGCCTCCATCTGTGATCACGTCTGCAGTGAAAGTGGCTCCAGCATCGCAGTGCACTCAGCCATTCTGCTTAACCATATGGATACTCAGAAGTCCAATTATCGAAGATTCTGAGATCGATGCTGCATCTTTGCATGCTGATGCTTGGATTCGCAAAGTCGCAGGTGGGCGTCTCAATACATTCCTTGGGGTCTGCAGCATTTGCATATTTTTCCACAGCAGCTGCGATGGGATTAGCTTACATCTCTGAATCAGTTCCCCATGTCCGGCAAATTCATGCCATCATGCAGCTGTTGCAGATATTATTATTATTATTATTTGTTGATTTAATAGCACCACAGCGCTACATGGGTTAGTGCTGAGGGGCAAAACAGAGCATACACACAGTAAAACAGGGACTTATGAGATGGGTAAAATAAATGCATAAGTGAAAATAAAGATCAATGAGGGCCCTGATCATGAAGGTTTACGCATTAGTATATCACTCATATTATAAATATGTAAAGGTTTTTCAATACAATAAACCAAGCTTTTTATGAAAAGAGAATACCAACTCCTCCATGATCAGCACACTCTCTTTGCATTGTGATTTATTACAACATAAATGCTTTCTTGGTATCTTTTATGCAGATTTAAGGAGTGAAAATTGTGTGGTTTACAATGCCGCACAAAGAGATACATTTTAATGTCACAGAACAACTGTTGCAATTGATGGCCTTGTCTAAAATATTGAAAGCACTAAACAGTCATTAATACACTCTTAGTGTATACTGCATAATAACTAAAACCAAGAAAGCAAGATCATTTTTTATTAAAACCAGTCTTTGACATCACTTAAATATGAATTCAGCCTGCGTCAGTTAATGTATTTCTGTACAATAGTATTTATTTTACATAATTAATACTCTAAGGACTTGTAATTGCTAAAAAAAAACATATAGCTTTCAAAGAGTCTTTTATTCCTACATGTTTAAATACTGCTTAAAGCAAAATTTAAGACAACACTTTACATTAAAGTTATGAGGTGCAACCAAAACATTAGCGCCTTTTTTATCTTTTGTGTTGCTGTCAACTAAACACACCCTTGGGACACACTCACTTCACTACTAATTGCAAAGCCAGCACTTTATATGTGTTCTAACTTTAACTAAAAAAAAAAAAACTTTAGATGGGGTCAGGAAGAAATAATCTGTTTCTTATTACAGCTCTTATGGTTTTATTTATTTGAGGATTTATTTTATAACCTTTCTTCAAACTTTTGCAGTGATATTTGTTTGCAATGAATTAATTTTGTTGAAGATGATAAGCCATGAATTGTACAAGTACCATGGTGGACATTCAGTAATTAAAAGACAACTCCAGACAGCATCAAAGTCCATGCTCACTCAGTAGAAAACATGGGGACCACCTTACCTGACACACTATGTTTTATTTACTAAAATTGGGCTTAGCTGCAACATTTATACTGAACCATAGTCAATAATATATTTTACCCTATAAAATAACTTAAACTACATGCATTCGGTATGATTTACATGGCAGCGGCTGCCCGACAGAGGAGGAAATCCCGATCGTCCTAAAGGTAAGTATAACTAACCTAATTCTACCACCTAACCCTAACCTTCCCTTAGGGTGCTTAACCCTAACCTACCCCCTGTGCCTAACCCTAATCTCCCCTCTTAGTGCCTAAACCTAACCCCCCCTTCCCCACCGCCCAAACCTAATTCTCCCAGAGGGGTGCCTAACCCTTTCTCCCCCTTCCTCTAGCCTGACCCTAACCTCCCGGGGGGTGCCTATCCCTAAGTCCCCCCCCAGGAGCCCTAAAACTAACCCTCCCTCCCACACGGCTGTCTGCTCCCGGAATCCCTTTGATCGGGATGCCGGGCGCCAGTCTTCCGGCATCAGTAAAATGACAGGCGTCTAGATTTAGAACATATACCCAATGGATATTTCTCAGGCAACGACTGCTCATGAATGAGCCACCTTTTGCCTATACAATGCATGCTCATTAGCTCTGTTTGTCCGAATCAGAAAGTAAAATGATCATGTAAACTACTCTCAGTATCTTTGTCCCTGCATTTTGATACATTGCCCTGATAATAATTTCTTATTGCCACAATGTGTAGCAATAAGTAATTATAATTATCAGGGATAAAATGTGGGGGAGAGGAAGGAATGCTTTATTTTAACAGTTATCTATTTATGGATTGAGACAATTTCTTATTGATATTGACACCATCAGCATAGTTCCAGATGAGTCTACTGTGTATTATTGTTGACAATACTTTTTTATACCCTTATGGGGCAGTTATTATGGGTGGTGTAGGAGGTGGTGGCTCCTAAGTTATGAATACAAACAAAGATTACATAAATTAGCTCTCTACTTTATTAAACTGCAGGGGTAGTAGGACCCCAGTTATGGATCTAAACAAAGAATAAAGCATTAGCTCTTTCATTTATCTGCACAAGCAAATCACCAAGGCCAATAAACATGTTGTTGATGCCCTAATTATTTTCTGCACTTATCAGTATATTCAGCAACTTTATGCTCAATAACGTATTTCTGCGCCTGTCAGTGCATGATGAGCAAATATTCAATAATGATTTCTGTAACCCAAAAGTTAGTTGATACAATATTCTACCTGCAGTATCTACTTTTCAAGGCATTTAGCTACTTCTGAACAATACAAATACATACAAAGAAAAAGACATACACAGAATACACAGATGATGAGAATGTGGCAAGTGTCACGTACCCACTGTTATTATCCCCTAGTGGTGGGGAACCTGTGGCCCTCCAGCTGCTGTGAAGCTACACATCCCAGCATGCCCTGCCACAGTTTTGCTATTAGGGCATGTAAAAACTGTGGCACATCATGCTGGGATGTGTAGTTCCACAGCAGCTGGAGGGCTGTACCTTCCTCAAACTGACTGGAACAATAAGAATGCAGAGTGTCAATTGCATGATATACCTGTTATATATTTGATTAATTGAAAATGAATGGTTTAGCTGCATTGTCATAAATATTGGTTCAATCCATAAAAATTGACTTTGCAAGGATGATAAGAATTTGTTTTTCCATATGCATATTCATTTAAACGTAGAAAAAAAAAAATAGTTTAAAGCTGCTGTCCATTCCCTGGTCCTCATCTCTGGCCGAATAGTATATTTAAACCACAGGTGTCTTAAACCAAGAGTCATTACTGTTTGTGGGGTACTCACCTCCAACATTACCCTGCTTGCAATTCTGCATTACCTTAAGAATTGTAAGTCCTAGGGGGTTAATTTGCAAATATATCAGATAAGTGCCAAATTTACACATAACCACAGCAATTAATCAGCAATCTGCTTTTATCCTTTAGGACGATCGGGATTTCCTCTTCTGTCGGGCTGCAAATGTAAATCATACCGAATGCATCTGTTGATATACAGATACTTTATTGCTGTTTTCACATTAATTATAGGGCCAAAGGGGTTGATAAATAGGCCACTAAGTTGCTACATAAACAAAATTGATGCCAGTACAAAAACAGAACAAGACCTTACAGAACTTTGGAAGATAGAGATGTAATAGGGACAGCCTTGAAACAAAATGACAATTTTAAAAAGGCCCACTCAAGCATCATAGTGGATCTTCTGTGCTTGATCATTATTGAAATCTTATACCTAGTAAGGTAGGGCCACTAAAGTACTGTATAACAGGTCGCTCCTATAAATAGATGTATTTAGCAAAATGAATACAATAAAAATAAATATGACCAAAAGATTACCTAATATAAAAAAATCAATACACTTCTGCAAATGTCATTCCACTTCCTTCATCTTTCTTTCCTCTTTCTTATTATTTTCCTTTTCTTCAAATGAATACTCAGGACATAGAAGAAAAGCTTTCATACTGTAACAACGTAAATACTTTGATGGCGCACTCATAGCGATTCACTCTTTGGAAGATATAGACACAAAAACCATGTGGTGGAGGGACAGGAAGTATAGTCCCCAAGCAAAGTTACTGTGTAATAAATTTGTAAAACACCTTTAGAAATGAGAATAGTAAGTGGAGATCAAACCCCCCTTAGTAATGCTCTTAAAATGTACAAACTTGCCTTTCTGCATACCATACACACTCCTAGATGCCGCTTACAAATTACCATGCATGTTGTATCATACAGGAAGAGAAAAAATGAAATGCTCTAGCATGAAATGTTTTTTTCCTTAAATAATAAAAGAATTGGCACTAAAAACTCATCTTGTGAACATTTATGAAATATAAAAAAGGGTCTTGAGACACTTTTCTTCTACGCTCATTGCAAAGATAATCATAGATGTATCTTTCGCTCAGGCGCTCTTTAGGGTTACCATGTAATCCTCAGTCTTTGTGGTGAGTAAAGGGTATTTTCATATGCAATGGTTATTTAAAAATGGATCTGAAACCAATTTCTTGTATGTACCTAAAAGAAAATAGCTCCCTGTTTGTGGACTCACATATATGTGATAACAGGGGGAAACAGAAGAGAAACCAGTATTGCAGAGACCTCCAGGTATGTAATACAATTTAATGATCTAAAAAATGCACTCACATTGTAAAAGTAAACATAAGCATGTAAAAAGCAGTACATCTGCTACAGTGGCAATGGCATTCCCCCACGATTGCTGAGATGATGCAAAACAGCCAGGATAAGCACAGATTCCGGACACTTAGTTCACCACAGGAGGCCAACAGATGGAAGTTTACCACACAATCTATTTTGCAGAAGTCCGCAGCCACCACGTAACGCGTTTCGGATATGTCCTTTTCCAAAAGTGGATATGGCTGCTGTATAAAGTGAGGTCTTATATACCCCAAGAACACCACCCACCTTCATTAAGTAATTACACACCGCTGCATACAATCAACAATCTAAAATCTGTTCCTCCAGATCATAGTATGTCCGGGGTAGCAAATTAAGTGTCCAACCTTATACTGAAGGTGCTTATTCCTCATAATGGTGGCCTTTAGGTGGGGGGGTTTAGAACAAATATCACATACGTGGAAACATAAAACATTGAGGCTAGATTAGCTGTTTGGCACAACTGCAGCAAAGATGTAGTCCCACCACTTCTACTACCTAGTCTGCACACTGTGACAGTGTTGCAATAATGCATTGTCATTAGATGATATCCGCTACCCAAAAGCTGTAGAGAGCCAGGTGCATTATAGTGTAATTGTAGTTCAACTGCCTTACCACAACAGGGTAGATGAGTTGGGGGTGTCACTAGTTATCTCCTCTTAAGGCCCTGTAGCTTAGGCTGCAGTGTTATCTGCCTGATGAATCCAGGGCAGACCTTGAGAGTGGGGGCCTATGGTACTTGCCCATTAATACAGCGCTGCACATAGTGTTTGCTAGGCCTTAGTCAGTAGCATAGATTTTTTAATGGATGATCTAGCTCTGGGTTGCATATACAGAAAGTGCCAGATTAAGGTCCGCATGGGTCTGGAGTTGAAATTTATGAAGGGCCTATTGTGTGCCACAGGGGGTGTGACCAGCAATGTGGGAGGCATGACCAGTGCTGTGGGGGTGTTGTCTGTACAGGGCTAGTATCTCAGTCTAGCTCACCTCTTTGTATACTGTATTTGTCCCTGACCCCACACACATTTTGGTAGGCTGATAGTTACCTATGGTTATGGGACACATATTGCACCGCCTTTGTACAGGCACATGTGTATGTATTTCTGCCCTTAAATCACTATCTCACTCACCACCCACCGAAATACCTTTTGACCATCAAACAAAGCTGTTTACAAAACCTCATACCTACTAGTACTCTCAGATACCATCTATCAAACACTGAAATAACCCTCACTTGCCAACCCTCACAACAGCCACTACCACTCCCTGATTCACTTAAAAAACTCTCACTTACCATCACTCCCTGACCCCATATTTCACCCTCTGCATTTCTTCTCACTGCCACACTCTGATCCAATAACTGACACAAATGCCCATCACTCACATCATGACCAGCCCACATAATGGACACAGAATAATCTTTATATTCTGCTCTTCCTTCTTTCATCTGTATGTCAACATTTGTGCTCATCCTCCCTCCTCCTCAGCTGTCCATTACACTGCCCCCATCATTACTGTGTCCATGATTGAGTTACCTTCCACCCTCCTCCTCTCTGCTCTTATTAATCTTTTCCCATCCTCTATGTCCATTACTCTGCCCCTTCTCTTCTTCCTCATCTGTGTCCTCTCTATGTTTTGAGAGACAACTGTGGACTGCTAAAGAGAGCTATAACATGGCCTGAGGATGGAGCTTGGGGGAAAATGGGGTGGATATTGGAAGATGGGGCGGAGCTTCGGAATCCCGATGGGGGGTGGTTGTGAATGGTCTGGGTTCCAGATCCTTATACTACAATGCATTGTTGCTGGATTTAATGCAGTGCAGACAGTGGTCTGAGTGCCGTGCAGTGGATCCTGTGGGCCTATTTTCATGGTGGGCTTGGAGCTGCAGCTCCACCCACTCCATTATTAATCTGGCCCTGTATACAGAGTGCCATATGGGAAACTCTACTATAGATGGAGGGGAATAATCAGAGAAAACATATGGGGACCAGAAAGTACAGGAAAAATCAAATCAGTAACTGTAGCATGGGAAGTAGATCTTTCCAACGTAAGGGGACTGTAAATTGTGAATTAAAGTAAATAGTCTAGCAGATGGTAATGAGGAGCAAGTTGCTTTATTTATAAATACAGAGGGAAAATGACTAATAATGAGGTTTAAAAACATAAACACACTCATGCAGAATATAGAGCCCTAAACTCAATTCCCTTTATATATTTAAGCCTACTATACAATTTTTTAAATCAAGTGATCTTTTTGAAGTTTATAAGACAAATAGTCAGTAAACAGAACAAATAAAAAACAATAAATATTAAATAGCGCAGTCAATGTAAGAGGATACCCACATGTATGCAAAAGTATGTCTTCCACAGATAAAACAGTAGTAGTAAAGCAGTCAGACACATGAGGTGCGCAGGGCAAGGCATCCCAAGTGAACCCAAAAGGAGTAAACTGTGGACCGTCATCTTCCTGGCACAGGCCAATTCTACACGAGCGATCCCACAGCTTACAATATTTATGGACTGCATCACTACTGGTGTAAAGATACGTTTCATGATCAGCTGTATCATTGACTAGCATATTCCTTTTATGTAGACCGCGAGACTCAGGCACCTGCCATGCTCTACCAATGATGACTTTAGCTGGCATATATACTGTACACTAAATATGTATATGAAGACAATTTCAATAAGGTTTGCTTCCAGCAAGTTACCAAAAAGTCAGCTTTTAGAGTATAGGGGAGGAACCATAGGTGAGGTTATTATAATAATATTCCATGACAATACCCAGAATCCATGGACCCCAGGGCAAGTCCAAAGCAAATGCCAAATTTCACAATCAGGTGAACCTCACTTCAAATATTCAGAGTTGACACATAGACACAATTAAAAAGTCTAAGGTATATAATTGAAAATACCACATCAGTCTGAGGACCCATGTTCACCTCCCATTATATCTTTTAGAGACAAAAGCACCTCCAGGAGGCATCATGAGTTGAGGTCAGAATAGAGGCAGGAGATTAGTTTGTGAGAACCCAGTCTAAAAAGTAATGCCTCAACAATAGAATCAAAAACCTGTGGGAGGACCCCAGTGAACTGTGCATGCAAAAATATACATGTCTGTAAAAGGTAGCATGTGGGAGCCCAAACTCCACAAGGAGTTGCTCAAAGGACATAAGATGACCATCCAACTCCACAGGTAAGCCCACTCCATCAAGTAGAAGGCCTTGGCAGTATCCAAGCACATCACTACAGCTCCCATCCTCAGCACCATGGATCGGCTGAAAGTGATAGAACAAGCAATACATGTTTTTGGTGGTAGACTTTCCAGGCATAAATTTAGTCTGTTTGGTGTGCACAATCTGACCTATAACCACATTAAATCTGGTGGTGAGAATTTTAGTTTAATCTTGATCTCAGCAGACAACAAGGAGATAGACTGTTAGCTTGCTTGGTAAGTACAACAAATAATATTTTAGACCTGGAGAGTCATCATATAGAATAAGCTTACTATACATTTTGATTTTAGCACCACAACTGAAAGCAAATTGTACAACAGTGACAGATATGCCAATTTTCTTATCCTTATCTTCTTGGGAGGAGACTTTGAAAAATTTAATTTCTCTATATCTAATTAATCAAGTAAGGTATAGAAAGGATTCCTCAAGTCCCCTCACATTAGCAGATTTAGATATATCCAGTGAAAAAAAGACTCTCTGTGCCCTACACATGCTTTAGGATACTTACATCTCAGTAAGGCGGAGGGTCTGCACATTTTACAGTCTATACAGAAGTAGTTACCTCCTTATCATAGATACTGATAAGATCCAATCACCACTATTATCCCAGCCCTCTGCTCAAATGCAAGCAACCAGCAATCCCTGTAACACAGAGCCACCTCCTTCCTCTGTGTAACTGTGTAATGTCAACATACTGAGCAAGTTTCAGCATACACTCCTACTTTCAGCCATTTGAACTGTAAATGGCTGCAGTATTAGCCACAAAAACTGTGCTTTATATAGATGCCAGTCAGGGAGGTAATGCAGGAGTCTTTGGGTTGAGTAGGTTCCCCTGATCTGCTGGGCTCCCAGACAAGTGTTCCCCCTGTCCCAACTATGCCCCCATTTACTGTGCAAAGGGCTGAAAGTGAGATTGTATATTGAAACTTGTCAAATAAGAGAACCTGTGCAAATAAACAGTAGAGATCCTCTTCTTTGTTGTTCACAATGGAACCTTGTTGAGATGCTGTCTCCTCATTGCTGAATATATTGAGAATATAATCTAATATACATATCTGTTATGTCAATTGAGATAGAATGTTGATAATCATACTTACTTTGCTATTGTTGACCCAACTACCCAACCATAATCTTGCTCATGACCCTTGCAAAGCTCCATAAATAAATTAGCAGAGCCTTAGATCATGATGAAGGGGTAGCAGGTCTGCCAAATATATGAAGTACAGAAACACAAAAATGATAATTTGCAAAAGTCAAAATCGAAAAATAAAACTTTTCTAAATGTATCTTCAAGTGCCTTATGATTGAGTGCTTTCATAATGGAAATCAAAATTGCATTACAATCATTTTGAAAATACTGTAGTTACACATGTAAACTGATAAGGTTTAAATAAATATATAAATATTATCGTACATATTTGTATATCAAACACAACATATAAAGTTATCCTCACGTAGAGAAGATTAATTGATAAGTATAAAGAGCCTTTCTTGCAGGCAACCCAGGGTATATTGATTTATAGAAACACTAGAATATTTTTTTTCACTCACAGAAATCGTGTTTTCAATGTAATTGAGAAAATATATGTTACATGTTAATATTAAGTCAAGTATTGATATTCTCTCATAAAACTAATGTAAGCAAGTGGTTGTCTAAAAGGATTCTAATGATTCTGTTGGACTCTAACACTCTCACAATGAGAGTTTGAAGATTTATATGCTTTGTATGAGTATAATTAGACACCCACAAACCCTTTTGACCCTGATGAGGTGAAGAGCTCTTCTGCGTTTTGTCTCACCGGATTAATCAATACTCACACATTTTACCACTGTAGAGTGAAATTGAGGAAATGAGAATCTGATAATTTTGCTCCCTGTGTAGTCTAGACAGAGTAAAGCAGGTTTAGTCTTTGACAGGAAGATCTATTTCCAGTTTCTAGAAAGCTAATGTGAATTTTGAAACTTCTACTATCATTGATTTTCAGTTTTGTTTAAAAAGAAAATGTAATAGAAATATTGGAGCCAGTGAATGAAGCCAGAGAATGTCTGTCTCACGACTGAGTAGAAATGCATTTTTATAGTTGATTGTTTCTTTATAGGATGCCTCCTTGGAAAAGGTTACACAATAAAATATAACACTACACATCTATTTATGTAAAATGAGTGCAGCTTCATTGCCACTTACACATTTCACATTATTAATTGTATAAGTTAATATTATTTACATTTCATGTAGCAATTAAAACATTTATATTTTATTGTTTTTCATATTTAAATCATGTATTTGCGCAACACATGAACTAATTGGGCCATGACAAATAAAAAAAAAATGTTTTTTGTTTTGTAGTTTAATTCACAGTTAACTTTCAAATGAAGGGTATAGTAAACATTAATTCACATTTTACCTGATTGTTTTTTTCAATAAGTGGCAACCAGTAACTGGACTGTATAACACAGCAGATCATAAAAAGCAATGACCAGTATGATTCCCCAGTAATGAGCAGCACTTCATAGCTGGCAATGACCAACATATTATACCTAACAATGGCTAACATATTATATAAAGCTCAGCAAAAAACATAGGGCCTGATTCAGCAAGGAACACAGTTGGTAATACGCACACAATTGGTCGATGTTTGTGCTCTGCGCATGCATATGCATCTCAGTACGTGTGCGGGAACTAGCAACTGTGATGGGAACTGCAATTGCAGAGGCTACGCATACCTAGAGCACAGTGATTGACATGAAGTGCTGTTTGTGGGTGGTGATGGGGGGGTGTGGTCAGGCTAATGCAGACGTGCAGGGGCATGCATAAATTATCCACTATGTGGCCATAAGCAGCCAAAGCACTGATAGCATGAGGGGCTGGTAGCAATTTTTCAGTAAGGTCAGGGCTTGTGCAAGTGTGCATATGGGTCCGATGTTACTCAATGTTACCGATTTTTTCGCTATGTTCCCCTATGGGCATTCTTATGTTAGGAAGCAATTGCAATGTGAATGCAAACATTTAAATAGCACCGCTGACATTAGCAACAGCAGTACGTGCGTATAAGCAGAATTGCCATCCGTAGTGAATCAGGCCCATTATTATTTCCATATTGAACATATCATTTTTTAATCAACTAATCATATCAATTATACACAGTAATGACCTGCATATTATGGTAAAGGAATGCATTTAAAATGGCGACAACACAATTTTGAAGGTTATAATGTTGACATTGTTGAAATGTCAACATGGAACATGTCAACATCTGCTGAATGTCGATATCTGAAATATCAACATCTGAAATGCTGACATTCTGCAGAATGCCGACATTAGGGTTAGGCTGTGTTGGGAAGTTTAGGGTTAGACTGCAGGGGCAGGGTTAGGTTTAGGTCTCGGGTTATGATTAGGATGATGGTAAGGGATAAGGGTTAGCATACTGGAACTCCACATCACCTAACACTGCTGCAGCCAAGAAACACATCTACACTGCCAGAGCTAAACAGATGTAAGTGATAGTTGTGCCACCAGGACCCACTGTTTTGTCAACATTATGAGCATGTCGACATTTCATCAATGTTGACATGCTAAATAAATGGATTTTAAGTAAATTTTTATTCAATTTCAAATCCGACTGTTAGTAAATGAGAGGGATCCTGTAGTTGGTTATGGGAAAACATTAATGTTTGATTTTGTTTAAGATTTGGTTTTACAGTCAATTTTACATGGGATTAAAGGGGGTAAGATGCGCTCTACCTGGGTGTGGTGGTGAAAACTGTTGTGTTAAATTGGGTGAGTATGGTGTGCGGTGACTGGGTAGGTGCAAGTGTTGCACTGCTGAGCAGTGTGGATGGGGATGGTGCTGCGTTGGTAATGCTGCGATGGAAATGGGAATGAGGATGGAACAATGGGAATGAGAGTGACAGTGAAAATGAAACCAGCCAGACACAGATGTGGGGGGTCAAATCTTTTATTGGAGTAGTCACAGTGCTGCTCCGATGAGGTCCTGGGCAAGTGGGGGAGGCGTGGCGGTGGATGGGGATGAGACTGGTCGCTCATTCAATTTTATATCATTTTAATTTTAGTAAATGCAAAATTTGCCAAATGGAATTAAAATCGACTACAAATGCACCAATCTCAAAATCGACCTTTAGTAAATATACCCTTAAATATTAATGATCAGTAAAGTATATACCACCTAAGAGGATCTAATTCATTTATAGCAGTATAATAAAAAATAATCATTAAGTTAATCTACAAATTAGTGCTTCATTACACAGTAGCTGAATTAAAATTATTAAAATACAAGGGGCTATATGTAATAGTTTGCAGCCTGCAGGCATCGACGAGTCCAGTGCGAGACTGCCCAATGTTTTAAAGTAGCAGTCATTTAAAATGCAAAATCAACCTAGTTTTGCCTTTTAAATAACTGTTAATTTAAAACCTTGGGCAGTCTCACACGGCTATTACATACAGTATACCGCAAGGAATGAAAAGAGGGCCTGATTTAGAGATGAACACTATTGCACAGCAGTGGCTGTGCTAAAATATGCAAAAGTTACATGAGGCATCTTAAGTAAAAAGACACCAGCTGTCAGCTTCTTTGATCCACTGCAGTGTCTGAAGACCCAGCATTGGTTCAACTGCATGAACACCGGATATCTGAGTAACCCACAAGTTACTGAGGATGTCTGGCAAAATCATGCTGCCAGGAGCAGTGAAGCTGCATCCAAGGATGCGGCTACTGGCATTGGCACACCCAGAAAATGGGGCTGGCACACCCCCATTTTTTGGAACACTCCCTGTCACTGCACTTAAATGTCAACAGCATGTCATTCATGCTGCTACTTTGGGGCACTGCGAATGATGTCACAGAAACAGATCTGCACATGCACAGTGCGGATCCTGCACATGAACCTAGAGAGTTCTTAGCAATGTGTGTGGTGCTGGGTGATATTACCGACCCGATCCCAGATTATGACAGAGGACTACTTTGATTTCATGATCCCATGACTCTTATTAAACAGCTTTCCTCTCATATACTAGCTGAGGAGGCTCCTGCCCTCCCCCAACTTTAGCACCACCTGCGGCGATGGTGACAGATGCAGGAGTCACAAGCACATAAACTACACCTGTTTCACTGACAGCACCTGCGCTGGGACCTGTCTTCAACTCTTCTCTGTCACCACGCTACCTGTGTTTCAGTGGGGACTTCTGCTGCTATGCATCCAGCTCAGGAATCTCTGATCAGCTATCCAATTAGGGCCCTTACTCTGTGCTCTGGCTATCCCTCTCCTCCTCCGGTTGTACCTACCAGAGGGGATGTATTCTGGCTTCAGCACAGCACTACCTCTCCCCTGTAGTCTCTCATACTACAGATACCCAGGGGTGTAGCAAGGGTGGATCCAGTGGAGCATGCGCTCTGGGCACCAAAATGGACAATCCAGGGTTCTGGAAATAATAGGGCACTGCACAGTGTGACAGCTGCCTGTTTTTTTTTTATCTCAGTTTGTTTGCTCTATATCCTACATAAGTTATGAATCTGAGATATATTTCTACATTTCATGCTCCCTCAAACTGCCCAGATTGTCTCCCCTCCTGACATTCCTCCTCTGTGATCATCTTCTGTCACCTCCCCTTTCATGTCAGAGTGATTACATTCTCTGCTCACCTCTTTAATTCCCTCCCCTCTTACCCTGTGATCAGCTCATTGCCCCTATCCTCTTCTTTCTTATTTGCTTCTGTCACCACGCCTCTCCATTTTCTTATTGGTTTCTGTCACTGGCCCTCTCTGATCGGCCGTTTGCCCCTCCCCTCTCCTTTCATATTAGCCTCTATCATTTCCCCTCTCTGATCTGCACTTTCTTCTCCCCTCTCCTGCTTGATCCCCTCCCTCCTTCTCTCCTCATTCATTCATTCATTCATTCATTCATTCATTCATTCACTGTGCTTCAATGGACTTAATAGTTACACATCTGAGGTAAAATCCTAAACTTCAATTATAAGATATGAGTTTAAAATAAGTCACTGCTTTGCTATGTAAAGTAATGGAGGTGTTCCTAGGCATGACCACATAGTGTCATTTGAAAGGTCTTTTCAAAAATATTAGGAGACCTGATATAATATTAATGGTGGTAGACAGAACATGGTCAGTAGTACTCACATTAATATAGGTGCAATGTATATTTGCTAAGTATGAGCATAGCTGAGAATGCTGCTTGGGGCAGTAATTGCAGTAATAAGCTGTGCACCCTGTGGAATCTCACTCTAGCACATGCATTTTGTCAATTTAAGATAAATGATCAGAATATATCATACAGTCTGCTCTATTGACTAATAACAATGACTCAAAGGAGATAAAAGTCAGATCCTAGGTGCTATACATAAATAAAGCAGTGCCAAAGTAGCTACCCCTTAATGTCAGATCACCAAAACATTCTCTTCCACCTGCTGCTTATCGTGAAACTGCGTGAGGGGTCACTGAGGCCGGGAGGCTTGCCTGCCTTTTCAGGGGGTCGGGAGCGGCACCCGATTTTTGGGGGGCTCCCGGCCGAATCGGGAGGGTAGGCAAGTATGCTCTACACCCAGTGCGCTTCAGCAACTGTTTGCTGTTTTTCTGTTCACTTCAGTATTCCCCCGCAGGCTGGCCATACCCCACTGGCACAGTTCAGTACAAGGGCAGGGGGGGTGGGTGCTATGACATGCACTTTCTCCAGGCGATATGGTTCCACACTACTCCTCTGCAGATACCTGCATAGGCATAACTATCAAAGGTGCAAAGGGTGCAGCTGCTATGGGGCCCAGAGCTGATGGGGGCCCATCTGTCTTGTCAAACTTGCATGGGTTATATACATTTTTCACCATTGGGTGATACATAGAGGCCCTTACAAATGTTTGCTCTGGGGCCTTCAAATACCTAGTTATGCCTCTGGATACCTGACTGCAACTCCTCTCCCTCCCCTTTTAGCTGTTAACTCAGGCCAACTGCTATTTTTCAGCAGGAACAAGCATAAACTATATAATAATAATATAAAATAATAATAATAATAATAATAATAATAATAATAATAATAATAATATACTGTCCTGGGCCAAAATAATTTTTCATAAGATAATTTTATTTGAAATGTCCTTTTGAGTCCGTTCTTTTCAATAAAATCTATATAATATAATATATATATGCATATGTATTTGTTTTTCTACAGCTCCAACCCTAGTTCCTGAGCCTATTTTTTCTGAAAAATAGCCTGTATATATATATATATATATATATATATATATATACTGTATATATTCATTTTCCAATTAGACTTTTGAGCTGCAAGGAAGAACAAGTTGATTTATACAAGGAGAGGGAGTTAAAATTAACCTGATTAGCCTTTTTTGAAAACTGTTAAGTTTGAAAAGCGTCATCTACAAAATTAGTCTAAAGTCTAATAGTTAATCCTTATTGAAAGCTGATTTTAAAATATTTTTAACAGCTTCACATATTAAAGTAGATTGTTACTTGAGGACTAAAAAGGAACCTTAACCTATAAGCGTATTTTACACACTTAATTTGAACAGCCTGAGCCATCAATACCAAACACCCCTGATGAAGTCACAATTGATGAAACGCATTGGGTTATAACGTTTGTAGCTTACAGTGTTTCGAACTGGTCAACATCAGAACCTTACCCCAATGGGGATCTAACAACTGTAAATATTGTAACTCACAAGGGTGATGTTAATTCTGTATTATGTGAAAATGATTTATCAGTTTTGCTTTTAATGCAATTAAATTGACTTTAATAATATTTTATTATTGGAAAATTTGTTTCGGTGTACTCTGGAGATGATATAATAACATATTAATTATATCTTCAGACATGACATTACCCAGTGCATTTTGAAATTAAGGTTATTAATTTAATATTGGCAAACTAAATATATACTGGCGCTCTCAAAAAACTTTTATTGTTACTGATAGGTCTTCACTAGCAAGGGGACTTTCTGGAGATTAGCTGCCCATAACCAATATAAAGATATAAAGGAAGAAAATTTATATTAGCGCATCACAGGTATCTTTTTATATATATATATATATATATATACATATATATATATATACACATACACAGTATATATATATATATATATATATATATACTATCAAGCATAATAAATATATACTAAACTTATATCTCAGTTTTGACCACACACGGCACTGCAAAACCTATAAAGGTCTGAAATGTGATGCAGGTAGTGGTTTTGTAATGTAAAAATCAGACGGCTACTGCAGAGTTCTATCTAAAAAATATCCAGCTTCTGCAGGGACTCAAATCATTGCAATAAAATATGCAAGGAACCATTTTTTCTTCTAATGAATGGATAGAGAAAAACCCTAATTTTTTTAAAGAAAATTACAGATGCGCCCAGTTAGATTGCTACGAATCATGGTCTACATATCGCGCTAAGCGCCACGCATTGCTGTGGCGCATCCCCGATCGTGGGAGTGCGTCTCTATAGGATTGAATAAAGATGCTACTGTGCTTCCCCGTAATATCGCGCCATGCATAGTGTGACTCTTTGCATTACAGACAACGATGTAGCTGGGCAGATCTGTACTATATGTACAATGAACATTTTTAACATTTAGTAGCATGTAATGAGCACAATTATCATTAAACTTCTATATACGGCATTCTTATAGCCCATGGATACAAGATCTGCTGCTGGGTTTAGTGTTTTGTATCTGCAGCTTCTCCATACATCACAGTTATTCTCCATGTTTGCTACCTTTTAAACATTATTTTTTTTACTAAATAAAACACAATTATCAAAAGTTTAACTTGTACTTTAGTGCTTGTTTCAAGTACACATGCTATTCTTTAATATTTCATCATTAAATAGCAAAATAACCTGATATGATCCTAATTTACTGCCAATTACACTGCATTGATCAAAGTGACCTTTTCATACCGGAGCACAAAAATCAATCATGCTGTACAACAAATGTCAGGGGGATGAGAGCAACATATAATCTGTGACAATCAAAACATTACTTACAAATGAAATCACCAATGACCTGCATGCCAAGGCAATTTCTATATGACGTGCTCTGTTTTTGTTTTCATCCTTTGTTGGGGATTTTTTTTGTTCCCCACTGTCTCCTGCCAGACGTAGTTTTGTTATTTCAACGTTTCAGTGACAGCTGATGAAAATGGTCAAGGCTTTGCATTCTGCACAAAAAATTACCATAGAAAATAATCATCAAAATGACTAATATTTTTTGTGTTTGTGGTTCAATTTACTTTTATAGGTGCTATTATGTTTACACTTACTGCCATCTGGCAATCAATGCTTTTTTATAAATAGTCCTTGATGGTCTTAGCAATAAATTATTTACAATAACAATTTAATGTGTTAAGCCACAAAGTGCTTGAACATGTTATAAAGTAAACTCTCTGTGAAATTATATAAATAGATTAACTACATAATACACATGACATATTTGTAACTATTTCGATAGGCTAGTTAATTAGAAATTGTTAAATAAAATTTAAACACGTGATGAGTAAAGTAAATAAATAAACTGTTAGAAACTGAGAAAAGAAGTTCTAATGGTTTTATCAGCATTTGTACTTTTAATGAAATGGACAATACAGATATTCCCTTATTTGTTTTTGTGTTTTTTATTTACATTTTTTTTTATTTTTTAATGTAAGACAATCTTTGTTTCCAATCTAGGTAATACACAATAAACAAATGGTGTATATATACACAAGTCCAAATCATATACACAGAAATTTATATTTTGTAGATAGGAACCTGGATCCATCTGGGCATTATTAATCAAGTATGAGATGATTAAGTCCAGTCTAGAAGTGAGTTTTTTGGAATAGATCTTGACATTGGTATGTAAAAAGTAGTTGGGTCTATAACTAGAGCAACATTTACATATCCTCTTTTGAGATAACAACAATAGTGGCCACAAGAGCTTGATTTAACAAAGGGTTATGGCCTGATCGCCGATCAAAAACACTGATCAGCGGACATCAATGATTGGCTATCCATCAGGATAATTCAACATGTTAAAAATCCCTGACTCTCCGATTCCAACCATTTTCAGGTCAGAAATCGGGAATAAAGATTGTCCAACATGTTGGATTTCTCTGATCCTGGAAGTAGCAGAACTTTAAATTGCCCTGATAAAGGCTAGATGTATAGGCCCCATTACATTGCATTATACTGTTGTCTAGGGATGCCAGATAAGGTATATAGGTATTGGTAAAGGATTTTTAAGAAAAACTGGTAAAACCGTCGGGACCTACAGATTTTCCAGCTTTCAATCCACAAATTGTTTGAAATATTTATTCTGCTGTGATAGCAGTAAATGTATTTTTGATATATGTTGAGATGAGCGTGGAAGTTTTAGTTTGTTCTAAAAATGTCTCAGAGACTGATGGTAGTGATTTGGGTGATTACGTATATCGGCTTTTTTATAAAGTCTCCGAAATTATCTAGAAATTATATTGCGATCATGTTAGTGATGAGTTGTTTTAATGGATGGAATGCCTGTCTGCTTCTCAAAATTTGACTGGTTTTATCACATAAGAGTATCTTCTACTTTAGCTGTTATATACATAGTCATCTTTTGACTCCATTCTATTATGTTTCAGATTTACTAGTATACCACTGTATAGAATGCTATATTAATTAGGCACTCTCTTATCACTGCCTTATGAGCAACACATAGCAACATTGTTGATATTTCTGGAAAAGAGTTAATTACATGATATAAAGGACTGTTTCTGAGTTAGGAACAAAGCAAAAAGAGCAAGTAACTTTGCACCTGGGCAAAACCATATTGACTGCAGGTTGGGAAGATTTAAAAACTGCAGAGAGATTTAGATATGAGAGGGGTGTGTCCAAACTGAAGCCTAAATTGCAGTGTAAAACTAAAGCTGTACAGTATTTGTGGGTTACATGCAAAAGCAGACAGTATTTACCCATCATAAAAAGAAAAATATATGCACCTCTTGCTTTGCAACGTGGTTTGTCCAGGTGCAAAGTTACTTTCTTTGCTTTGCTTCCAACTCAGAATCAGCCCCAGTGACTGGATTTCTGTTTCAGTAAATTCTTAATGGTCTAGAATGAGAAGAATCTAATTGTAGTGCTGTGTATAACTGCTACAGCTAAACCTTGTTCTAAACATGTGCAAGGAAACATTGAGACATCCAGTATATTTTGTGCACTTTCGGGGTTGTGAAAAATTATATCCAATCTAGTATATAGTTTATGAATTTGAGAACACTATGTATAGTTACTAGTGGTCTTTTCTCTACCCCACCCCCCTATATATGTAAAATAATAGGTGTAGTGGTACAAGGATAATGCTTTAGTATTCTTAAAATTAACTTTTTAAAAGAGAGCTGGTGAGAGGTTTAGATCTATCTAGTTTAGCAGTTAAAATGGTATTACATTTTCCCACAATAATAACATCCTCTTCTATGAATAAAAAAAGTGTTTCACCAAAATAAAGAAAAAAAATACTTTATTGTTATTGGGAGCATAAAAATGTATTAATTTGAATGTAGAATTATTAAATTATCCAACTAATTCAAGGTATCTACCATCAGGCTTTGAATTTTAATTCATGGCTTGCATATAATGTGACTGATAATTAGAATAGCTACACTGCTTTTAATGAAGGAATGAAACATACTGTGAAAATATTTAAAATTTATTATCTGTGTGGCTCAATTAAAAAAAATAATAATATTGTGTTTCCTGCAGAAACACTTGGTCTCTCTTCAATTATTTTAGAGTAAGATGTAGTAAAAAACCTTTTTAGTACCAAGTCTAAACCGTTACTATTTAATTACATAATTCAAGCAGGTATCATTTAATGTAGAGATCTCATTGAATCTCTTTGTTATAGTGGATCGACAGGATACATATATTATAATTATATTGAGATGGCAGATGTATTAAATAGGATACAGTAGGATGTTGGGACTGGAGCTGGTGAGGGTGGTGGGGTGGTTGATAAGACTAATTAAGCTGTTGACAAGTGTTCTTTAAGTTGAATATTGGTGAAAGGAGTCCAATCCCTTTTTGTCTAACATCAGTCATATTGACCTTTGAATGGTGTTTATGTAATATGAGGGGAGTGTGGAGAAGTATCAAACCTAAAGAGGACAATTGGAGAAGTTGCCCGTAGCAACCAATCAGCGCTAGATATCACTTTATAGCATCTACTTGATAAATGATAGCTAGAAGCTAATATGTTTCAATGGGTATATTTTCCACATATTCTCTTGAGAAGACTTGATTTACCTCCCCATGGTATGAAAGGTAAGTTACTAGTAAATAAGAAAACATTGGTAATTATTATAGCCAGGGCCGGATTAAGGCTTTTGGTGGCCCCAGGGCAACTAAGTTGCGGGGGCCCCCTTCAAGCCACACAGAGCCGAGCCCAGCCCAGTTGTGCCCCCAGTAGCATTGCCCCCTCAACAGTAGTTCCCCTAGGAGTACCCCTAGTAGTGATCACCCCTCTATGCTGTGTCCACCACTAGTGGTCCCAGCAGTGTACAGTGCCCCCAGTAGTATCTCCAGCAGTACTCCTAGTAGTAACCCCCCCTCTATGCAGGGTCCCCCAGTAGTGGTTCCAGCAGTGTGCTGTGCCCCCAGTAGTATCCCCAGCAGTGCCCCAAGTAGTACCCCCAGCAGTGCCCTTAGTAGTAGTCCATTCCCTCCCCAGCAGTGCCCTTAGTAGTAGTCCATTCCCTCCCCAGCAGTACCCTTAGTAGTAGTCCATTCCCTTCCCAGCAGTGCCCTTAGTAGTAGTCCGTTCCCTCCCTAGCAGTGCCCTTAGGAGTAGTCTGTTCCCCCCAGCAGTGCCCTTAGAAGTAGTCCACCCCCCCCAGCAGTGCCCTTAGGAGTAGTCCGTTCCCTCTCCAGCAGTGTCCTTAGGAGTAGTCCGTTCCCCCCCAGCAGTGCCCTTAGGAGTAGGCACTTATGTGCTGTCCACACTACCGCTCTGCCTCAAGCTAATGCAGCAGCACTGAATGTGCTGCTGCATGCTGCATGCAGTAGTGTGGGGCCCTCTGTGTGTGGGGGCCCAGGGATGACCGCCTCTGTCGCCCCCCCTAATCCAGCCCTGATTATAGCTTATCAAATATATATAACTGTAACTACAAAAAAAGAGACACATTAAAATGAACAATCTATAGTAGTCTATAAGGAATCTTTTCATGAGACAAATAATGTTTGCTATAAAAACCTTTAGCTAATGATGCCTTTAGCCATCTGCCACTGTGTTCCATTACCTGTCAGCACCACAGCTCCCATGCTGCATACAGACCTGCTCCAACCACTTCATCTCAGACAGCAAGTATACTGCCTTCTATCTGTCACTGTGTATCATCACCTATCAGTGCGGCAGCTTCCACACTGCATACCAACTTACTACTCCTCGGTGCAGATCTGGCGAGTACTGCTGCGGTCTTCAATCCATCATACCACTGGGACAGTGCATGCAAGTTACCTATTCTGTTTTACACTATGCTTGGTGGTTGTGCAGGTTATTGGGTTATACTATTGTGCTGACTTTGTATTGGTTTCCCTGTGCTATGTGCTATTGTCTTGCGCTGGTTCAGAGAAGAGTGCATCGTTCCAGGGCTAGGGTTAAGTGTGCAGTATATGTTCTGTAAACTATGGTGTCCAGTAAGCTGTATTACTTACAGATGTAGCCATCTACATCGTAGCTGCGATGCATGCGCATGCCATAGACACGGGCACACTAGTCGCGCCATCCATGCCGAGATGTGCTCATATCACGGGATAGATGAGCGCGGTTACATATGTATCATGGCTCTCAGTTTCGGAGTTCCTCACTGGTTCCAGTTCCATTATTGTGTCAGAGAAGTACCAGCGTTACAGCTTCCTCAAGTTGTACTCTGTCTACATAAGACGCAGATTCCTGACTTGAGTTCTGAGTTCCTGTGTTATTCAGTACTATATTATTCTGAATCCTGGAGTTCACCCTAGTTTCTGGAGTGTATCCCTGGTCTTGTTTACCTTCACAGCCCAGTGGACCTGGTCTGTTCACTCCAGTTTCAGTTCAGTATCCATGCGTATCACAAGTCTGTGGTTCCTGCACCGTCACTAGTCTACCTATACTCCTGTTATACCCATGCACAAGAGTTACATTAAATCTCCACATTTCATCTGCACCTCCATTCAGTCAAAGGGTCAAGAGCCCGATCTACAGAATACTCAGACCGAAACATATGAATTGTGACTTAAATTGCCAGCAAAAAGTCAGTAACATAGGTGGAGTTATGCAAAAACAGTGTTTTAAATTCAGTTTTACACAAATAAAGAAAGCTTCGTAAACAGACTGTGGGCTAATTGAATCAGTTGGGCTATTCAATTAGAGCAGAAGGCAGCCCGCAGGTTTCAGTTTTCAAGGATGTTCTTTCATGCCTGAGCAGGCATGTAAAGAAATCCGTGTTATATAGCCTGTTTGCGGGTGCCGCGACCGTATTAGGCCATTGGCCTGGGAATTTATCCCATATTCTATGGGTTAATGCGCGTTAACACTGTAATTTACCTGATGAGATGAAAGAGCTCTAATTGAATAGCCCCAGGTGTTAAAACAAGACAAATTATTTAGACACCTAAAAAACAGTTCAGTGTAAAAAGTCTATATACCCTTTCCTTCAAAGTAAGAAGTAAAAAAGAGGATGCTAGAACTCTTCAGAGTCTGTGATATATCATTATCATGAGAACTTCAGTTATTAACAATATTTGCAACTATGGACAGACTACTGATTGATTGCTCTTTTTAGATATTTAACTGTCTAAATTCCAGACAGTAATAAACTTTGTCATGTGTTTCACATTTAAGGGCCTATTTATCAAATACCTCCAGATATTAGGGACCCCCCCAAATGTATGAAGGAGGGACCCAGACAGACATAGCTGCTGCACTTCCTCCATCTCCAACAGCAACCGCAGCCCATTCCATGGGGGCTGCAAAGCTGTCAGATTTACCAAGCACTGGAATGCGAAACAGATGGCATTACCCTATATGGCCTATGGGCTACGAATGTGCAAAATGTTTAAAAGAGGGAGCTTCCAGCTCCCTCTCCATTACCCCTTGGGGACGCATCCAAAGGGCAGCAATGCAATGCATGCACAGTGTGCGCTGAGGACCCAACCAGGAAGAAGTATAATAGAGTTATGCTATCACAGTGCTTCCAGAACATCCCCAGGATGGGCTCTTGTTGGAGACAGTCTTCTAGCAAGAACATTTTATTAAATTCAGGTGAAGATATTCATCTTCACTTTGCGAATGTGGGCAAAAAATATTTATCACATCCACATTAAGAATGCGGATTGTGATAAATATGCCCTATTCTGACTAGAATGACTTATAATAATAATGTTAATTAAAGATTGTAGTTGTATGCTCCCTTATATACTACTATTCCTTATGCATTTGCCTGGTGTAGTCATTTGCAATAACATCAGGCCGTGCGTTACCTGACATGGTTGCAAATAATGCGAACAGTAAGAAAAGCACTCTGTGTGGCTGCTGGAAGATAATCTTCCAGCAGTTGCTGAAGGCAGATTTACCTTGTGGCCCATCTGTATCCCTGCACCCTCCCCCAGTGTCTACCATGCTGTGAATCACTGCTTATCAGCAGAGCTGCCAACAGAAATTGTGAGGTCCGGTACTGATAAAATAGGCAGTGGGGGGACATGTAAAGGGAAGGCTTCAGTAGGGGGGAGGCAAAGGGCAGGGAAGGCTGGCTGGAGTAGGGGGGAGGCACAGGGGAGGGAAGACTGGCTGGAGAAGGGGGGAGGCACAGGGCAGGGAAGACTGGATGGAGTAGGGTGGAGGCACAGGGCAGGGAAAACTGGCTGGAGTAGCGGGAGGCACAGTATAGGGAAGGCTGGCTGTAGTAAGGTGGAGGCACAGGGCAGGGAAGATTGGCTGGAATAGGGGGGTGGCACAGGGCAGGGAAGACTGGCTGGAGTAGGGAGGGAGTGGCACAGGGCAGGGAAGACTGACTGGAGTAGGGGGGAGGCACAGGGCAGGGAAGACTGGCTGGAGTAGGGGGAGGCACAGGGCAGGGAAGACTGGCTGGAGTAGTGGGAGGCACAGTATAGGGAAGGCTGGCTGGAGTAAGGTGGAGGTACAGGGCAGGGAAGACTGGATGGAGAAGGGGGAGGCACAGGGCAGGGAAGACTGGCTGGAGTTAGGTGGAGGTACAGGGCAGGGAAGACTGGCTGGAGAAGGGGGGAGGCACTGGGCAGGAAAGGCTGGCTGGAGTAGGGGGGAGGCACAGGGCAGGGAAGACTGGCTGGAGAAGGGGGGAGGCACAGGGCAGGGAAGACTGGCTGGAATAGGGAGGAGGCACAGGGCAGGGAAGACTGGCTGCAGTAGGGGGAGGCAAAGGGCAGGGAAGACTGGCAAGAGTAGAGGGGAGGCACAGGGTAGGGAAAACTGGCTGGAGTAGGGGGGAGGCACAGGGCAGGGAAGGCTGGACTAGGTGGAGGGGCACAGGGCATGGACTAAATAATTACCAGACTACCTGGTTTCTTCAGCTGATTTCGGAGAGAGTGGGGGCCTGGGTGGCAGCAGCGGCAGCAGTGCAGTACTGCAGCTATATATTGGGAGTCAGCTAGAAACAGCTCCGACGGCATTTCAAATATGGCACTGGCCACAAGCCAATCACGAACCAGCAGGCAATCAGGAGTGGTCGCTTCTGATTAGCTGCCGGTGCGTGAGCTGTGATTAGCTCACGGCCTGTACATGCATTCAGGGGGGGTTGCGAGTACCAAGAACCCCTCCTGCCTACCAATCAGTAAGTGTAGTGTGGACCACAGTGAGTGCAGTCCACACTACACAGTAGCAAGCACACCACCACAGGCGCCAGATCATGAACTCATACTACCCAGCGGCGGTGTGTTTGTTTTAGCAGCCAATGAGAGCCAGACTCACTCTCACTGGCTGCTGCATCCATGGAGGGAGCCGGGCTGGAGCTCATTCATGAGCTCTGCCTTCCGCATGGAAGATGGGTGATGGGAGAGACATCATGAAGTCTCTCCCATAGTCGCGAGCGGGAGGATAGAAGAGCGGATGGTGGCGAATGCAGGATCAGGGATTCAGGTAAGTATATTGTGTGTGTATATTGTGTGTCTTATATATATGTAAGTGGGGCACTGCATATGGCAGACCAGTACTGGGGGCACTACATAGGGGGGCACTGTATATGGTGCACTACTTGGGGCACTGCATAGGGGGACCACTACTTGGGGCACTGCATAGGGGAGCACTGTATATGGGGCACTGCATAAGGGCACTGGCACTGCTTAAGATGCACTACTGGGGGCATGGTATAAGGGGCACTACTGAGGGCACTGTGTAAGGGGCACTACTGAGGGCACTGCATAGGGGGACTACTCCTGGGGGCACTGCATAGGGGGGCACTGTATATGGGGCACTGCATAAGGGGCACTACTCGGGGCACTGGCACTACTGGGGGCACTGTATAAGAGGCAATAATGGGGGCACTGTATAAGGATGCACTACTCTGGGCACTGCATAGGGGGACCACTGCTGGGGGCACTGTATAAGGGGCACTACTGAGGGCACTATATAAGGGGCACTATGGGGGGCACTGAATAGGGGGACCTCTACTGGGGGCACAACATAGGGAGGCACTGTATAAGGGACACTACTGGGGCACTGGCACTACTGGGGGCTCTGTATAAGAGGTACTACAGAGGCCACTGTATAAGGGGCACTGCAAAGGGGACCACTACTGGGGGTACTGTATATGGGGCACTACTGGGTGGAGGGGGGGTCTTTAATTAATCATGCTGTTTGTATTCTTTTGCCTGCTGCATTCATGTTTTTTAGTGATAGAGGTGTGTGTGTGCCTGTCTGTGTGTGTCTGTGTCAGTCAGTGCGTGTGTACCCTGTCATAGACTGAGTGGTATATTTTACTGTATTGTTCCTAAATCCTGTGTAAGCTGTTTCCATCTATCTATCTATCTATCTATCTATCTATCTATCTATCTATCTTTATTTATTTGTGGCTAGATGTTTTTTCATTGGTTCGGTAACCAAGGGTTTGGAAACCCCCTTTGAAAATCCTGAATTTGCCACTGTGGCTGGTGCCAATTGAAGTGCTGCTAGCGGCGCAGTTTCTCCCTGGCTGCCGGTGCATATCTGCAGTTCTGCACTGCTACCACTTGGGCCCGCGCTCTCTCTCCGGGCCTGAGACTATAGGTCCACTCTGATGGTGGCCCAGCTTATTAGGCAACATGGAGGATCCCCCAAAGGCGCAATGACCTGATCATCGATAGTCCGATATATCAATGAACAATACTGTTTGTTAAAAATCGATATTAATGTAATGTGTTCTAAAGAAATGCATGTTTTTTAACATTGTGTTAGATAAGTTATAAATAGATGTTTTTGAAATAATTCATTCATAAAAAACCTAGCAATTTCTGAGTGGTTTTTGGAAAAAATATTTAAGCATTAAGTGGTTAATGGTGATTGTAAGAAACACATATGGTGGGGTGTAAAGGTTGAGGTATTTAGCATATGAAAATTTCTAATGGACTGTCTGACTGTATGAACTTAGGGCCTGATTCAGACCTGGACGCTAACCCACCGACGTACGCTATGGCCGATAGTTGTCCCTCTGCGCATGCTGCGGGAATTGTGCACTCGTAGTACACAAACTGGATGCTACTTTGAGTGACAGATAGTGCCGTTTGTGGGTGGTAACAGGGGAAGGTGCTTGTGAATGGGGAAATGGTGCTGCGAACACAGGCGTGTCTGGGCGTCTAAACAGCGTTTTATGGGTGTGCATAACTAGCATGGAGGCATCATTGTACATGTCACTTGGTTGTATTTCTGCCTGCAGTGATCGCAGTACTTGCAGTGGGGTAGGGTCGACCTCAAGGGCTGCGAGCTGCTCCAGTGGCTCTCATTGGCTCTGATTAATCATAAACTTTCTGGAGATGACGTGTTAAGAAAAAAAAGTGGGTGTCATTAGACCGGCTTGCGTTCGCTCTGCCGTCACTTTCTAAGACTTAGAGGCCATCCTTACACCAGACAGTGCGATCCCGGAATATGCATACCCAAACCCTTTTGGCTGCGAGAGAGTGCAGCTTAGCGTCCGGGTCTGAATCGACCCCTTAGGTTTATATATAGGATACATTATATCAATACCATTTTAAGTAATAAGAAAGAAAAAAAGTGGATTCCAACACTTGCATGTCTTCATGCATGAAGTCCTGCTCAGAGCATCAGAAAGACCTTATGGATATGATTATAGTTACCATATTTTTTTGCATAATAAATAAATATCAAATTATGGAGTCAATAAAATAAGTATGAGAGTAAGAATTGCAGCTAAGAGGAAGTAATGTGCAGTTGAAAAATATGTTCACTTCCAGGGACAAATATGTACAGGGTCAAATCTTAACAACCCTATGAAAATCAAGGATAGTTGGCAATTATGTGCTAGTATAGCTAGCAATTTTTCAATGTCCTTTCCCAAGTATCAGGTTGATATTATGACAATTCTGGTTCGACACTGTCATTGGCTCATTCCATCTGGTCTCTTTCAGTTTAGAAACTGAATGGTGGAAGGGAGAGCATTTCATAATGTCACCTTCATACATAAATATATATTTTTTACCAGGCAAAGGTGGCTTCCCTGTAACTATGGAGGAGTGCTGTCTCCGAAATGTAAGCGTCTTGTCTTGTTGTAACCCAGGAAAAAAGAAATAGGGGGGAAAATAGTTAGTTGTAAATTTGGTAGGTTGAATTTCAGTTAAATAATTTAATATCAGCAAAATCATGATCATACATTTTAAAATTATATTAAACAGTTAAGATATGGACACATAAATGAAGTTCAATGTTTTTTTGGGGGGATGTGCAGAGAGTTTGTTGGTCATCATGTCAGCCGGACTAGAAAAATATTTTAACCATGTCATTACCTCCATTAAACCATCATATTTTATTCTGTTGTTGAAATCTTTACAGCTGTTACAATAGCACACCACTTTCATAGAAAAACAAGAATGTATCATTTTCTTGTGAAAATAATGAATCTAGAGTTGAACATAATGGTAAAAGTATTCCCAGTGGACAGTAAAATGGAAGCTTTAACACATTTTTTGATATGTCATTACTGTGCCTGGAATGATAGATTTATGCGGATACAACATTGACAAATTTTCATGAGATGTCACAAGATATCAGTATAGTATATATAAAGAAAATGATTTTTAAAGTGCTTTACAACCAACAGCATATTTCAGAATGATTTGTTATTTCCAATTATGTTTATTTGTAATACACAAATGGCACATGTTGTTTTACAGATTGATATATAATATAAATATTATGTAGAAATGCATATAATGAATAAATGCATGTAATGAAAAGAAATTAAAACTATAAGAGCAACATTTCTGAAAAAGTATATTCTTCACCTCCACAGCAAAACCAACTATTATTACAACTATTATTACAGTAACTGAAGTAGTATTGAGGTAGCATCTGTGCAAATTGCTAACTTAACCTTAATTAATTAATTGTTGTTGATTATATGAATTTGCAGTGTGTTACAGAAAAAGATTAAGCTAAAATAGCCTATTCAGTATTATAGCAAATTGTCATTAGAAATGGATAGTTGAGTTGCATTTTTAGATATTAACGGTCATTTTAAAACCACAAAATGTAAAACCACACCGCAAATTCTATTTTGTGACATCATACACTTACTGTACATGTATGCAATTGAATCAGGTTTTTCAATGAAGCATACAAAATCATTGGCAAAAGTGGCGGTTTCAATAGAACAATAGAAGTGCAAACATTTGTATCATCTGAAAAGAGAAGTTGGGTTATCCAGGTACAGTACATTCGATTTTGAGGGATAGATGATTAAATTAGAGATGAGCACGGACCCCCGTGTTTGGTTTTAATTCATCATCGTCTTTTGGTTTTGCCAAAACCACCCTCAAGTGTTTTGGTTTGGATCTAGATTTTTTGTAAAAATATTTTTCTATAAATATATATATATATATATATTGTGGTGAGAGGGGTTGTCTATTACCTGAAATGCTCACATTTCTGTGGGATCAGCTATCTCCAAGGGAGGCTGGAGTGAAGCCTGTGTGTTCTACATTAGCAGTGGATGTAGGGAATTACAAGTTGTCACAGTGGGACATTTACTTTTATGTTGTTTGCTTATTTTCTGTTATGTGCCTGTGTGTGTCCAGGCCTAACCTAACATATGCAAAGGTGCGGTGTCTGCTACCATTAAAAAGACTCTGCTTTATCAAGTACCTGCCTGTCTGGAGTCCTCATTTCTACACTTTGTTTTACATGTTGTGGCACATACGAGGACCTCCGCACTGCTATGTCGCAGCACAATTGCTAGACGCCTATGGAGTAGTGAAGGATCTGACTAGGCAAAACTTGTGGTAAATGTGAGTATGGTTGGCGAAGCAGAAAAACCACAGTTATATTAAGGACACTGTGACTTACTATGCATTGTGCAAAAGCTGTTTATGTGTACTGAGAAAAAAAAAGTAAATTTGCTTTGTTTTTGCTAAGGTGCTTGAGATATAACAAATGCTGATTAGTTTCTTCACCAGCATAGTATGCTGTCTAAATAAGTTCATCTGTTGACTGAACAAGAGCAAGACACACTGCAGTGCTAAAAGAGAAAAAAACTGTTTTTTTCCTGTGTTCTGTTTAACCCCTGCATTTACGGACAAAAAAAAGAAAGCAGTGTTTTCATTTTCTGTGTTGAACGTGAATTGCAGTCGCTTTGCTGAAAGAAAGATATATATATGTATATATATATATATATATATATATATATATATTTATATATATATTTGTATGCTGGCTTGTTATTTTGTTATTGCTCTTACATACACCTCCCAGTATAACATACACCCCGACCTACATACACCTCCCACTATAAAAATGGAGGAAGTTTTTTGTACTACAGTAAATTTGCTAGTCTCCCATCAAAAAACAGAGTAGCAAATGTTACAATTAGTGACCCAGCCAGTGGGCACAGCAAATGCTGCAGGGCATCTGAATAAATTGTCTGCCTCAGATGACCCAGAGGCATAATTGCTGATATTTGAGATGGTTGCACAGCGTTTAAAGTGGCCAGCAGATACTTGGGTTGATAGACTTGCCCCCTATCTCACTGGAGAGGCTCAAAAAGCCTATGCTGATTTGTCCTCTGCTGATGCAGAGAAATATGACTTAGTCAAAGGTGCCATACTAGCTAGGTCAGGTCTCACTCCTTCTGGGAAAGTGCAACACTTCTACGAATGGTCCCTACTACCAGGGGTCTCTATTCGGAAGCAGGTTGCAGAACTCACCAGACAGGGGCGGAGTTGTCTCCAGCTAGAAGACTGTACTGCTGATCAGATTGTAGAGACGGTGGTTATTGACCAGTGTATAAGAACCCTAGGGCAGAATATGCAGTGCTGGGTCACACACGCTGATCCTAAAATTCAGAGGAATTAATTACAGTATTGTAGTGGTATGAGACTACAGGAAATATGACAAAAATGTCAGAAAATAAACCAGGGAATGGGCGACCCATTAAGATGACACCCCATTGGCCTGTGACCCTGACTGTCACCCCTCCACAATGAAACACCACTGGAGATGTGAGGGTTGTTTGCTATGAGTGCAGAGAGCCAGTTCATATAAGACGGGACTGTCCCAGAAAAACAGAGCCTATGGAGTGTGGGGTTGCTAGTATGGGTGCTATATACCCAGCTTTTTGCACAATGGTAGCCCTGGATTCCAGACCCCGTTAATGTGGGAAACTATATCGTTGAATTGCAGAGAACTCCCAGCTATTATAGACTCAGGGAGTGAGCAAACCCAGATCTCAGAGGCTGTCCTGCCCAGGCCAGTGGAAAAGGTGCCAGGATTAGTTAAAGTACTCTGCATTCATCCACATAAAACTTTTCTTGAGTGCGAGTGAGCCTCACCATAAACGAGTGCACTTATGAGGTGGTCACCACAGTTGGTCTTAAGCTCTCCTGTCCTATCATATTGGGATGCAGTTTCCCAGGATTTGTTGAGCTCCTGAAGGAACCACAGAGACAACACCAATGTAAAGTCTCCAAGGCCCTACCTGGGAAAAGGGAAAAAAGTGGAAAAGCAATGCCAGTCCTCTTTGGGGAGAGAACCTCTGTGCAATTGATGTCTGAGGAAAGAAATCCACAACACTTTGGCCGGTTATGGCCAGACAGAAATATTTGCTAAGGTGTCATACCCAATACAGATGTTGCCATGGATGTGCTGGAAACCAGCACACCTCGGGTTCCTGTGTGCCACTCTAGTTTGCTTGGCACTACAGAAGTTCTGCTGGCAGATAACTTGTCAGCAAAACAGCAAAAAGGTGCAGAAGCCTTAGTTCACAATAATCAGGATGTGTTTTCTTCCCTGCCAGGGCACACTGCCTTAATAGAGCACGTGATAAATACATGTGGATGTGTGGGCGTAAAGCAGTGACCATATCATATTCCTGAGGCACAGCGTCAAGCTACCCAGGTCCCTGTACTTTTCACTAGATGTTGCAATAGCTCTTAGAGGTATACATTGTCCATGGAGAGGCGGGGAAAAGTACAACCCAGCATCCATAAGAAACTAAGACTATATTTAGCTTTGTCAGAGCGTGCCACATTCTGGGAAAATAAAGGTTATATGCATGAGAAGGGTGAATTGATGTACCAGCTGGGTAGTCAACACAGAAATGCGGAGGCATTGTCCCGGAAGTTAGAGTAAGCTGAGTGGTGTTGGCCATTGTGAAAGAAGATGTGTGCTTCCCCAAGCTTGGAAAGTGAAAGGGGGGGATGTGTGGTGAGATGGGTTGTCTATTACCTGAATTGCCCACATTTCTGTGGGATCAGATCTCTCCAAGGGAGGCTGGAGTAAAGCCTGTGCATTCTGCATTAGTAGTGGCGGTGTGGAGATCCAGGTTGTCACAGTAGTAGAGAAAAACAAGACCTGCACATTCTACAGCTGCAACAGAATATGGAACTCCATGTTTTCACAGTTGCACATGCCCAGCGGCAACTAATGACTGGCACACAGGAAGGGTTTAAAACTCCCACACACCTGATGCTCCTTGCTACTGATACTGGATAAGCTAGCCAGGTGACAGGCTGGGGGTTGTGGTTAGCATTAGGGTGCCAGGACCTGGAGGGTCCACAGACATTAGCACAAGGAGTGCTGAGACATTTACTTTTATGTTTATTTGCTTATTTTCTGTTATGTGGCTGTGTATGTCCAGGCCTAGCCTCACGTACATTAAGGTGCAGCGTCTGCTACCATTAAAAACACACTGCTTTACCAAGTACCTGCCTGTCTGAAGTCCTCATTTCTATACCCCGTGTTACAATGTTATATATTCCAGAATTCTGCACTCATGTCCCAAAGTCATCAGCAGAGGGGTGCAACCTCCCAAAACCACCAAAGTGGTCCTGGTATAAGTCCAATATAATTCTGTAAACACAAGAGACATAGGGCACTCACCGAAAGCAGTACGCTTCAAACTTTTATTATATACATCAATCAAGTATGGTTGTGGTCTCCATCAACGTTTCAATCCTGAAATATCTTTGTCAAGATTCCTGTGACACAGCCCATTATCTGTGCATATCCACCAAACAGCATGTTCAGCGGCCATTAGGGCTCCCTTAATGCTGAATGAAGATACATTTACAGCACCTATTTAAGACTGATCGAGTCTTTAAAGGGCAATTACCAGAGAAACCGCTGATGAGCTTTAAAAGGGGTCGTAACCTCAAATATATAATACTAATGTGGACAGATATGACCAGGTCTCAGGAAGTCTCAACATGGTTAAATCCATTAAAACCTGGGTGCTACAGATGTGTGAACTGTACTACACTTATGAATATCATGGTTGGACAGTTCTTCCATCATCCCCATACAGAATGGAAGATTCCTATACAGCATCGGGTTACATGTACATCTGACCATGTGATTTACATCTTGGTGTGCCCGTGCTCGCTCTATTATGTGGTCAAGACTATTCACCCCTTCAGTGAGAGGATGGCTAATCACAGAACCTCGATTAGAACTGCCTTGTCCACTGGATCATCCAATAAACCGGTTGCCCGGCATTTCAATGAGATGCATCATGCTTTATCTTTGCTGAAATGCATGATTGTTGATTGGTTGCCCCCCCCCAAAGAGAGGGGGTGACCGTGCCAAGTTATTGCTGTGGAGGGAGGCTCTTTGGATGCAGAATTTGGATACCATTTACCCGCGTACCCTTAATAAGGCGATTCAGCTAGGAATATTCTTAGATTGACATGAAGTGGGGGTGCACCATTAGACATATTGCCTTAACTTTTTATTATTTTTTCATTTTTTTCATTTTTGGTAACACTATGAAGTCTTTAGTCCATAGAATACACATTTGTTACTGTTTTGTATGTAAATGTATTATTTGGATTGTGTACCATTGGTACTTTTTCATTATCTTGAACGTATAATATGGTTTTATACTGCAGCACTAATGTGTGATACAATGTATCTAGTCCTTTTTCCAATCTTAATATCCCCAGTTATTATGCATAACATTAATCCTTTATGATTCTATATGCATGACTAAGTGACATATAAGGTGGCTGTTACCATTGAAGTTTTCTAGTAATCATTTCTACATGTATTCCCCGCTATTGTTTCAGACACTTGTATACTAAACACATACTGCCACTATTCTGGAAGTTGAGATTGTCTCCCAGGTTACTGCTGAGGGAAGTGAGAGGCAGTGGAGCGCACACTAGCAGCAGCCATTAGGGCTCCCTTAACGCTGTATGAAGATACATTTACAGAGCCTATTTAAGCAAACAGGTATCTGTTTTTGGTATATTATGATGTCTCTTTTGCAGATTGTCTGGTTGAGAGATCTGCATGCTTATCAGCTAGACTTGGGATTGTGTAACATCGCTGATTTTCATTGGGGTTGGATACTAAGGCTACATGGGAGGGGCTACCCAGTTACCCAATTGGTCTGGTGGGTATTTAAGGGGGATATGTATTACTTGCACTGGTTTGTGGTTCAGCGGCTGGAACTTCCGGGAGTATGCGTTCCACCAACCGGAAGTAGAACAGCCGATGCACCAAGGAGAGCCACGAGGTGTAGCAGAAGTGAAGGGATCCCCGGGAAATATACCAAATATGGAGATTCCAGATTTTATCCTGAAGTTATGAACAAGAACTGAAGAAAACTGTGGCAGTGTGCATATACCGGGATACAAGGGAGTTAATATGACACAAGCTGGATGGGGAGTGGATCCGGATTTGTTAGTTAAGGATGAATTTAAGCTACAATATGTAGTGTTGGACTTTTTAAATGTATATGATTTTTATTTTGGAAAAATGTATGTATAGATGTATGTAATAGAAGAGGTGGGCGTGAAGGCCCATGTATTATTTAGAGGCTAAAGATGAATATGAAATGTTTTTTTCCTTGATTGGGAATTATGGGTAAGGGAATAAATTCTGTTTCTTGTTGGGTCCAAACCACATCCTGAGGAAGGACCATAGAGTCTGAAACGCGTTGATGGTGGTGGACCCAGCATTTATATGAATTACCAGTGGGTATCTGTTGTTGTCTGTACCAACTAGACCAGTGATTCAAACCTTAATTCCCGGGTATTGGGGTTGTATCCTGTGAACAGAGACGCTGGATATTCCATCTTCATGTGCATAGATGTACTGAATGAAGAGTGCATTGTATAATAAAAAAAATGTTCTACTAAAAACTGACCAGAATGAGGAGTAAGGATTTTGTTTCATCCAGAATTAAAGAAACTTTTATGGGCATGAACCAAGCGGAGTATGTGGTCAGTACATGTCCACTTACTTGATAGAAGGAAATTGGAAAAGTCTTCTGAAGTATAACGATAAAGTATAAAGAAACCTTTAAGGGAACAGTAGTTTTTGCTGCATGGTGAGTGCGAGCCAGTCTGTATTTTACAGAGTGAGAGTTGAGAGAAGAAGGACACAGACAGAAGAGTGTGTGAAGGGAAGGTATCTACTGGGTCCCATAAAGGACAGTGCTTGTGGATTACCTCAAAAACTTTGTTTTATTGTGTTTAAATAAGGAGTGGTGACCCTAGAGGTTGACCGGAGCTGCAGTCAGTGGTGCTAGTTATAACCAATTTTTTACATGGTACAGTATCTTGACAAAGGTCCATGCGTAGGACCGAAATGTTAATCTCACAACTGCTGTAAGATTTTTTTACCTTTTTGAATAAAGAAAACTGTCTAAGAAGACTGGTGAGTGCACCCCTATTTTTTCTATTTATGAATATGACCCAGATGGGTCCCCTACGAGTTGGTCACCCCAGCAGTGTATTAAAGGACGTGAGTGTGAACACATCTCTACATATATATATATTTATATATATATATATATATATATATATTATATATATATAGTATATAATAAAATGTCCTGACTGACTGGCTCATCAACACCCAGCCCAAACCCCGGGACCTAGAAACATGAAAATTGGGGAGAATATTCCATCCATGACATAGGTAACCAAAAAGAGGGAATTTTTACAAAATCGACTCCTAAGGTGGGGGGGAGGGCTAAAATGTTTCATCCCCCTGTGCAATGTCCTGACTGACTGTCTCATTTTGCTTGCAGCAGAGTTCAATAGTCAAACACCAACTGTCACCCCAAATGCTACCAAACATCACAGGCAGTTGGTGTGGCTCCCTTATATGAATAGTAGAGGAAGGTGTTACTGTTACTACAGAGGTAAGATAGAAAAATGTGTCAACAACAGTTTCAGGGGAATGTGTCACTAAGAGAAGAGGAAGAGAATTGTGTTACTGCACAGGTATGGAAGGGGAATTTACTAGACAGGTAAAGGAGGGGAATGTGTTACTACACAGGTGAGGGAGTGGAATGTCAAATGTGTTAGTACAGAGTGAGGGAAGGGAATGTGTTACAACACATGTAAGAATGGGGAATGTGTTACTACAAGGGAAAGTGGGGTAATGTGTTATTCCAGAGGTAAGGGAGGGGAATCAGTCACTACAGGTGTGAGTTAGGGTAATGTGTTACTACAGGTGCGAGGGAAGGTTTGTATTTCTACACAGGTGAAAGGGGGGAATGTCGAAGGTGTTACAACATGGTCGAGCGTGGGGAATGTGTTAATACAGGGGTGAGTGGTGGAAATATGTTACTCCAGAGATAAGGGAGTGGAATAAGTTAGTACATGTGTGAGTGAGGATAATGTGTTACTACAGGTGTGAGGGAGGAATTGTATTTCTATACAGTTGAATGAGGAGAATGTGCGATGAGGGAAATATGTTACTATAGAGGTGAGCAAGGATAACATGTTACTACAGAGGTGGAGGAGTGGAAAGTGAGGGAGGGTAATGCTTTACAATAATAGTTAGGGAGGGGATGCATTACAATAGAGGTCAAAGGATTAATGTGTTACTGGAAAGGTCAGATGGAAACAGTATATATCAAAGGTCTACATGGGTAAAACAGGGTACATCAGCTAGCACATAAAGTGTGTGTGTGTATATATATATATATATATATATATACACACACATATCTTATATATAAATTTCATTGGTCTGTTTGTTTGTTTGTTTGTTTGTCTGTCTGGTTATGCATTTGGACACCCTGCACTGATTGGGATGCAACCAATGCATGGTGGTTCAGTTGGATCCTGGCCAGGTTTTATGGGAGATAAAATCCCATTCAGATCTCTTTTTGGTGTATGCTGGGCAAAAATTTGCCCCAGGCAAGCTGGGCAGAACTTTGATGTGGGGAGCCTGTTCTGCTTCTTCGTCTTGATGGATTTGGATGAAAACTTCACAGAAGGGCAGCAATTGGTCTGAGATGTCTAATGGAGTGGTTGAGGTCCTAGTCGGAGGGCTCCAGATAGAACTTTGACAAAGGGGGCCTTCCACTGGATGGATTTGGACAAAAACTTTACAGAGTGGTAACATTGGATCCCAGAAGACATACTGGGGGGGGTTGTGGTCCCGGTTGGACCTCCCAATGGTTATTATGGGCAGAATTTTGACCTGGGGAGCCTTCCACTAGATGGCTTTGCATGAAAATTTCAATGAGATGTGCCAATTGGTCTGGGATGCCTAAAGGAGTGGTTGGGGGCCCATTTGGACCTCATGGCAGAGTGTGCTGGGCAGAACTTTGACCTAGGGAGCCTATTCTGGTCACTGTATATATACCAACAAGTAACCTCCAGCACTCTGGTCCATTCCAAGAGGTACCTTACTCCAGTGTCTTCCTATGGGGATGGCGAGTCAGCCATAGAAATCCAAAAGAGCCGGCACTCAGAGGCATTCAAGTCATGAAACAAATGTAAGTTTTACTGATGTCAATGTTGCAGGGATGTGCTCCCCTACTTTAGGACAGTAACAAATGGTGCAAACACACTGTAACAATATTTATACACTTACTCACATACAGTAGATCCCCACATCATTGCTGTCCGTGGCCCCGCCGACCACGGCTGCGGTCAGTGCACTGAGCTGAATACTATTGTTTCATACCTCATTGTCGGAGTGATCCCGGATGACAAAGTGAAACAAACACATTAAAACATTGGAATGTATTTGCTGCTGTTTGTATTATTTTGAAAGACCTGAGTTCAGCTCTTTCCTTGCTGATATATATATATATAATTATATATATATATATATATATATTATAATAATCCAAGCAGTAACAAACATGTGCATGGTTCAACCAGTGTAAAGTGCCTGTGCATGTTAAGTGTCACTTAATTATTTTTTCACAGCACTCACTGTGCTCCCTGTGACTGACCCCTGTCCACAGGATTAGACACCTTAATTCTAGGATAAGAGATCAGGGCCTGATTCAGAGCCGCTCGTAAGCGGCCGCTCGTTCGCTCCGAGCGATGTTCACACATCTGCGCATGCGTATGGGTTTTAGTACGCATGCGCGAACCGGTCAGTGCGGCCGAAAATCGTGTGCTCGCAAAATAGCGAATGCCTGCTAATTTGAGTGACAGGATGAGGCGTTTGTGGGTGGTAACAGGGGAAGGTGCTTGAAAACGGGGAGTGGAGATCCGAACACAGGCGTGCCAAAAGGTCAAAACAGGCGTTTTAAGGGTGTGCATAATTAACAAAGCAGCGTCATCGACCACTTCAGTTGGGTGTCTTTTAGCCAGAACTGCTCGCATGATTGCGGTAGGAAAATGCAACCACATGAATAGCGAGCAGTTCATTCGCCTTTCGATGTACTCGATTAATCTAATAAATAGCGGAGATGACGTATGATGCGAGCGGCCAGGGGGCGTTTTTTACAAAAAAGTCTGCATGTTTTGTTCGCTCGTTCAGATATAGAGGCATCAACAGACCGCAAAGAGCGAACGGTCAATTTAAATAGCCAGCCCCTTTTTCTGGATGAGCGAGTGCAAATAGTGTCCGGCTCTGAATCAGGCCCTCAGTTCCTTCCATCTGCTCTCTCCTCCCCACACCTCTCTTGCATGTTCTTAACATTATGTTGGGACTGGTTGGGGAAAATAAGGCAAATAATTACACATGGGAATATTACTAGTATGAATTGTGATGATGGTGAGCAAATAGATCTATTTAATTAATGGGATTGTTACATGTTTAATATCAGAGCTGGTAGGGAAAATAGTTCTATTTTTGTCAATGAGAATGGGCAAGTTTTTTTTCTTGTATTAGGCTAGAAAAGGTGACTGTAGGAATTATGAAGGTGCAACATTTGGTGCATATATCCAGTGATTTGATGTAGGATTTGGTATATAACACATTTTTATGGAATTTCAATCGCATATGAACAGAGAAATCCAGCCTGTCTTAACTCAGAACTGTAGTTGTTTACAGATGTGGTGGACTCTGTGGATTTGGGAGCCAGAGTGGGGCACAGGGCAGCAGCCTGATTCCTTGCAGGAGGAAGTTTGTCCGCTAACATCCTGCTTATAAAGGTCTTTCTACTTGTGGTACAGTACAGTTGAACTTAGAGGAGACAGGACTAATTACTGCAATTTTTTTGGTGTGAAAATTTAGGTGGCTTACAAGCCACCAATAATCAAAGGGCAGAGTCTCCTCTGACCTTCCAGCTATTGAGACATTTAGGTTTGCTCTGTTTCCAAAGAAGAATTGAGATTAAGACTTGCCATAGTTTGGGGTCTGAAAATGAGATTGCTGATGGTTTTCAGTACATTCAATTGATAAGATTCAGGGCACTAGTGTTATTTGCCAGTTTGTCTGGAGAGTCATTTCTTGATTGTGTCTGGCAGATCATCAGGTCAGCATAGAAGATTTTTGGCTCCTGCTGAAGACTTATTTGGCAGCTTACAGAGATTAGCAAGGTTTCCCTGCTAACAGTGGTAAAGGAGGTTAGATATCACATTTGTTTCTGTGAGATTGTCATTAGTGCCGCTGTTCTAAAATGGCAATGTCAGCTGCTTTAGCTGGTACCTCTTTTTTCAGGCTGAATGGTTTAGTAGATCCTACCAAATCATCCTTGCTTTTTAAGGTGTGAAAATGTTGGGATATGGAGGTGTAGGTGACACACGTAAACCTACGGATCTTGGTATTTTAAGAGAGTTGATAACTTGGTTTCCAAAGTGGCAGTGGATATTTCCAAGTAGCGTTAGGGTTGGAGTACTAGTGGCAGCCAATTTGGGATCAACTTGTTCTGGTCTGCTTGTGACCAATGTCTTGGTTAAGAAGGAGGTCTTGTTATGGAAGATTCACAAATCAAAGCATATCACTTAGATACACAGCACTGGGTTTGCATCCATGTGATTTCCTTAGTGTGTCCTGCAGCCTTTGCTGACAGTTTATTTAAGGTTAGGCCAAAATGGGGTGTTCAGTGGGTAACAGTATACATGCTGCTTTTCCCTCTTTAACTAAATTCTAGTTCAGTAGAATTTTGCAGAGGTGTTTGGGCACCCTGAGTTTGCATGCAGCTGAATATTGAATATTTATCAACCTCATTATATTTTTAGGCCATTAGAATTCATCGACATACAAAGGTTTTATAGATATGTCCAGTTGCATCTTTGTGTGGCAAATTGCGCCATGCATGGCACGAGTTGTGTGCCTACAAATAAGTACATGCGCTGCATTCACACTCGCGACCCCATAGGATTGCATGATGCAAATGCAGTACGCAGCATGGTGTATCATGGTGCATGCAGCCATGGCTAATCGCTTAGCGTGATGTGTGCACACATTTGCAGCCTGGGATAAGTTGGGTAATTTTGCATCCTGTTTTTTTTTGGGGGGGGGACTCAAGGCATTAAGCTTCTTACCACTTTGGGTGCATGATGTGATTTATAGTTTTTGCCTAAAGTGGTAGCTAATTGAGTTTTAGTACCCCAGAGGTGTATTATGGTTTTCACATCATTTGGGTCACCTATTTTGTTTCCTCCCTCACTATGTTGTTACATTTGTTTGTTGATACATTATGGACTTTGGGACCTCTCATTACAGGTGTTTCTGTTAAGCCTTACTAGGTGTGGTACTGGTAGGCATACTCTGGATGGGAAGGCTATGGAACGCTGCTCAGTTGTTAGGTTCAAGTGAGTTTCTTTCTATATATGGTAGGGGATGTACTGGAGAAGCCTACTTAACCATATCTGGATATCCGAGCATCACTTTGGGAATCCAGATTGGGTGGTGAATCATCTGGGATAGAATGATATAGGTACCTGTATGGTATTAAGATGTTTAATGTCATTAAGGCTGATTTGGCAGTGCTCTCCTCCCAATGGCTATCTGTTTGGTGAGAAATAGTGCCTCAACATTTGTGTGTATGTGAGTGTGTGTGTATAGTAAAGGGTTAAAACATTCGGTGTGTGTCCTTTTGTTTGTATAATATTTTCCTTAGAGTAAGAGTACAGGTGCCAATGTGCCTTTAATGTCCAGGCATGCTGGCACTTGTGGTTCTCCAAGTGCCAGCACGCCAGGGAAGGCGTGCTGGGACCCGTAAAGAGCAATGTTAAATCTGTTACACATTACCCCTTCACCCATCACTAGCAGGGGTGTGGGGAAGAGCCCTGGACTCTCAACTATGGCTGGCTGGTCCTTGGGAGGTGGGGTTCCCACTTTCTGAATAGGCTGACTAGTTTGGGACTGGTTATTGTAATGTTGTGTCCCCCCTGTTATGGCATTACCACTCTAGCAGGTTCTGCCTGGAACTGGTTAATGGAAAATAGGGAGAACCCCATGCTGGTTTTTCCCACAATTTTCCATGAATAACCAGGCTGAAAGGTTCAGGGCTGGTTATGGTTTTAGGGGGGAACCACACAACAATGTCTAAATTATTCGTTAACAATACAATTGTTTTTTACCATACTGCAGAAATTATAGTGATCTGTGCAGTGCTCTTATTTAGGGTGAGTTTACCATCGCATTTGACCTTCTATTTGCCATAAATTTTGGGAGGTTTAAAGTAACCAAATAATTTCGTAAGATGACTATAAATAACCTGTTTTTTATATAAACAGGGCATGTTTGTAAGGGTCAATAATTGATCTATTAGAGATAGTTATTTAACTTTTTTTAGTTAGCTAATGGAGGGTTATGATAGAAGTTAGGAGGTAATAAATTATAATAAAGAAAAATAATTTCCTCTTTTTCAGTTTCGAACTGCAAAACTTGCTTTTAATTTGTTTGATGCATTTTCTTGTGTTTGTCTTCCAGCAGGGGACGTGCAGCTCAGCGGGAAAGCAATGTTCTTCTGTTTGCACTTTTGACACAAGGGTGGTTGGGTAGTAACCAGTGGCAGCTCCAGAGGTAGGACTGCAGAGCAGTCCAAATATCAAATAGAGGAGCCACACCAACTGCCACCCCAAATGCTGCTAAACATCACCGGCCGCAATTCCCTGGCAGTTGGTGTGGCTGCCCTATTTGAATTTTGGACTGTGCTGCAGCCCCACATCTGGAGCCGCCACTGGTAGTAACTATTCTTACATATCAGCAAGTTAGTCTCTAACCCAGGTGAGGACCTGGTCACCATCTTAAAGAGGGACAAATACTAGGCTTATTAAGGGGGGATGAATCTTCTCAGTCCAGGTTGTGCCAAAGTGGGTTCCACCCCAGTAGTTTCATTGACCTTTTTTGGCTTTTGTCAAGGGTATGCACTGCTTCCTTACCATTTTGTCTGATATTAATTGAATATACAATAACTGAATAAATATAATTGTGACTTATTTTCCATCAATGACTGTGTCCGCAAGCTTATTTGTTTATTAGTTTATGGCTAGGAGTTTTAGGTTGATATAATAAAACAACTGGACTGCTTTCTTTACTTGTTTATAAGACCATTGGGATTTTCATACATTGTAAACTACTTTCTATTTTTTTCTTCGTATCAGTAAATTATGCTTAAACGTATAATCCCCAGACTCTTTGGAGAATCATTATTTATCTCCACAAGCCATCACTTATATCTCATTAATGAATATCACATTTACTGATCTGAAAATGCATTAACTTAATTATCTACAAATTATGCCAGAAATAATATCTAATAATCCATTAAGCACATAGTAATCAATGCTCTCTTTCAAAAAATAAGATACATTAGGAACTTAGCTAGTATTCTATACTGAAACAGTGTATTGTGTGTAATGATGACATGTCATTGCCTGTAATTTATATCACACCTAAGAAGAAAACAAGCACTGAATCATGTGCAAATAAGGGTATTCACACTATGATCTACTGACTAAATATGAGGCAATCATTTTATTCCATGTTAGATTAATTTGAATATTACAGGAAAGTACGACCCAGTTTCACAAAGCTAAGTGTTGCATATATTTAACTCTTGATAATGCTGGGAAATAACAGACATTTATGAGATAAAAATTCAGTAGAAGATTTTCAACAGATTTAAACCCTCCATACAAAAATGATACCGTTCAATATTGTTTCACTGAAAATGAAGCACAATAACAGTGGTATTAATATAGTATCTGACTCCATAATCAAAATACACTCTGCAGCAATTATCTAGTTATGTGCTGCAGTAAGAATAGCTATTACAATAACGTCTCCTGCTTAGTTCCAAGTGTGTATACCTGTTTAAAGCTATTCCAGGATCCTGCACCACTACCTGGAAGCAGCATACACTCAGCAGCTGCTGAACTGTATAGGACCCTGCTCCATAACCAGTGTATAGGCCAACATGTTTCATCACTATGACCTGACTTTTTCAAGATCATTTGACACAACAATGATCTAGAAAACTTTTTTCCAATCTCAATACAAAAATATTTGCAGGTTTCCAAGCTAATTATGAAAATCCTTGGAGGTAAAGCATTAAAGGAAAGGGGGATGCTATAAGTGAACACCTATAAACAGATTCTAAGCCCTTATCCACTTCATGCGAATATTGGGCCTGATTCAGATATGAACGCAATGGCGATTATGTGCGCAGATTGAGAGACTGTTTGCCATCGCGAATGCGTATAAGCCACTGATATCTTTGCAATTACAGATGCACAGAGGAATCCATCACAAAGTTTGTCACAGGTTGTCAGTGTTTGGGGGGGGTCATAGCAGGGGGGTGGTCAGAAAAATGCAGGCATGTCTGACCGTTTAAACGATGTTACATGGGCGTGCATAAATTAGTCCTTGCAATCTCCTATGTAGCATGAGAGCCCTCTGCATGTCAGGAGAGCTGACGAGTCTGTGGCTAGTCAGACCTACCACAAGATGGACCCTCGATGTGCATCAATGTTACCAATATTCACACAGGTTAGTGACTTAATACACCTATGAGAAGGCACCGCTGGGAATCCTTATACGCGAGAAAGCTTTGGAACTATTTAAATGTTTTTGCTGCTGCGTTCCCTGCAAAATCACAGCTGCAATCGCACTAGCGTCCATCGCTGAATCAGACCCATTGTCATAACAAAGGAATCCTCTGTGTAATAAAAAAGATCACTATTTAAACAGTAAAAAAAAAGTTGTAGCTTCCAGTGTAATAATCCATTTTTTAAGAGTAAAATGATTACATTTCAAAAATATTGTTTGTGTCGGGAGTAGGATGATTAAAATGTAATAAATGTGATGAAATAATTAGGTGAAATACAGCAATTATAATAGGATAGTTTAAACCCTGTGCAGGCTACTTTGTTCTAAAATCATTCTATTTTTGTAAAGTTAGACTAATGATTGTGGAGTGCATGTATATGTTTTACTCTAATTTATCATTGGAAAGAGAGAATAATAAATTCCCTAAGAAAGCCAATCAATAAACAAACTGTCCCTAATCAGCTAAAGAACTGGTAGAATGACATTCCATTATCCTGTCAGGCATTCTGCATTCAAAGGCAGGAACTACAAAGATCAGAGCTCCACCTATTTCTCCCAAAAGCATAGGTACACTTGTATCCTTGCCGAATGTTCAAACGTATGATAAACATCATGTTTCTTCATTAAAGCGAACAAGCTTGCAGACAGAAACAAAGTCTTAGCTGCACATTTGTGTGTCATTTTATTCCATAACATGGTGTAATTTTGTCTGTTGGGTGGGTAGGTTTCCCGCTGTGAAGGCACGGTGACAATCCAGCAGGTGACAGCTGATTCTCAGTAGACATAGCTGTCAGAGAATCAGAGACTTCCACATGTACAAGTGAAATGAACTTCTGTTAGTCTGACATTTTCTGCAATCAATACTCACAGGACTCTTGTCTCTAGGATCAAAATTCATAAATCAAAAGCAGAAAGCATGAAACAAGGTATTTGATAAATCCATTAACTGAGGTGAGAAGTATTATCACACTTTAGCATTTAAACATTATATAATGACAAATGGAAGATGGCTGCTATACTGAAAAGTATTATGTAGTCTGTATAAAATACACAAAACACTTTTTGTTTTGTGTTGTTTGTGGCTTCTTGTGCTCCCACCACTGTTAATCCTCACACAATATGCATGTAATACATTTTCAGTTGATCACTTGGTTTTGTGCACCTGTATTACATTCTGCACCTTTCTTACTCCTCTACACTGTAGTACATGTATACTTCTCTGTCTATTCCTCTCCCCTTACATTAACCTCTTTACAGCCTGAAGTTGATGCCAAATGTACCGTACACCTCAAATGTTTTCCAATATATTTTTTCACATTTGGCTCTGCATTGGCTTCTATTGAAACACGTTTTTTTTCAAGTTGTTCATTTTATATTTTATACCAAAAATAGAAAGGAACCCCAAGCACAGAAATGAAAATAAAGAAAATAATATTAATACAAGTCCATATTTCTTTATCCAAGGTTTCCAATGTTATTAAATTAGTGAACCTGGTTCTGAGTCAGATGTTGCAGCGTCCGTGTTTGCATCTCTTGCTTGTTTTGCCTCTGCGACTTGATGCAAACATCACTTAAAGTCCTTCTCTGGAAACTCCATAACAAGACTCCAGTGCGCTCTCTGCTGCTGTTTTCCCCTCCCCCTGAGTGCATATCATCATAAGCCTGCAGCCCAGGGGGTGGATGGTAGTGCCATAAACGGAGCAGCACAGCACTACCTAGAGTCCCCTAAGGATGCTCTGAGCAATTGAACATGCTGCAGGCAGGGCCGGATTAACAATGGGGCGGTTGGAGCTACAGCTCCAGGCCTCCCATGAAAATAGGCCCACTGGATCCCCTGCAGTGCAGTGTTGTAAGTGTTCCTGTCACTACTCACTCACTAAAAACAGCCCCAGCACATTATCCTCCTGATTTTCCAATCACCACCCCTGCTGACCATCGAGGCCATCTGAAGCTCCACCCCCTACTCACGTTAAGCTCAACTCCTTGCCAGCCAAACCTATGTCACCAGTGTGGGAGCCCCACAGTTGCAGTAAACTCTGCCCATGGTTGTGCTAAGCTCCGCCCCCAGTCTTCCAAAGCTGTGTTCTCACTGTGAGCCCCTTGTCATGATAAGCTCCACCCCTGGTCACTCTAAACTCTGCCTCGGCCACCCAAAGCTGTGCCCCAGTGTGGGAGTCCCCTGGTCTCCCTAAACTGTGGCCTCTGTTGCACTAAGCTCCTTCCCCGGTTACTCAGAAATGTGTCACCAGTGTAGGAGTCCCTGGTCATATTAAGTTCCACCCCCACGGGCATCCGAAGCACTTACACCAGGATAGGACACTCCAAGCCATAGTTGCAGGCAGACCTTTTTTGCTGGCAAGACCCTCCTAACACTCATCTGGATGCAGCAGACATCTCAGTACCTGGCTACCCTGTAGCCTGGACCAAGTACAGCATTGGAACTCTACACCCCAGGATGGGTGAGTGGCGCATCCGATTGTTACCTAGTTGGTTGTGTTCCTTTTAGTTGTCTGCAATACAGGCATCATATGGTCAGAGCAAGGGCTTGAGTCAGAGAAGTACATAATCCCATTGGTTTGCGTACATCCCCATTGTTTATGAGTCTGTGCACATGCAGGATATATTCCCACAACATACATTTATAATTTTCATTTCCCTGTAAAATCTACAATTATTTCTATGGTGAATATTTACTAAATATCAGTTTTCAGACCCAATAATTAGAATTTCTTATCGTCGCTATATTGTAGCAGTTCTTGCACCCCTGTATTACCTGTTCTGCTAGTGCTATCTAAGGATGGCAATAACAGATTAATATTGTTTTAATGTAAAAGCTTTAGAAAATTTTTTTTTATCATCTTTCATTTTTTGAAAACTTTATTAGTATTTTTTTATTAGTATGTACAACTAAATCCCAAACCAGCTCACACATGCACAATGCACATCTGCAAAGCAATAAGTTAACCCTTACTGCCCTGGTCCAGTATTGCCATTGCAGCCATTTTTAAGGGCTACAGCTAAGAAGGCAGTTAATTTATTAATTTACTTCAGTGGCCAGGGATGTGATAATCAGTGAACAGATATTTTTAAACTATTATTATCTAAACTATTCTAGCAGTCAAGAAAAGGCAGACAGTTCTCACCCTTTTTTCTTGTTATAGCTCCATTATAGAGTGGTTGAAGGTAGATGCTAGCTATGCCATCCATGGAGATAGCCACACCCACAGCACAAGCCACACCCACATAACACTGGTCATGCCCACACATTACTAGTCATACCACCGTGGTGCTCATCATCCCCCCTGCAGCAGCACACAATAGGCCCTTCATAAATTTCAGCTCCAGGCCCATGTGGACATTAATCTGGTGCTCCAGCCTGCACTGCAGCACCGATACTGGCTGCAGACTGTTGCCATTTGAAATATTAACATTCTGAATATGCCACTGTTAAGGCTAACTACTGAAATGAGGGTTAGGCTGCTGGGGGAGATTAAGGTGGGTTGAAAGGGGGGGGGTTAGGGTTAGACACTAGAGTGAGGGTTAGGAGTAGGAAATAGGATTAGAGATAGGGGATAGAATACTCACCAGAACACCACTGCTGAGATATCACCACCAAAACTGCTCCACATGTAACCGAAGGGACCCTAGGAGGAAGCTGGAGCTGCCACCAAGAGAAGACACCAGTAGACCACCAGGGACCAGTGATGTGTGGTCATGTGAGGCAAGTTAGCAGAGCCTTTCCAGTCATACGTAGAGTAGGTATACTCCAAAGTTTTGACTATAAATATCATTAAAATAATACAAAGAAGATATTTATAATATTTTCTTTACATTTTTCTTAGAGTTTTTATAGTCAAAACTTTGGAGTATGCCAAGAACCAAGAAAAATGTAGAGAAAATTTTATAAATATCTTCTTTGTATTATTTTAATAATTTTTATAGTCAAAACTTTGGAGTAAATAGTGTAGGGCAGGTGAGGCACTGCCTCCCCTGACTACCTTTTCCACACATCCCTGATCAAAACTCACCAAACTTCTAGCATTATATACAGCTGCACCTTTGTATAATTCCCACAGGAACCCTTGGGTTCATATAAGTATATTGTAAATCTGGGTCTGATAGTAGCCAGTGCCTCCCCAGCCATTTACCATACCGCACGTCACTGCCAGGGATGGTTTGTCGACAGTTCATCATGTTGAATTATCTTCTGTGTATATATGATGAATGATGACATGGTCACTGTTGACATGCTAAGCATATTGACAGTTTCCCAATATTGACATTCTAATGTCGACCTGATGCATGTTGACATCATAACTATCGACCAATCATACCGCACCCACTCAAATTGTGTCTGAACACTGTGTTGCTTAAGTTTGGTGTTATCAAGTTTTATCAGTTGTATTATAATGATTGCTTTCACTCTTTCAAACAGCTTGGATAGGCATATGGAAATCGCAATGCTGCATTCTATTGCTACCTGTAATTGAGGCATGTTTTAACTGCTTAGTTTAGGGACATTTCTCCATATATTCTTGATTACACCAGTAAAAGGTAAACTCTTGAGTGGGAAATCCCCTAAGGTAATTTTAAGGCTGTATACCAGAGGTTCAAAACTCTGCCATTACAGTTTGAGTGTTAAGACCAGTGGCAAACACAGGATTTTGAAAGGGGGGTTTCCAAATTCTTGGTTACCAAACCAATGAAAACACATCTAGATTGATAGATAGATAGATAGATAGATAGATAGATAGATAGATAGATAGATAGATAGATAGAAACAGCTTACACAGGATTTAGGACCACTACAGTAAAATATACCACTCAGCCTATGAGGAGGTACATACACACACTGACTGACACAGACAGACACACACACACACACACACACCTCTATCATTAAAACATGACTGCAGCAGGCAAATAAATACAGCCAGCATGATTTATTAAAGATCCCTCTGACCCCAGTAGTGCCCTTCATACAGTGCCCCCAGTAGTGGTCCCCCTATGCAGTGCCCCCAGTAGTGCCCCTTATGCAGTGTTATATATACAGTGCCCCCAGTAGTGATCCCCCATGCAGTGCCCTCAGTAGTGCCCTTTATACAGTGCCCTCAGTAGTGCCCCTTATTACATTGCCCTCAGTAGTGCCCCTTATACATTGCCCTCAGTAGTGCCCATTATACAGTGCCCCCAGTAGTGGCTCCCCCTATGCAGTGCCCCCAGTAGTAGTCCCCTCTATTCAGTGCCCCCAGTAGTGGTCCCTGCTATGCAGTGCCCCTTAAATAGTGCCCCCAGTTTTAATCCACCCTATGCAGTGCCCCAAGTAGTGACCCTAGTAGTATTCCCCCAAGTAGTGGTCTCCCTATGCAGTGCCCTTTACATAAATAGGACAAAGACACACTCAAAAAAAGAAAAACAACACTTACCTGAATCCCCAATCCTGCCGCGCCTGTCGCTGTCCACTCCTCTGTCCTACTGGCCCGCTCTGCGCTCTGCACTATGGGAGAGACGTCATAACTTCTCTCCCATCACCCACAGTGGGAGCCGGAAGGCGGAGCTCATCAGTGAGCTCCAGCCCGGCTCCCTCCGTGGATGCAGCAGCCAATAAGTCTGTCTGACTCTCATTGGCTGCTAAAACAAACACACATGCCGCCGGGTAGTATTAGTGTACTACCCGGTGCCAACGGCGGTGTGTCTGTGATGTGTAGTGCGGACCGCTCTCACTGCGGTCTGCACTACACTTACTGAAGCCGTCACTGATCAGTGGGAAGGGACGGTTTCTGGGTACTCGGAAACCCCCCTTGCATGCGCGCCTGAAGGCTATCCATGTTGAGCTAAGATTACTTAATTAGTACATAAGTCAATTTGATTTAACCATCTGGACTCAAGCATGGATAACCTTAAAACCTGGACTGTAATGATGGAGTGTGGGAACTTTGCTGTAAGCCATCTTAATTGTCAGGTATCAGTAGAGAAAATTTCACTCCTTAAATGTTACGGGAAAAATTGGTTTTGGACATATTTCAGATGAGAACTTGACTCATATGCTACAGAATATAAACAATGTCACCGCTCATATATGCTAGGTCTATTTAAAACGGGCATTAAGTTCAGTTCTGATGGTCCAATGTGTGGCACTATGAGGAGTTCATTTTGTCATATGTTCTGGGAATCTCCTGTGGTAAGAGATACGGAAGTGTATGCAAAATTCTGTAATTGTTGCCATTATTTTTTCTATGGAAGATAATTTCAATAACATCATCTAAACATATGTAATAATTTTGATTATGCTACCTATGGTCATTGTAGAGAGAATTTTTATAATGTAGCTGTAGACTTTCCACACATGTACAAATGGAAAGCCCTAATGAAACCATGAATAATAGAAAGTATATGTTTACTAGTAGCAACAGCATTCATAAAGATTTGGACTGCTGCAATCCAAGGTTTGTGATCAGTATAGGATGATTCTGGAGATTATGGCCCTCATTCAGAGCCGTACGCTCTGAGCAGAGCGCACGCTCTGAATGAGGGCCGGGCTCCATTTTCATGGAGCGTCCTCCTGGATGCTCGTATAGCTGTGGGTCACCACCCACAGGCTATACGAGCGTGCTTTTTGATGGCCGCGATGGTCGAGACCATCGCGACCATCGAAATTGCGAGCCGGAGCCTGCGGTTGAGGTTTTCAACCGCAAGCTCCGGAGTGATTTTGGCTCTATCAGAGCCAAAATCACTCCCACTGACATCACTAGTGATGTCAGTGGGCCGGCTTCTGACGGGAGGCGTTCCCGTGGGAACGCCCCCGTCAGGGAGGCACGCCCCCGGCACGCCCACCAAAGGGGGCCTGCTGTCAATCAACATTGACAGCACGCCCCCTTTGATCGGACACAACGAGCGAAGGACTTTCCTTCGCTCGTCGCGTCAGGCGCATGCGCACGACGGAGCTCCCTCCGTCGTGCGCATGCTCAGTGCATAACATCGACGCACTTGCGAGCGGACAGCCGCTCGCGAGTGGGTCTGAATCAGGCCCTATATGCCTCTGGGAGGACTTACCATGGGCATGGGTGATACTGTTGTACAGTAGCTGTTCAACATTTACAATGTGATTATTATTCCTCTTGTGTACTGTACTTCTCTCTATTTGACAGGTCACTTGTTTTGCATCTCAAACCTGTATGTGCCTTGAGCTTTACCTTTTCGATGTGCTCTACACAATGGTACAGAACCATTATTTATGTTTATTTGAATTCTCATTTTAGAAATTTGGCCATACTTCTAAAATTTACAAATATCAATAAAAATAACTTTGTTTTTTATAATATGTCAAAAGGGATAAATGTTTGTAATATAATTGTAGTCAATGAATAAGCTCATTAAAATCAGTGATGCCATTTTATTTATATATATTTATTAGAGCTATCATTTAATATCAGCAGAAGAAAGTACATCTTTTTACAAATGACATAAAAGACGTGGCATGGTTATTGCAAGTTGGACACATCAAATGCCGATTGCTTTAGGAAAAATGGAGCTGTTGACTGAAGCACATGGTCTTAATTTAAATACTTGAACAAATTAAATGTTTCCAAGTGGGTATCGATGTTAAGTAGTTTTATGAATATGCTGCAGAGAACAATATTTCAAGCTATTTGAGTATTCCAATTTGCATACAGTACATCTAAACTATTCAGAGTTCTGTCCCAAGATTATCGGCTAAATCTTAAACAGTGGTGCCTCATTCACTAATATAAACTGTAATCTGTACCTGTGTTATCATTAATTAGTTGTGCTAGGCTTCCTGAGCTAATGGGTTAAGTGAATTTGTATCACCAATTAAGACCTGATTGCTATTCCAGAGGGATGTGGGATCTACACAGAAGTTCCAAAACAACAGAACTCAGAGAATGAATTTTAACAGTTTAAACACAACCTTTATCCTATAACTAATTGATCATTAAATGTACTACCTAGTACTTCAGTATACTTCAATCAGAAAAATCTCAAAAATAAATCTCCAGAATGTATTCATTACCTATGGCAGAAATTAATTAATTTATTTATTACAATTAACTTATTGCTTATATTGCTTCAGCATATTGCAAAATAAATTCTGATAATCTCTTAACAATATGGAGAAGTGATATGTTTAATGAAAAATTGAATTTTTTTAATGCTAAATTTCAACAAATTTAATTGTACTGTAAATTGTACACAGACTCTATCTTACAGTACCTCGTAATGGGGAAGGTGTGACGTTAGATGCTTGCTGGCATTGTACAGTATGCTGACACTTTGATAATTATACCCATTTTCCACTAAAAACCCGGGTCTGACCTGGGTTTTTGGACATGGTTCCAACCCAGGTCAGACCCCGTTTACACTGCACCTTCAATCCGGGTTATTCCTGGGTCAGCCCTGTTTACACTGAACCCAGGTCTGCCCTGCTAAACTTCTGAAGTTATAAAAAGTGGAAGGTGACTACTCCACAGCCACCAATCAGCTCATTTTAGGCATGACCCATGTTGGATAACACGGGTCATGCCATTTACCCTGCACCATTACCCAGGTCCATCCCGGGTCCAACCCTGGTAGCTACTCAGGTTGGATTCTCAGGTCACTTGACCCGGGTTATTTTTCATGGACCCTTTTCCACTGAGCCACTACCTGGGAAGACCCAGCAATAACCTGGGTTACTGTAGCATTAGAAAAGGGGTATTAGAGAGAAGTCCCAAAACCTCTCATAGGCGGACTGTTATACAAAGAATTGATTCTCTTGTGCGCAAATGTACCATTTATACAAAGTTCTCTTTTGGAGTAAAGATATACTTATATTTGGATGTGCGGCTCGGTTTTCCTGAAAAACTAACACACTCTAACTTAGGGGTTCCATGTCTAATCAGGTCCCAGCTTAGATCACTTTTGGAGTGCTGAGTAGAACTGAGTCCCGGTTCAGGTATCCTGTAAGTTTGGGGCTCGAATTTAACAAACGAATCTCAGTTTTAGTTTAAACATGTCCAAACATTACAAGCATTTTTTTAATACATTTTAAAGAAATCCAAAACCAAATCTGAATCAGAACGAAAACACTTGAAGCAGGGGTGTTTCAAGAGAGGAGGGGGCCTGTGTGCAGACTTCATCACGGGCCCCCTCCTCTTAGTCCGGCGGCTGGTAGTGCACTGTGCGCAGCGCACTGATAGACTGAGCACTAGAGTGTGCCCGGAGTCTATAGCACATGTGCTAGTTACCAAGAAAATGGCTACGGTGGCCATTTTTCCTGTACTGTGCATGTGCAAAACAACGGGAAAATGGCCACAGCTGCCATTTTCCAGGCGTTTTTACAGCACTGATACCGGCGTCGATGTGGGACTCTGGAGAGGTAAGTATAATATGGGTGCAAGGTGTGTTGTGTGGGCCTCCCCTGGACCCAGGGGTCCGTGTGCACCGCACACCCTGCACCCATTATAAATCAGATTCTCAAAATATTGCTAATATGTAGAAAACAAATTAGTTTGTGAAATTTGCACACACAAAAGTAAAGAAACAGTCAATAACAATGAAATTATGTATTATGTGGCACCGTTTGTTATTAATTAGTCCATCTACTAAATGACAAACTTTTCTAGTACCCACTAGAAAAAAAAAGTGTTGCTCCTTTTGTAAGGTCAAGTATCAAGTACTGTTGGCATTCACCAATTAAAGCCTGTTACTAAATACCTATCTCTGTTGACAAAAGGACAATAAACACTACCCATCCAATCCACTGCCTAGGTTAGTTTCCTTGTTTTAGAGCTGTCCTTAGTTCCCCATGTTCAAACTGTTTTCAAATACTGTAACATGCATCAAATAAGCATTTAGAGAAATGTCACATATAACACAAGACACTGCAGTAACTTTAAGTAATGCTCTAATTATATCTTTGCCTATAGCAATAGCCTCCTTACTGGTCATCCCCTAACCCAACTTTCACCCTTGCAATGGATATTGAATGCAGCTGCTAGACCAGCGGAGGGCAATAAGCGTCCCTCCAGCTGTTGCTGAACTACAAATCCCAGAATGACTTGCAACAGTTTTAGCATGGCCAAATAGCAAAACTGCGGCAGGGCATAATGGTATGTGTGGTTCTACACCAGCTGGGGGACTGCTTATTGCCCACCCCTATGCTAGACTGATTTCCCTTATAAAACATTCTGCTGCTTGCTTTGTCACTCCCTACATGGGTTGCCTGTATTTTAACAAATGCAATTTAAAAAGCTTCTAGTAAGATACAAAGCTGTTTACCCGGCTACCCCAACATACATCTTTTTACTTGTATCGAAATATCTCCCAACTTGAGCTCTCCACTCTTTGCATGATCTGCATCTCACACTAACACTCATTAGCTACATCCATTCAGGACTTTTTTTGGGCTGCCCATCATCTCACAATAAGACTCACGTCTAGATTTCAAACTTTGAAGGATTCCCTGAAATCTCACTTCTTTTGGCAAGCTTATGAAATTCCCATAATCCCACTTATCTTCCCTAAATCCCACTTAGCTTCCCTAAACCATTCTACCCAATTGACACCACTCTTCAGACTTCACACAAAATCTACATACATTCTCATTCTACTGTACATACAAACGACCCTCTGACCGCAGACATACATTGTTTGCATGAGAGTTCCATACTGTATAGCCCATCATACATTGTTTACCCTTAAAATTTGGTTGGACAAATATGTAATATGTAGCAGGTAACTTAAGGCAGACTGTAATAAGCATCAAGTACAAAATTAGTTGCAAAACATAGTCTGGCATATTGAACTAGAAAAAAATATATATCCCCCCAGCCCTCTTACTATATTATGCCTGTGCTGTTCAGCATTAAGAGGCCCTGACTGGATGTGTCTTATCTTGTAGATAAGACAATGATTCTAATTGGCCGACTGGCTATTAACTAGCCGGACAGTCTGATTTTACTTTCATGGTCAAGGTTCCTTGGGGCAAGTTGAATTTGGGCTCCATGGTTTTTGTTGTTCAAATCTCATTGGACTAGTAATCAAGCCAAAAATGAGGGAACAGGTAAGTATTAAGTTAGGTATTTTTTCAATTACATTTTTCACAAGAAATGGGTCTATACATTTTTATTTTATTTTATGGTGGAACCAGATAAATACAAAAATATAGAGGGCACCAGATAAATTTGCAAAATTTTATTATTACACTGGTACAGTACCTATATCCCGTGGATACCAGGATGGAAGCTATATCTCGCTATACAGGCTACAAGTTTGTTTGTTACCTCCACCACCACTATGCCTAAGGACTGGGCCTAATGCTGAATAGCACAGGCTTACTATATAGGGAGAGAGTACTAAAGGTGCTATATTTTTTTGTATTAAAAGACACATGATGAATTAGACCAAACTGCTGGTAATACAGTATGTTGATTTTAAACCACCTGCACATTGCTGGCAGTGTAGGTTTTCCCCTTCCAAATGACTCAGTGTTAATCTGCTAGTTGCTGTAGATTTGCAGCAATGAGAGAGTTGCCACAAAAATTTCACCCTATTACTTCCCCACTCAGTTACATTTAATTGCTGTGCTTGTTCCCAATTGTGAAGCGTAACTAAATATTTTGATGCAAAAAAAATTAAATGATAACCGTAATTATAATTATATTTTGTTATCCTGAATTGGTTGCAAAGCCAAGTTGAGAAAATTAAAGGTTAAAGTTAAGAAGATTTATACTACCTGTATATCTGTTTATACTTATTTCTTCAGGGGACTACTGTAGTTAAATTGTAATTGGAAGCACTAATCAGCTGCCTGTCACTTTACCTTCATCACCTTTATGATTTTTTTTCTGTCTCATTCAATCTGTAACTGATTTTTAGAGAAGACTTTACCATAGCATTCTAAATATGAGGCGCTATAGAAGACCCTCCAACATGACCACTTTTATGAGGTACAAAATGCTCTGATCCTGGACTTCCCTCTTAAATTATGATTGCAGCCACCTGTGTTGAAACACCGTTCTCATTAATTATCTAGCTCAACACAGGTGACTGGAATCATAAACAAAGCGGAAAGTCCAGGAGCAGAGCATTGTGTACCAGATGGAAGTGGTTATGTTAGAGGGTCTCCTATAGTCATAATTTTTACTGATTTTACTTGCAAGATATTTTAATCATAAACACCATATTGTATGCACAATGTTTTCCCAACTACCTTCATTTAAAGTAGTTGATATTATATATTTATGAAAACTATACACCATATGTCATGGTCTTTGGCCTAACTGTAATATACTGTATAATTTGCTATATATCTTTGTATATTGATTAGCCTAAGTGCACTTTGAGTTCTATAAAAGCACAGTATTATAATATCTTTTTGCAAATGTAGTGTAAGTGGATACCTACCTCTAAACCTATATTTATTATTTGTGCTATTAAGCATGTGGCTGTATGTTTATGAGCAGAAACAGTAAACCAGACTGTGCATTTATCTTGTTTTATAAATTAAGCTCATATTAAATATATATGTATATGAATATACTGCAGGTTACAAAAGCACTGAAGCTTTTATAAGCCAAATGCATCATACTTTTTATAATTATTCCATTCAGATATTAATTATTCTTAATTGATTAAATGTAAATCAATTTTCTGTAGATTTCTGAAAAATGTGTGCTAATAATTAGCAAAATGATAATTAATCTGTGATATATATCAATCAGGTTTTTTGCATGGTTGACAGTACCTTCAAGAATCTGCTACAAAACCCGCTATAGAAAACATGTGACAACTTGACATTCTTTTTAACTTACTACAAACAAGACTTTGCTAAAAGGTAAATAAATTAGGACTAAGGGCAGTGGCATAACTATACATTTTGCTCCCCGCTGCCAAAAAATTTCTGATGCCCCCCCTCACCTACCGACCCTTCTCCTCTTCTAGAAACCACTCTTCATCTGACCTACCACTAATACCTCTATTACTAACCTGGAGACTAATGGGAGCCCCTCCATAGACCGCAGTCCACCCCCTCCCCTGTATTACTGGGAGTCCAGACTGATTAGAGGGAAACAAATCACATTGCCAAGGCAGCTGATAAATGAGGAGCAGCACCACCAGCAGCATAGATACAGCTGAGTAACATGAGCAGGCAGGGGACATGGTCTCAGTGACATCAGCATAAATGGCCACAAACATAGTTCTATCTGCGGTCACACAGCACATAGCAGCACATCCGAGTCCGGTACTTGGAGCTGCCACCCTTACCGGTCACTGCTTCCAAACTCTAGAAGCCTGAGCTGCAGAGCCCGGTGGTCACCTCCATATCACCCCTGTAGCCTACCCAGATGGCTGCACTGTGACAGCTCTCTGCCAGCAGGAGTAGGAACAAAAGCATACCTAAGCCTGCCCCACTATATATCCATTTACCTGCCAGGGTGCCTGAATCCAGACACATTTCCTTCACACTTCAGCCGCTTGCCATCCACCACCACCTCCCTCAGTGTCTCGTCCCCGTGACCCCCCTGCCGGCACCCCCAAGCCATTGCGGGGTCTGCGGGGACAGTTGCTATGCCTAAGGGGGCCTATGTACTAATATTTGCAGAGCAGCCGCAATTATTATCTATCTATATCACCGGGGATATTTTCATATGGGGAACTCTCAGGGGCAGTGGTTGTGGTAACTGCTGTCCCTGCGAGTTATATCCCTGGTAAATTGTGGAAGTTTTTCAGAGAAGTTTAAAATATTCAGTAGGCAATAATTTTCTGGAGAGTCAACAACTAATATGATTAGATATTTCCAGTTAATAGTAACATATATGTTTCCAGTTAGTAGTAACATTTGTTAAAATGGTAGCAAGCCAGGAATGTAGCACAGTAGATTGTTTATTTCATCAAAATCTTTATCCGCTACAGTACACAGTTATAGAATGAAAAATTAGTTATGATCATCCAATATATTTTTTGCCAACAGTGTTCGCTTGCACCTGTTTGTTTGTTTGGTTTCACAGAAGTGAAAGATATCTCCGGGGGAAGCTGACACTGCGCTTGCATACAGAGCTGGCCAGGGACTGTGAGAGAGATCCTAAGATTTCTCTCCTACACCTGGAGCCTCCATAGGATCACAGTAGTTTACACCATCTGAAGATGTTGTAAACTATTGGGACTTAACTCCAAAAAGATTTGCTTTTTGGAGTTTAGTACATAGGGGTAAGATCATAGTTTCCATTGATAATAATGGGGACTGCGATCTGAAATGCTAATTCATACTTTGCTGGAGATTTCTATAAAATCTCCTGCATTTTACATACAATACATAAAATTATGCACAAACTGCAGTTTCTGCATAATTTTAAGTAAAAAAACAGCTTAATACATAGGCCCCTTAAACTGCCTCACAGCACAGAGGTCATGGGTTCGATTCCCACTATGGCCATAACTGTGTATAGTATATTCTCCCTGTGCTTGCGTGGGTTTACTCCAGGTGCTCCGGTTTCCCCCCACACTCCAAAAATTTACTAGCAGTTTAATTGGGTCCCAACAAAATTAACCCTAGAGTGTGTGTGAATGTGGTAGGGAATTTAGATTGCAAGCTCCACTGGGGCAGGGACTGATGCGAATGGACAAATATTCTCTGTAAAGCACTGTGGAATATGTGTGCACTATATAAATAACTGCTAATAAACAAATAATAAATAAATATTTAATGCCAGGTTGCTCACTCTCTCACTCTCCAGTTACAAGCCTAAGGAAGCAGATATAGGTTCTGCGAAACATGTTGTATACTATTATTATCTTCCTACCATTTTAATCTCTCTCTCTCTCTTGACATTTTTCTTGATGGTAAGCATATCATATAGGGCCGTATTCAATAAACCACAAGGTTTACACCGTGACTATTTGGCAGCAAAATCCCTGCATTGTGGGGAAAGGCTATTAAATTAAAAAGCATTTTTCCCATGCTGAAAAATTGGGATTCAGTTGTGTAAACACACCGATTCCACATAAACTGAAGAATCAATAGGTTGTTTTCCTTCCTGCGAACCTGATTTTGTGTTTTATACACAGACTTTACTTCGCAGTTCAGTGAAGTTCAGTCCAACTGTGGGGACTCGTGTGTGGGATAATCCAGTTAAACCCAGCGACTAATTAAATACCTCCTGTACTATCTATAAAACATACTGTATGTTGGTTTTAAAATGGTCTGCACCATGGTAGCACTGCATTTTGTATCCAAAAATATTATTATGGAATAACAAAATCTGCAGAACTGCAGAGAAGGCAATGTTGCCCATGCAACCACCTTAGGACAATAGTGTGAGTTTAGTCCAAAGCCTGTCTACCATCATTTAAGGGTGAGTTGATACATTTGTGTTTACAGGTTATCTGAATATCATTACAATACACACTGTATGCACTATACACACTTTTGTTACATTTTCCAGGATATCTATTTGGTAAAAAATATTCATACACTTGGAGGCAAGTAAGAGTGCTATAACCTCCCCCCTTACCATATTGCATATTTTAAGGAGACCAGTTGAAATAATTCTTTTATTACTGGCTGCACATATTTTTCCTAACTTGTTCTCCAAGAAGAATTTGGCCTCTACCCATATTCACTCGAACTATATGTAGCCTTTAAAAGGTCTTAAATCAACCAACCTTTGTATGTGCAATATGCATATGTTACTGTAAAATTGCAAAAAATTAAATATGGACCTCAGAAACCCCAACATTTCTGTCTATTAAATATTGATGTAAATATTGAGTTTAATGGAGTTTAACCATGGACTGTAACAATGATATGGTAGCTAACATTGATGTTTGCAACCATCACATTTAATTAAAATATTAATCAAGCAACAAGGAGTATAACAATTATTATCTCTTTGTTCCATATTCTAGCTATAAATTTATTATGATGATGAAATTGTGTTTTTTATATAACTCATATACACTGTAATATAGCTACACATCAAAATGTTTGCAACCGATAAAAAAGACTCAACTACTATCAGTGTCATCTTCTAACACAAATAGTTTTTTAAATGGTTAATATTTGATGAACAATCACAGTATTGAAATATTTATTTGTTTTACATCATACACTTGATGTCTCAGTTGTAATATTATTTACTATCAATTGGTAAAATAATATGGGTATTGATATCTTGTTTTCATACTTTTGAAGTCTGAAGTATTTGTATTAACATTTTAATAGTTAATTTTCCATCTGAAATAGCTCACCTTTATTTTCATCTTACTCTGTAGGGAGAATTCCTAACAACGCTTTTCTTACTGTCACACTCGCTCACAGTCTGTATCACCCAATACACCGAAGACCACAATTCATTTCAGTCATGGTTGAAAGCCATCCTGAAATAATCACAAAGTGACACTGTGAAATTACTGTAAAAGATTTTCCTGCAGTGTCATGGCACTTTACAATTGAGACCTCAGATACTCATAGCTCTATCAAAACCTATAAGAAAGAAGAAAAAAATTTGACAGATCAAACAGCCAGGATCTGCTGGCTGAATTGTGTAAATTCAGCCAAGTAGAAAGTTAGAGGATGTTCCCATGAAATTGACACAAATCATCTAAATCTGACTCCGGCTGGTGGTTGAGTTAACATGGTACTGACATGAAGTAGCGTTCTAAAGAAGTAAATGGCCACATGCAGCTTAACCTCTATTGCTAGACAGTAAATATACTGTTCATAAGAAATAACAAAAAAATAATAATAATGATTATTATTTTTTTTGCAAACTATGCAGATTTAAATAACAATATTGCAAAATCATATCAAGGGTAATGTACCATTTTAGTCTTTAGGTATTAGAAAAATACACCTATTTTTATGATCAACCATGTTAAAACATTTTAAAATAAATTATTTTTTTACATTAAAGTACTTATGGCTTTAAAATAAGTGATGCTATTTCAGAATATGTTCCCCTTAGATTAGTTTAACATGTTATAGGAATTTATACATTGCAATTGCTCTTTTTCACATAATCTACTATTTCTTGAAAGAAGTCATAGAAAACAAAAACTAAGCAAAAAAAGTGACATAACAACATTATCCAATAACACCGATCTCTGTGACAGGAACTCTTTTTGAGTAGCCTCAAGTGTTTAACATATTGAAACAGTTCATCTTCTCACAATGAATGTAATAACTCTGCCAGGTAAGGAATAATCTTCTATACTTCTTAATGTTGTCTCCTTCCTTATCCTATTTATGCTGATCTCTTCATCTGGTCATCGTTAAATGTTTGGTGTTTAGAGACCAGTGAATGCAGTTATTGCAATCATCAATAACATGCCTTCTTTCTCTTTACTATACTAGGCTTGTGTTTGTTTCTGTTAAATGCAATAAACCAGTGTTATTAATCAATAATTATTCTTCCATTTTCATCCCCAGTAAATGTTATTAGAAAAATAGTGAAGTTTAGCTTTACACAATAACTTTATTCAAACCAGCGTTACAAGAAAATATTTATTGATTTGCCTTTACCTTCACAGGTGAAAAAAACGACAATATTTTACACCAGTTAATTGTATGTACAGTTAAAAATTTCAAACAAAAGTATGCAATGGGCCAAATGATCATTAATATTATCAAACAGTCACAGTTTAATAATATTTGATGACATCATTGTTCACCTGATATCCACATTTATTTCCTTATAAAGTTGAACCATTGATTGAAGGATATTGTACTGATTTCATAAACAACTAATTACATTTTTGTTTGCTCATGATTTGATCAATGCTTATCTTACTTTACAGTTAGTTGTCCAGGGACATTATTGTTCACAAATATTCCAATTAGCAATCAGTACATAAGCTATCTCATCTTACACAGACTTGCATGATTTTTGATTCACAGTATGTGGGTCTACCAAATTGTGTCAAACAATTTCTGGGTTGCTCAATTGAAGGCTCATATTTTTTGTATGGCAAAGGAGAGCCAAGAAAAACAAGAACCAACTCTTCCTAGCAGCCAAGATGTTGGTTTTTGCTATGGTAATTAATTGGTACATAACTTATGTCAATGTGTAATAGCAGGATACACATAATTCCACTAACCAAAGCACTAAAGCAGTCACATTTTTTGGCTAATATACTAATTTAATAAGCACCACTCACTTCTATCATGGAAACCAGGGCCAGTGCTAGGTTACTCAGCACCCAGCGCATCCATGCCTCCCATCCGCTTGTTACCTCTCTGCGCCCTCCCCCTGAGGTTAAAATAATAATGGCATCGGGTGGGTGGAGGGCGGGGATCTTCTACAGTCAGACCCTGGTACCACTGTGTGGCCACATGCACAGAGCATGCCTGGAGCCAGCCCGGATGCTAATTACCCTTGATTTGTCCTTAATGAAAGGGTCGGGGAAAAAATATTAACTATTTATTTTTCTTTCGTTGGATTCAGTCTTAATTATCACAGTGGTTAATTTATCAGGGCAGTATGGAAAATATAAGTGAATGGAATGTGATAGTTTTCCAATTGAAGCAGTAGAAGTCAGATTTATCTTGGAGATACTGCTTAACTTGCAGTTTATCAGTTCTTTTCACAGGTTTTAAAATGAATCATTTGTATGGCTATAAATCTCTACATATTTTGCAATTTATTTGTATATACTATTTTAATGTCTCCTTGTAAACACAGTAAAGGTTCTTCTTGCATGATCAGGATGTGGGGAATCTGCTTTTTGCCTGATCCTGAATAAGTGAAGTACAATTATCCATGTGAGAAGTACTGAATTATCATGTTCACTCCAGCCACTTTAAAGGACTGCCTGAGAGCCTTGAATATGTTAATGGAATAACACAGTTTATGGGGATTTGTAGATGCTTGAAATCAAAGGGGTCATCACTAAGCAAGACATTTATACATGATATTAAGACACAGGGCCTGATTCAGTAAGGATCGCAGATGCGATCGCATACGCAGTCGGCTGATTGTTACGCACTGCGCATGCATCAAAAATGCAGTGCACAAACGCTCCACTGCGATCAAGACTACGATTGCAGTGGCTACACAGAGCCATCGCAGAGTTATTGACAGGAAGCATAGTTTGGGGGTGGTGATGGGGGGTAGTCGGAGAATTGCAGGCATGCCAGTGCGTTTGAAAGCTGTTACAGGGGCATGCATAATTAAGCCAATGCGACAACATACACAGCCTAAACTGTAGATACCGACTGGAAGTTTAGCAGTTTGTGAGTGAATTCAGCTCAACCACAACTGTGCATATGGGTTCGATGTTACTCGGTGTTACTGATGTTTTCGCAAACTTGCAAAGTTATTGCGGATGTAAGTAATGGGAAGTGGGCAGCTTTATACAGTGGTGGGCTTCTTGGTATACTGCTGCAATCTCACTGCAATCGCATTCATTTGCTTAATTTCGCAGCGACCAGGTGTGTGTGCAATCTTACAATTCTTGCTGAATCAGGCCCACAACTCATTGGCACAATTTTTTATGTTTTGGCCTCTATGAAATGTTTTTTCAAACTGTGTACTTGCAATGAGGTTCTGCTTCACGTTTGGGGGGAGGCAGAGGTTCTGCAACAGCTTATTAGTGGTGGAAGGAGTGCACACCTGAGTTCCCTCCTCACAGCACCCTGACACGATAGGCTGATTCTGTGGTTACTAGGATCCACTGGAGTAAGATAGACAGGCCAGACCTCTGACATGCACTTCTGAGCATGCGAGGCATCTCTTTACTGTGTCACTTGATATGCCTGCAGATGAAAGCATGTCAGAAAGTTAAATAACAAAACTAGACAACCATTTGGGGAACAGGAGATCTGTGAGAAGCAACAAGGGGAAACATCAGAGAATGTATAGTAAGGAGTTTGCTGTGTACCTCTGACACTTCATGATCCTAAACCAAGCTATGCTTGGCAAAAGTAGAAGTCTACTATAGGTCCGGCATTCCAAGATGAGTGTCCAAGAAGCATAAGAGCATCAAGTGCTGTGTACTCAACTGCAAAGGAAGGAAGTGGAAAAATACTTGCATTTGCTTTTCTTACTTCTGGCTAAGTCTAATTTGAATTTGTCTAGTTCACAGAGGACCATAACATTGTTTCTAAACATGACTTTGGTAGACTGACTCAGCAGTCACTAGGACCTGCCCGAGTCAGTTAGAATGTCCCAACCTCTGACATGTGCTGTTGCACATGCACAGAACCGCAATGCCAAACAGCAAGTAAACTGTAACACCACTGCTAGTGTGTAGTGCACCAGTACTACCTTCCACCAGTGTATTTACCGCAATCACATTTGGCACACTAAAATGCCCAGCAACACCCTAAGCTCCAGGCTACCATTACTTTTTAATTCTACATACTCCTTTTAAACCTGTGATATCCCTGTGTGTCATTGTTACAGGAGATTTCATCATTTTTAAGACTTTTGTGTGTACTAACTGTATGACATCCATTTCTGTGTGAATTATATGTAGACTGTGATTAAAAGGCCAGTGGCCTACCTGTGATCTATTTCTGATTGCATAAGAGGCCAGTTTCTTCTCTGTTTTTGAAAGCTGGGAAGCAGGGATCTAGCTTTTTTGGCTGGTGGTAAAATATGGTGGCAGAAATCACATGTAAATGCCCAGAATGTACTGTATTTCTGGTTGTGTAGTTATGGCCACTGCAGCTAGTTTTCTCTGTCCTGCACTTTAATAATCTTGTTTGAGAGCAAACATGTTCCATATTCCCTGGCATATTGATCTAAAACCAAATTTTCTGTCCCAAAAGAGTTATGTGAACACTTTTGTCAATCTCTGGAAGTACTTTATGGGGCAATCTCCCCCTTGATTGAGAAATCTGACAAGGGAATGCATGTGAGTCACAGAGACCCTTATTAGCATTTACACTGAAAACTTGGGTGCTAGGAGTAGCCCTGGACAGGAATTAATGAAAGGGATACCTTTAAGAGAGTGTCCATTTCTGAGAAGAGCATGGGAGGCTGAATTGCACCGTCAATTTTTAAAAGTGAACTTCTTTCATTGCAGTTAAATAACTCATAATTTGCAAGTTAGTCATTATATTTTATTTCACTTTTATTTCTTGAAACTTTTGCATATTAATTGTTTGTCATTTTTGTAACCGTTAAGCATTAGAGTAATTGTGCTTTGATTTAAAAACCTTAATTCTAGCTGAGTATCTATGTTCTTTAAGGTAAACCCACAAACCTAGGACATGTCCAAGAGCATGCTACTTTCTGTGTGAAATTATCAAATGATCATGGAGGCCCAGCAGAGCTCAGGTGCAATAAGGAGTCAGTCCAAGACAAGCTCTATGGAAAATCCTCTGGCACCAGACCTTGATACAAACCCCAGGTGATTGTTGGGAACCCCTGCCAGTTCTGATGAGGATCTTGTCTTGGACAGGTACTTACAAAGTGCCCTCAGATATGTGTGGGATACTGCCAATGTGTCACTCCTACATCTGATACAGCAATTCCAAACAGTCACAGAATGCCAATCTGACCACGAGGCTGCAGAACAACAAGCCACCGTCGACCCAGAGGCTGCAGAGTGGGAGGCCAATGGCCTTTTCTAGTTAGAAATGGTTAGAATCCAAACCCTGGCTGCAGCCAGAGACCCAAGTATCAGCAGACACATCCCAAGCATTTCCCTGTACTGGAAAATGACATAGATCTGGATACCTTTTTCAGGGGATTTGAAAAGACTTGCAGACAATATGCGCAGGACTCCAGTCAGTGGGCCATCTATTTAACTCCAGCACTGAGAGGTTAAGCATTGGATGTGTTTGCAGAACTTACCCCTCAACTGGCTGGAAATTATTCCAGAAGAAAACTTTGTTGCAACATTTTAACATCACTCCAGAAGCTGACCAGCAGAAACTCAGACACTTAAAATGCAGTGCCTCTGATGCATATTCTGGACCAGTGGCTCAATTGACAACCCTATTCCTTTAGTTGGTGGACAGGGTGAAAGTCACAGAATGTGAGACACTCAAAGAATTAATGATCCAGAAGCAGTTTCCCTTACTGTGCCTAGCAGATGTGAAAGAATGGGTCATGGATTTTGACCCTAAATTGACTCAGGAGGAAGCCACCAAGCAGACAAGTAAACCAATACCAGAGCTCCTGCTGCAAATAAATCTTTTGTGATAACCAGGCATTCAGCCTGGAAAGAGAGTTGACCTGGAGGATCACCCCCAATTTTTCCTGCACTACACCAGTTGATACTGTACAATTTGGCAGGTTGGGGGAAAACATATTTTGGGCAATGCATGCAGGTGTTATAATTGCAACGAACTCAAACACAACAGTGTCACTTGTCTCAAAAAGAAGAAACCAACTGTGGGGGTCTCTGCAGGAAAACCATCACCAGCAGTCCTGTGCATAAGGCATCCCCAAGAGTGCTGACAGAAAAATCTGCATTTGGTCATGGTATTTGATCTGGTAACTGTAAATTTACATTAGTGTAACTGGGGAGCATTCTTCCCAGAAATGTATATCCCAAGGGAGGGTGGGTTATATAAGGCTGTACCCCACATCAGTGTATTTATATTGGGTTCCACAAGAGGGTTATGAGACTTTGGGGTGCTGAACAATTTTCCTACCAATGTACTAATAGTCACTGATTTGGGGAGGATGCACTCTGAATATATTTCTGACTGATGTTTTTAATGTAAGGCCAGCTAACCCTGTTCCTTCCCAGGTGCCCCAGGTTGACCATGGGAAAATGCATACAAATGTATATGATGTTAATTTTTTTGTTGTGAAAATAACCCTTTGAATCCCCAAGATTGTAATCCTGATCAGGGCAAAATGTGTTTGTTTCTGCATAATTAGGAAGAAATTTCTGTTGCTATGATAAAAAAATTATCATTCCACATGCCAGGGTTTGATGGTAACATAATGGATGAAAATATATCTGATGTGCTTTCTGCACTGGCCATAGTTACCAGGGCCAAGTCAATCACATTAACCCCTGCAGGGGTTGGGAGAGTGACCTAGCAGCTACTCCAACAGCAGCTCCTGCAGTGCTATAGAGTGCAAAAGGTTCTTGCATTGATGCAGAAGGCACTAGACACATATCCACAGGTCAGTGTAGTGTTCTTTAGCTTTCTCGGGATATCTGAGCAGAAGATCCACCAGAGTGGTCCTGTTAACACTACGACACCAAACAAAGTTCCTCACCTGGGCTTGTGGTGTCATTAATTGGAGCCTTTGGGGACTCGCAATATGTGGTGTGGTCCAATGAGTCAAAGTTCCAATTGTTTTGAGCTGATTATAGAGGCCATGGGCTCCAGTTGTCAACAAGGCACTGTGCGGGCAGGTGGTGATTCCACATTGGTGTGGGGTGTGTTCACGTGGCATGGGTTGGGTCCGCTGGTCCACCTGAATACATCATTGACTGGTAACCACTATGTTGCATTGCTTGATGACCATTTGCAGCACTTCATTGACTTCATGTACCCCCACAGTGATGGAATATTCTAGCAGGATAATGCACCATGTCATTGGCAGTATTTGTCCACAATTGGTTTGAGGATCATTTCCAATGAATGGTGTGGTAACCACATTCACCCTACATAAACCAATTTATGGGACATGGTGGAGAGGTTCATTTGCATCAAAGATCCTGCACCTACTAATATCAGAGAGCTGTGGGAAGCAATCCAGATGGCATGGGTCAACATCTCACCAGAGGTCTTCCATAGACTTCTGGAATCAATGCCACATCAAGTTTCTGCACTTTGCTGGGATAGAGGGGGTCCTACACAGTGCTAGTCATCTATCCCATGACTGTTTGCACTTTATTTTAGGTTTAAAATGGCAATAAATCAAAAGGCAAAACCAAGTTGTTTTTGTCTTTTAAATTATTGGAGCTTTAAATCTGCAGGCTAAATCACCAGAATTGTGGATGTTCTCTCAACTCACTGGCTATTACATTGGGCCATAGAATCTAAAAAGTTATTTTAGTAACAAGTTACTAAAGCTGGCCACACACATAACGATATTTTACCCGATCTAGCCTATTCCGACACATTGGAACAACAGATCATGTAAAATATGGCCAAATCCTCAGTAAATAGTGAGTCCCCACTCATGATCACGATGCGATGCGCCAACCCGCTGGTCACACATCGCATCTTCAGATCTGCCATGCAGTAGGGCAGATCTGACAATCTAGGACACAATGCACTGTGAAAGTCTGGATGCAGCAGAGATTGTTTGAAGATTGGACACCAAATTGTGTGCAGATCGTGTGGAGATCGTGTGCAGAGCTGCCGGGGAGAGTTTCAAGGGAAATCGTACACATTGGCTGATCTTGTGCAGATCACCATGTGTGTGGCCACCTTAAGAATCAGTCCATAAGACAACAATGGTCCTGTCATTTCACCAATCTGTGCTTTATAAAAGATAGGGCAAAAATAAATTCTTTGTTGAAGAATATTTACAGGAAAATGAAAAAACATTATAAAACTTTTGTCAAGAACATAAACGGTCCAATCACAATCTAGATTTCAATCCCAATGAAAATGTGTTGGATGATTTTAAAAGATGATCTAAAAGCAACCTTAGAGAACATAAAATAAATAAACAAAGAGTGTGTTTAAAATGCAGGGTCCAGACTAGCAAAGCTAGTAGAGACTTACAAAATTAGCCTCTCAGGTTTCTACTTACAGTTGTAGCATTAGTACATTTTATTTTAAGCATTAAAACAAGGTAGGTGAATATTTACTGTATGTAATCAATGTTTAATTGTTATTTGCAAATCATTAAGCAAAATATTTAAGGATTTAAATTTGTGTATTTATTTAAAATTACACAGCAATTTGGATTTATCATTAGTAAAAATTCTGCAATATTGTAAATCCATTTGAATTCTCTGAAAATAAAATGTAAACAATGCCAAAGGGAGTGAATACTTTTTATATCCATGATAACTCTTTACTTCTCTTCAATTCTTCCATTTTCACATGCTCTCTAAATAATACAAATAACAATAACTATAAATGGTATTGCGCTACTGTTTACAAATAACTTATTGCATACCTTATGAATTATATAACTTATATATATCATTACCCAGTCTACACATTCTTACAAGGTGGCCTCTAAATCTAAAATTTCAGTCCACCATATAATAAAGCCATGGCCAAAAGTTTTGAGAATGACACAACTATTGGTTTTCACAAAGTTTGCTGCTTCAGTGTTTTTAGACCTTTTTGTCAAATGTTACTATGGTATACTGATGTAAAATTACAAACATTTCATAAGTGTCAAAGGTTTTTATTGACAATTACATTAAGTTTATGCAAAAAGTCAATATTTGCAGTGTTGATCCTTCTTTTTTCAAGACCTCTGCAATTTGCCCTGGCATGCTGTCAATCAAATTATGAGTCACATACTGACTGATGGCCACCCATTCTTGCCTAAGCAATGCTTGGAGTTTGTCAGAATTTGTGGGTTTTAGTGTGTCCACCCACCTCTTAAGTATTGACCACAAGTTCTCAATGGGATTAAGGTCTAAGGAGTTTCCTGGACATGGACTCAAAATTTTGATGTTTTGTTCCCCGAACCACTTAGTTATCAGTTTTGCCTTATGGCAAGGTGCTCCGTCATGCTGGAAAAGGCATTATTCATCACCAAACTGTTCTTGGATGGTTGGGAGAAGTTGCTTTTGGAGGATGTTTTATCCTGCATATATACCCAGAACTGCTAATGCTCCATAGAGGAGATATAAACATTATTGTTTTTATTGTAGCTTTTTTTATATGGTATTGCATATTGGAATTTACACACACAAACACATATTTGTTCTTAATTATTATTGATAATATATATAATAATTTGTAAAATATATGCATACTAAACAAATAACCTTATATATAAATCAGAAGGGCTTACTTTGATTCGAAAATCATCTACCACGTTGCTGATATAGCCCATAGTCCAATACACATATATTACATCTCCAGATGTGTTAAATGTCCATAAAAGTAGTTTTTTGGTCCAGAATCTTGGTCTCTGTGTTACTTCCGGTTGGTGGAACACACGCGGACCCTACTTCCGGTCCGAAGAATGCAAACTGGAAGTGACATTGTGCTGTAAACCGGAAGCGATGTTGTGCTGCTGATTTTCTTATTTTCATATGGATCCTTTGCTTGTATGATGCTTGTAACAGTCTTATAAGGATTCCTTCCTCATAATAAGGAAATAATACTTACTTCTGGCAAAAGCCTCCATTCTATACCTATATGGAATGTGATTTCATGATTTTATGCTGTTATTAATTGTTAATAAAACCTTGTTATAAATTTTATTACATGATGTCTTGGATATTTTCTTCCTTATATTCTACTTTTTCATATATTGAATAATTCCTGTGCAAAGAGGATATCTGATATTTGTATGAACAAAAAACTAAAAATAAGAAAGAAATGGAAGTACTGTTTATATACATCTATTTTCTCTTAAAAGTCAATTACAAGAATTGTGAATTAAAGAGCCATTATTTGAACCATACTGTATATTATTAAGACTGTTTCTATTGGGGTGATACCTGGTTTTCAAATTGGGCAGCTATACAATTCATGAATTAGAGTGCCAGGTTGTGTTTTCATATATTACATTGAAAATTGTGAGTGAGCCCACTCCCTTGGCTGAGAAGCAACCCCACATGTGCATGGTCTCAGGATGCTTTACTGTTGGCATGACACAGTACTGATGGTAGTGTTCACCTTTCCTTCTCCAGACAAGTGTTTTTTTTCCAGCTGGCCCAAACAATCTGAAAGGAGATTGATTGGAGAAAATAACTTTACCCCAAGTCCTCAGCAGTCCAATCCCTTTACCTTTTGAAGAAAATCAGTCTGTCACTGATGTTTTTCCTGGAGATAAGTGGCTGCCCTTCTTGACACCAAGCCATCCTCCAAAAGTCTTTGTCCTGGGTAATGCCAAAATTAAAACATCCTGAGACCATTCATGTGTGGAGTTGCTTCTCAGCCAAAGGAGTGAGAACACAGCCATGAATAAAGAATGGTACCAAAACATCCTCCAAAAGCAACTTCCCCCAACCATCCAAGAACAGTTTGGTGATGAACAATGCCTTTTCCAGCATTATGGAGCACACGTTGCCATAAGGTAAAAGTGATAAATAAGTGGCTTGGGGAACAAAACATCCAAATTTTAGGTCCATGGCAAGAAAACTCCCCAGACCTTAATTCCATTGAAAATTTGTGGTCAATCCTCAAGAGGCGGGTAGACAAACAAAAGACCACAAGTTCTGACAAACTCCTAGCATTGATTAGGCAACATGTGGCCCAGAAATTGATTGAGAGCATGCCAGGGTGAATTTCAGAGGTCTTGAAAAAGAAGGTTCACCACTGCAAATATTGACTCTTTGCATAAACTTAATGTACTTGTCAATAAAAGCCTTTGACACTTATGAAATGCTTGTAATTTTACTTCAGTATACTATAGTAACATCTGACAAAAAGGTTTAAAAATACTGAAGCAGCAAACTTTTTGAAAACCAATACTTGTGTCATTCTCAAAACTTTTGGCCATGACTGAACATACTGTATAAGAAATAAGCCACAATACATATGAAAAAAAATGTATATATTTACAAAGTTCTCAATATATGACTCACCATTCTTTTTTACAGTCTGGCTAAGATGAGGCCATGGTTCGTGGATGGGCCAGAGCTGTGAGCCTCCCTGAGCCTAATACTGGCCATTCTATCCACCTTTATTATAATTTGCCACTGTGTGGCTCCCTTTTGTTATTGTTAAAATAACATAATATGGGAAAGGAAGCAGCCTACCCTTCTTAAAAAAGCACATGGGTTTTAAAACAAGATCTGCAATTTTTTTATTGATCCATTTGTGCCTTCTCCTTTTATATTTAGAATTTGAGTCAGAAAATATTTAATTAGTAATCTTTAGTATTTTTTATTTTACCATAACAATGTGCATATATCATTACTATTTTGAAGTGTTTACAAAGTTGCAATTAAAATAATTTTTTCATATTTTTATATTTCACTTTGTGCATGGCATGTATTAATAGTTTAGGCTGGCACTATAAGCTCATAATTGAATATTCTTCCCTAATCAAGAAGACCATAATGTTTGCACAATTTCAGTATTTTTCAAGGTAATATTAAAAGACCTCTATAATCAGATTTTTTTCCAAATTGTAATATATGGCTATTTATATTCAATCACATTCTTGTTAGTATAAAAACATACCACAGTAATCCATCAAATTAATGAACATGATTAATGATTTTTAGCAGATTGGTGAAAACACTGAACAATTTGCTCTGTATTTTTCTGCAATGGTAAATATATAGGTGTGGTATTTGCCAGCTTTATTTCAGTATGGTACGGATTTAGATTTGTTTAAACTGATGACAAAAGTCCAATAAACAATCTTTTTTCTGCAAATTTTAAATCCTTTATTTTAAGGTTACTTATTTTAACAAAAATACAATACTCCTTCTTGAATATTTTCTGAAAAGTTAGGTTTACACATTTTTGACTGTCCAACACACAGTAGTTAGATTGATGGAATGTTATCTTAAAATATAATACCTTATCTCTGTGAGATATTAATTTTTCTATATCATTAAAAAAGCAGCATTCCAAAAAACAACATTCAATATCTTATCCTTCTTGCTGTGTAACAACTCAAAAAAACAGTAGATAATCTCTTATCTGAAATGGACACTGTACTTCTCTCTGATCCATTATACATATACTGTAAGTCAGAAAATAATTCATCAGATCATATAGTCTCAGTTCATCATATCTACAGTACCAACTCCTCCCCACTCTGTGTTTAGAACAATTTTAGTGGGAGGAGAATAAATCTGCAATGGAATGCAGTTCATGGTGCACATTCAAAAATGCATCATTTATTTTTAACATGGTGTGACCAGTAGGGGTAAATGAAGTGGCATTTGTGACTCTTGCTCCATATTGATTATCTGTGTAAACTTATGCATGTTTTCATATTATCCAAGCTAAAGGCATTCAAAGATAGGGTCTTCACATAGTGACGTGGTACACCTGTCAAACCATATTGCAGAAGCCAAGAGGCAAGCTCAGGGAGGACAGAAACCTCTCATGGAGCAGAAGGGCAAATAATTCAGATTAAATATGTCAGGTCATACAAAGTCAATGAATACACAAGCAGTTATTGAGTTTAAATATACTGAATGCGTAGAAAGGTACTTTTCATAACACCACATAGTGGCCTCGGCATTTATGTGTTTAATAAGCAAGTTAATATGTAATATTATTTGTTTAATAATCAAAATTGAGACAAAATGCTTCCCCCTGCTGTTCTGTTGCTTGTATTCATAAGTGGGTGGTGCTAAGGGTATAAAAGCAGACTTGCATTGATAACACTTCAGCCACTGTGACTGGAGCCAAGTATGTCTACATTCAGATAAAAGGGGCCCCCCAAGGGATGATTGAAGAAGCTCATGTCTATCCACATCATTGAAGTCTCACTTTAAACCAACTAACATATATGGTGTCCTTGTGTGTAACTGAAATTAGCAAAAGAGCTCCCAAATTTGTCACTGTCTCCCTGAGAAACAGTTTGAACCTGAAAAGGTTAAAGTGGAGAGCCAGTTGACTGTACTCCAAGAATATGTGTGTGGACATGGCAAAATTAAAACAGCAATATGCTGATTTTGTGCTGATAGAGTACTAATTATGGGCAAAAGAGGGAATGGAGGGTAATAAAAAGATTGCTTTTGAATACTCATATCAAACTAAATATATATTGATGCTTATTATTTGAACAATGACTTGCATGTAAATACAGATAAGAGAGGAGTGATTAGTGAATCAGAAATTGAAATAGCATATATAGCACATCTTGTTGATCACAGTACATTTTAGTCGAGACAAGAGAGTGTGAGGTCAAAAGACAGACACTGGCCAGCAAATCCAGAGATAAAGGGGAGTTATTTATCCACCAATACTTGGAGAGAAAAAATTTAGGAGATCACATGCAGAGTCTCACAAACAGAATCAGAGGTGCCCATAGCTCAAACTGTGAAAAAATAATCTTCAAAATAATTACTTGCATTGACACTACAGAACAGGTAAGACAGGGTAATTACACATTGGCATGGTGAATTTACATTACTAAGATATTGCATGCTAATTAATTTATCCTAGTGGTACTATGGCTAAGCAAGTTATCATAGCAGGATATTTCTGACAAAATGCTGTTGACTTGTGAGGTAAATGGTGTACTGCCATGCTAGATGGGGCCACCAAACAGGTTGCAATGTGTAATAAAGTTAATCAGAATCATGTAGTAAAACAGATCACTATAAGGGAGGTTGTACCAAGGGCGCTGGGGGAGTGATGAGGCCTTTTGCTCCTTACATTATAACATAGGAGGTATCAAAAGTCAGTATGTTGGAGAAAGGCAGGATTTCAGTCAAAATCCATGCTTTTGAGGCCGATAACTGCATGGAGACACTCACTGAGATCACATCACTTTTTTACTAGCCACTAAAAACATTGGAGATAAACAAAAATGTCTGTCATGAAAAAGCATTCTTTGTAAATGCTGCTTATTTGTTCCTCAGCTAAAAATGAAATAGGGGTTTGGAGATATACACTGACAATGATGATGAACAACATGCCAGTACACTTGGCAATAAACAAGGGACATACAGTATATCAACCTACATCAACAGACATACTAATGAGAATGGCTGTTTGATAACAGAGAAGAAAAATTTGGGATGTAACCATGTTGTTTTGTATTGTAGAAAACCTTTTTGTGAGTAGTAAGAAAACTCAAAACCCCATTGTAGTTCCCACAACTTTCTCAGTCAGTTATCCTGCAACAGTTGAAGTACACAATAAACTTACCAACAGCAGTTACAAGAACTGAAATATTGTTTGCTGAGGAGATCAATGAAGAGATACTTACTGTGCATACCAGAGTGGCACAAATACAGACTTTAATGAATGGATTATGGTACTCACAAGAAGGAGGACTCGTGAAAAGACAAGACCCCCTATGTTGAAACAAAGCCACTTGCTGGACTTTTGAAATTAAACCAATGTTGCCAAGTCAATCTCCATGGTGGTAGGATCCTCAAGGCAGAAAATAATATTGGTTCATGGATGATTATGCCACATGCAACTATAAAGAACATTTGTGGACCTTTGCTGCAGTGATGCAGCCATCTTTACAGACTTTCAGACATTAGACAGGAACAGAAGAGGCTAGCCAACTTTTGCACACCAGTCACTTGCATGGAGAGCAAGTAAATGAAATCAGTAAATAAAATGCTGTGCAATTAACCACAGAGACAGCGCTGGCTGTGCTGGACTATAGGGTACAACAACTGTTAAGCCATGAGTGTACAGAAACTATATTCCAGCAATCTCAAATTAAAGAGATTGCATTAATCCAAACCATTGTCAGAGACATTGGTGAAAATGGTTACTTTTTTAGCAGTTGAAGATGTGGCCTACCTTGCTTGCTACTGGTGCTACCTGATCTCTGTTATAATGATGCAGAATAAAAAAATAATCCACCAGACAGCACCTCCTCATGGGCCAACGCATTTCGGGAACAGTGGTTCTTTTTTTCAAGGCAGATCAGGTAGGACCATTTAAGTATGTATATAATTTTCTTCCCATGTACCGGTCCCGGCATTATATAAGTTTTTTTGGGGTCCCTCCCTGCTTTGTTTTGATGTCTGCTCCCCCCAGACACCACTATCTATATGTAATATCATAATATCAATTGTTGTTATTATTTTCAAATGTTATTACATTTTACTACATATATATATATATATATATATATATATATAAAATCATTGTACAAATAAATACATCCTTAATCTAATAATGAGATTCCATCCTTTTATTGAGGATAAAAGATACCTTTACAAAATCGTCTACATATAAATCTACGTGAGTATCGGTACGAACCATCACTGAATATTTGAAAGAAACCTTTATAAGCGTATAACACCATTTATTTATGTAAGTGAGGTACACTATCGCCTCCACAAGATTTCCACGGTGCAGAAGTATATCCTCTTGGTTTGTGATGGCTGCTGAGTAGTAACAAGACCCTGCTAAAAAGATACCTTTATAGGAGTTTTTCCCTACTCTGAAGAGTCAGTGGGTGTAACTCCGTCAATTCATTATCATTGCAGCACCATTTTGGTTACATACTGTATACAAGCACCAATCGGTTTACACACTGTACTATTTTCTTTATTTTTATGTCCTACTAATTGCACACATCATCTCTGAGGACATCAACCTTGCAAGATCTAAGAAATTTTAAATATACCAGCTATACTTAAACTAAGTATTAAGAGAATCACCTTTTGGTTACCTATATTTGTTACTTCCATATTTTTTGTATTGCTCTATATCACAAGTCTATTTGCATTCACTTGAATACAACTTCCATGAATTCTGAGCAATTACATACAGTACCATGAACAGTGGACATAGAGTAACTGCTTTTGTTTTAAATTACTCTCAGTAATTCATTTTTAAACAGAAAGGTGATTGAATTATGTATTTATACCTTGGGGTAGTCATGTACTTTGGATATATTTTGGGATACTATGTTCTCCATACAGTATTCCAGATATTATATCCATAGATAGTCAAATAGACTTATTCATTTCCTAGTCATGCACAGTATTGCATGCTGTCCATCTAAACCATGTTGTTAAAACATTACAAGAATTAATATGAATTGGAAATCATTTGTACAATAAGTACAACTCACTCTAGCTTAAATCAATACTTCACACTCTTACTTCTACTTTGGAATTAAATATAAGATTTTAAAATGTATTAAACAATGTGTTTAAATTGCAGCTTAAAGTCAGAAAGAATTACTTCTATTTGATGCTTTTATTCTAACTAATTTAATACTAAAAAGAGGGTTCCTATAATGTACCTTAATTTGTGCTCCATCATTTATTTAAAAACATGCACCACGCATAATAGAAAGGGATGCTTAGAATAATCAATCATAAACACTAACACTATTAGAAATAAATGTAAATGACATGTAAAGCAACATTGAATGTCTTTGCAAATACTGTAAGTGAAAATAGTCATTTCACCAAAATACCAAAGTACTTTAGTGATCATTTACGAATGTCAAGCAAATAATTTGTATGTGACTTTCAATATCCTAATGTAACATAATATAAAAATTTAATTGTTCTCAGATGATAATTCACATAGGGTAACTAGGCTGTATAACAAATCTTTATTAGTTACAGTAGTGGTCAGCAATATTCTACATTTAGAAATTATGTGTTAGTTTGAACCATGCAAATATGATTAATCTCTTATTGTAGATGGCATGTATGGATTTTTGTTGATAGCAAAAAAAGTATATACTTACTTTATATTCATGTAAATATGTTCATTGCTGTATGTGATCTGAAATGCACAGAATATTTTTTTTTTACAAATCTCCTTTCTTGTGCTGTAACTTTCATTGACTGCACTGACACCTACTGATGATAATATACATACTCAGTTCCATGTCCACATTTCACACAATACAAATCTAATATAGTATAGGATCTATTTCAATTACAGTAGATGTTATTAATATAGTAAAAAATGCATTGTTTTTGTGCACTATGCTCCTTAAAAAGAATGCATTCTTATCAAATTATTTTACATGTTTTTTCCCCCCACTATATAGAAATATCTTTCAGAAATTATTTAGGCTAATCTGTTGCCATGGCCAGAATTTTGCATTCCTTAATGTCATATTAATAATGTATCAAAATACCAAAAAGTAAAAACTATTCTAATAAGTAAAGTATGCTTTATAAATATGTATATGTATATGTATATTAAAATTAATAATGCTTATGTTTTGAGTTAGTTGCATACAATGGAATGAATTTCAGATTGGTTCAAATTGTATTATTGACTATAGATTGTGTTACCTTCCCAATGTAGTGAATATCTGGGTACTTATATAATCTGCAGATTTGACAGTAAAGTATAAATGAGTATACATAATTTTCTAACCTAATGTCTGCAGATTATCAATTCATTATGTTTTTTTATTTTATATTTTAGGTTTACTTTTTCAATATAATAATAATAATAATAATAATAATAATAGTAATAATAATAATAATAATAATAATAATTTTAATTCCTAGCAATTCCAGTCCAAACAGACAAGTTTGAATAATTACCTGTTGAATAAAAAGGTTTTCATTTGTATTTTTAAACTATAGCTGCATTTTGTTATAATTAAATTGGTTTATTTAGAAAATTATGAAAACTAGCTAATGTTACTATGGGTATGAAAAATACACAAACACACGCACACACACACACAAAGGACAGTGACTAAAATACATTATAAATTGTTATTCAGTCAGGCACAGTGCAGTATGTACAATCCTCTGTATCTTGTCATTGTTGTTGATGAGATCTTCAAATGCCATTAAGCTGAAGAGAAATTATTTATTGGTAAAATTTAGTGTGAAGAGGAATTATTTGCAGCATCCTGTGTTTGATTGCCAGTAACAATTTATTTGGAATACAATGCAACAGATAATTATTTAATTTTTGTTTTTGTACAGTACATGCACAAAATGAATTTATTTATAGAATTCCAATGTTCTGACAAAAAACTTTTCATATTTCCTGCTTTACTTTACAATATTACAAAGTAATAAATAAATGCATATAGTTTAATGTAATCTATGAAAATGGTGATATAATATTATGATAGTGCAAGCAAAAACAGAAAACATCTGTTAAAACTATGTCACTTAAAATATTTGTACATACATACGAGTACATACATGAGGGCCACACACTAACTTTTTTTGGATACTCTTATTTTTTTTTCCTTTTCAATTATTTGTTTGTTACTCACTAGTGCCACCATATGGAATAAGACTAGAAAATAATTAACATTTTATTTCTTCACCTTGTAAGCAGGGAATTAAAAAATACACCTTTATGTTAGTGTTTTAAATATGCTTTATGTTACTGTAGCTTGACAAAAGTGACAAAAGTATTGATAGTGACATTAATTCAAATTAAGTAACAGACTTTTAACTTAATTTTTTTATATGTCAGTGTACAGTATATTCCATATACTCATATAAAAGCCTTATTTCAGAATTTACCAAGTGCAGATGAGAAGTGTAAAATATTAAGCTACATGTTTACTGCAGTAAAGAATTAAACTATTATTTTACCTTTTACGTTGGCAGATTTTAGTTCTTTTATAACATTTTGTCCATGTCTAGAAATCCAAATGAATTTCTGGCCTAGCAGCATCTTATTTATTTTTGATATACTGCATGTTACATTTTGCACCAGTATAACAATTTAGTACTTTTTGGTCTTGTCAAGTTGAAATTTAACTTTGGGCCTGTTGTAGAGCTGGGCATATGTTTCACTAATACCATAACATGTGGCCACAAAAAACATACAAAGTGGCGCAAAAAACCTTAAAATTCTCCCTCCCCCACCTGCACCCTGAATTAAAAATGCAACTTTTAAAGCTTCAGAACTGGACAAATCTCAAAGCTTATGCCAGGATATGTAGCTGGTCAGTGTAAGTAGTACATGTTAAAGTTACAGTACCCAATTTGTACACTATATAATATTTTAATGAAGTATCATATACATAATAAAGTCTGTGTCTGAACAATGTTTTTATCAAATACTGAAATTGCATTTACAGTGAAAAATAAAATTAAATGCAGCTCTGTGATTGGACTGGCCTGTTCCATGTGCTTGGTTTCATAGTAATCATCATTATCAGTGTACACTTTCAACACCATTCCTAGAGTAATAAATGTGTATCTACATTTCCATTACCTCTCTGTTACTCCCCTTCAGCCACTAGTATAGATGCGACTCAGTTGCATATAACTATGTATCACCTGTAGTTGCAAAAACACACAGGATACCTTGACAAATCCAACTTGCAATCAACTATGTGTCTAAAAAACCCATGACCTGATACCTGAACTTTTAAGGTAGTGAGTCCAAGATCCTTGTCTAATTCACCCTGAAGGAAACCCAAGATCTGTGGAACAGTAGTAAAACCAGGCTGCAGCAATTTAAAGTTGCACCCGAGAATGAATATTTTTAAACTCATATCATAGAGTTCTGCTTTCTAGCTTTAATATAAAATTCTCAAGAGTACAAAACACATCAACCTCCTGTACTCCCTCTGACATCTTCACAATGTACAGTATTATAACTTTAACCATGCTGCTAAAGTAAACTATGGTTTATGCTGCTAAATGTAATTACTGCTATGACTTACACTGCTTCTATCTTATCTTCCATAAAGTGTGGGCAATGAGAAGAAATGAGAAGAAGCGAAAGGTGAAAAGAAAAGAACATACAATTCATGTCCAAGGCATTATCTCTGTGGAATTTGTATGTTCTCCCCATGTTTGCATGGTTTCCTCTGGGTGCTCTGGTTTCCTCCCACATTCCAAAGACACAATGGTAAGTTAATTGGGTACTCTCGGGCAATCAGGAAACCCACTGGAACATAATAATTCTTCCTCTTTGATGGTTCCCACAGTGAGGTCAAAAAGGGTCTTGATAAAAATTAGCTTATCTGGGAGTCGTAGAGTCATCAGGATAACATTAGGAGCAAGACAGAATAACAATCATCACACTTCCTTAACGCAACATCAGGAGGATCATGCATGTTGAATATATTGTGCAAATTGTGGGGAAGAAGCATGAATGGTCGATTTGGGGGCTCAGTGGAACCAGTGCATGTTATGTACGTTGAGATCGCTTCTTCTCCATGTATTAATGTGAGGTTGTAAGGTAAATGACAAGGGGGCTATGCGCCCTTGTCATTATTGGCACTGCTATCTACAAGATTAGTGCGCCAATATGCTAGACAGTGTATGAATGGTCAGTGGCAAGGACCATTGCAACAGCTGCAGCTATTGATTTTTACAGCTTTAGTTGTTCTTGCCCTAACATCACAGCAGGGACAGCACTGACCATAGCTGCGGCAGCTACCAGTCCCGGGGGCTACACAATGAATCTCATACAGCTTGTGAGATCTCACACATGCTCAGTGGAGCCACCCAGCAGTTGAGACACAGTGCATAAGTACTAGGCTGAAGAGCTGTGGGCACTGGCAGAGATCACCAGAGAGGATAGTTTTCACTTCCCCCATCTCAGAGGTGGCCCTAGGCATAGGCAGACTAAACAAATGCCTGGGACATTTGAAATGCCTCTGCTGTGCTGGAAGAGGGGGGCTGGATGAGGGCCGGGATGTTGGGTGAGGGGTTGTGCTGTGCTGGTATAGGGGTGCTGGGTCAGTTGAAGGGTGCTGACACTGTGCTGAGCTGGGAGAGGGGGGTGCTGTGATCTGTGCTGTGCTGGGACAGGGTTACTGTGCTGTGATCTGTGCTGGGAAAGGGGTGTTGTGCTGGGAGAGGAGTAAGGATGCTGTGCTGGGTGAAGGGTGTTGTTCTGGGAGATGGGTGCTGTGATCTGTGCTGTGTTGGGAGAGGGGTACTGTGATCTGTACTGTAAGTGGGATGATGGGAGCACAGCACAATGGGGGAAGGGGACACAGCACAGTGAGACCATGCCCCATCTGTGAGGCCACATCCCTTTTCAGGATCTCAGAGGGGTGCACCACCCAAAATCTTGCCTAGGGCACTAATTTGGCTAGGGCCGGCTCTGCCCTTTCTGGTAGATGAGATGGTCTTACATCTCATCAGTAGTGCTTCCTGCTTCACCTTGGTAAAAGCATGATACTATAATATATCTCCCCGTCAGTGTGGAAATGTCTTACATAAATTAATTGAGGCATCCTAGATTGATATCTCAAAATTCTTCATTGCTATTTTTTCTCTTAAGAATATAGTGCAGAAACCCTTAATATTACAAAATAAAGGAGCTCTTGCATAATTTTTTAGTGACTTCATACCTTCCTGTAATACCTTCAGCAGTACTAGAGACAATAAAAATATTACTCTGGGTACAGAATGTAATTGTATCTTGTCACCTTGATTGATAATGCTGCAAATTTAGTGATTGTGAGTGTTGAGCATTTTTTATTAATATTATCAATAAGGTACCACAAAGCATTCATAGCATCATACAAGGGATAAACATGTACAAAACATGACAATTTGCAATAGTGAAAGTAGAGAGTAAAAATATTAAATGTTAAAGAAACACAGTAACATCACATGGTAGGTGAGAGACAGGGGTACATAAAAAAAAATAATGACAATTACAAGTAGGCCGATTTTTCTGAAAACTTTTAAATCCTAATACCTAGAGAATATGAATTTTGTTTTAAATTATAGCAATTGAAAATACAGTGTATCACAAAAACAGTCAAGCCTAATTTGTTTGGTAAGCGAATATAAGTTTCTGCATAATTTTATGTATCACCATTATGTACTAACAGCCTAATGCAGAAGTTGTCACAGAAATGTTCTGCTAAAGTCTAACTATCGGTGCAGATTGCAGTCACTGTTATTATCAATGGGGACTATGATCTGACCCCTATGTACCAAACTCCCAATTGCAAAGTTTTGGCCCTGCTGGTTTATGCCATCATCAAACCGCTGTCCCTACCACTGTCCCTATGAATTAACTTTAGCTACTTCAAAATTAAAATATCCCTTGTGATATGGACCAGTTTCAATAATTACACCCTTGAAGGGTTGTGGCTTTGAATGGAAAAACAGTGGGTGGCGCAGTACCTGGGTGAAGCCATATGGATCCTAACATTAGGCCTTTGGTTACTCGCATTAGCATAAGGCAGTAAGACTGACTTCTATGGCTTCCTGGAAATACAGCAATTGTGTATCTGACTTACAAACAGGGGTATATATACTAAAGTCTAAAAGGTTTTTAATAGTGGAGATGTTGCCCATAGCAACCGATCAGAATCTACTTAATATTTATCTAGCACCTCCTAGAAGATAATAGCTATAATTGGTTACTATGGTCAACATCTCCACTTCTAAAAACCAGCACTTTAGTAAATATACCCCTTAGACCCGTATTCAATTAGAGGCAAAAAATCGGAAAGTTTTCGCCTGTCCGACTTTCCGCCTCATTCAGCTGTTTCAGAGGCGAATTCATTCCGTGAGTGTCCCCGCTTTTTGCCTAATTCAATTACAAAACAGGTGAAAACGGAAATGGGTGAATGCGGAACAGGCGAAAAGTACAAGCATATTTTTATGTCTCTAAAGTGAACTTTTAAAAAATGTGAAAAAACCACATGAGGTTTTTTTTTTTTTCTTTCAGATTTGTCCTTTTTGGGGCTGTCCCAAGGGTTCTGAGTAATTTCCCCACGTTTGCACCCCAAAATAAAGATTTTCACTCATTTTCACCTGCTATTCATTGGTGAACCTTTTTTGCCAAATTCAAAGCATCAGGTTTCCGTATAGGCGAAATAGTCATGGAATTTAATTAGGTAAAAAGTTTTTAGGCAATATATTAGTCAAAAAAACAGGCGAAAAAAGCTTTTTGTCTCTAATTGAATACAGCCCTTAGTGTTTTTATTGCCAAATACAGTATGTTGGCCATTTATTTTTCCTACAGTTTAAGCAGACCTGGATTGTAGCACTATGCAGTGCTTATTCTTTCCTACTTCAGTTTTACTACAAGTGATTGCCTAGGTTTGAGGTGTGCCATACGATCTCCTGGGCCTGTACACTCAATTACAAGATGTTTTCCAAATCCAACACTGTTTCTGCCGCTTCATCGTCCTTCCATTTATGCAATGCTATCTGACCGAGTTATCTCATGCTGCCAAGACATCTACAGCACTAGCAACCAACTAGCCTCAATACATAAACTGTAAAGTGATTATTCTCCATTCAATTCATTTTCAGCACATACTTTAAGATCACCCAGTATCAACCATATCAGTCTTTTCAATGTCTCCACGAAGAGTGTAGGCTCTCATGAACAGTGCCATCTCCATTTGCATCAGTATCTATGTGTATGTAACATTTTATAGTCCTTTACTGTACAAACAGTATTGATAAGTTAGACTGTATGAGTGGGAAACACAAGCTAACTTGTCTTTACTGTAAATGCAGAGCACTTTTTTTCTTTATATTTCCACAAAAGGCAAAAAAAAGAATAGTCAAAGAAATGCATGGAGGATACAAGTTAAGTCTTTGCAGAGACCTGTGGAACTGTGTGGAATGTGTCACGTTCAAGCAATCCAAACCCAAACCACAAATATATCAATGCAAAATGTTCTTCTGTCCATTTGGCAGTGAATCTGAGTTCAATTGCCAAATCTTGTATATAGAATTCATTGGTCTGTTTGTTTGTTTGGTTGGTTATGCATTTGAACACTCTTGCACCAATTGCGATGAAACCATTCCGAGGTGGCCCAGTTGAATCCAGGCCAGGTTTTAGGGGGGTTAGGGTCCCAGTTGGACCTCCAATTGGTGTAGGCTGGGCAGAACTTTGACCCAGGGAGCCTATTCTGAGCCTTCCACTGGATGGATTTGGATGGATATTTCACAAAGTGGTAACATTGGATCCCAGAAGACATGCTAGAGGGTTGAGGTCCTGTTCAGACCTCCCATTGGTGTACGCTGGGCAGAACTATGACCCAGGCAGCCTGTTCTAGGACCTTCTACTGGATGGATTTGGATGAAAACTTCACAGAGGAGTGTCAATTGGTCTGGGATACATACTGTAGTGGTTGGAGTCCCAGTTGTACCTCACGGCGGAGTGCACCAGGCAGAATTTTAACCCAAGGAGCCTGTTCTTGGCCTTCCACTGGATGGATTTGGATGACATCACATAGATATTTGTTAACTTCTGAATCAGTTCCCACATGTTCCTGTATAGATATAAAACAGATAAAAGAGCCAATAGTATAATATGTATATTAAATATATTTAAATTTAGTAAAAAAACATAGGACTTGATTCTGTCAAATGGATTTTGCCTCACTGATGCAATTATAATTTTTTTACCATACTAGGCATGCATACCTACTATTGATTCTGAGTTGAATTGATCTATGGTACATCTTACAATTCTGAGTCATGGGTACAGAGAATGGAATTGTGTTTCTGATGGATTTCTTTGACTTAGCATGGGTCTGTTGCACGTGCTGGTACTTATGATGATAGTTCAGTGGTTGGTGTAAAATTAGTGTGCAGCCCGGCTTCCCGCTTGTAGATTAGCAGATTATCGTATTAGCTGTACAGAATCTCACATTCGCATATGGTAATAATCAGGCTTCTGCTGCTTCACATGAAAGCAGTCACTTTGTGTCTGACTCAGAATCAGACACAAATGACATACATAAGTTAAAAGAAGAAAAACAGGTTATCTGGTTTCTAACCAAGTAAAGAATAGGAGGTAGATTCAACACAATGTAGACAAAAGTGATTGGACACTGACAGCAAATATATCAACAAGATTGTATTGATGTCAGTACTTCATAGGTCCACCACTTGCAGTGATTACTGCAGACACCATTCTTGGCAAACTGTCCACAAGTTCCTGGATCACAGCAGGCGGTATGTTTTGCCATTCTGCCTTAAGTACAGTGACCAACTGTCACTGAAGAAGGTCCAGTTAGTATAGAATGCACCCTTCACTCCAATTCATCCCAGAGGTTCTCAATGGGGTTAAGACCTGGACTCTGAGCTGGTCAGTCCATCAGAGTTACAGAATTTTCTGTATACCAGTCCAGCGTCGCCCTGGAAACATGACAGATGGCATTGTCATCCTGATGAAAATATTTGTTGTTTCCATAGAACTGCTAGTGCATGGGCCTCGCTACAAAGTGTTCTTGTCGAAACCACCACATTAGTGGCCATTTGAAACTCATGTGCAATTGCATACATGTTATGCATTTTGCTTGCACGGGGGTGTCCAATCACTTTTGTCTACATAGTGTTGATATAGAAGGTGTCTATGGATTCCAAGATGTTCACATCATTAGTAGGACTTCATCTAGGAGATAAAAGACCCTTACACTTGAAGGGTTTAAGTACTAGTGAAAACTAATAGACAGGAAGAGAGTGTGAATTTAAATCCACATGTATCAAATTTAGTTTCATTTCAGTTTCAAACTGTACATGTTAAATGGACCAAACAGTGTATATTTTGGAGGAGCCATCCTCAGAAATAATAAACAATAAGCATTCTGCTGGAAATGTATGTAAAATAGTGGCCATCTGATACCAGATAAAGGATTCAATTAGATTGGGGCTTTGAAAATATATGTATAGAGCCAAGTGGAGTAAATTATAAAACATGTTAGAAGAAGTTAGCTACAGTAGTACAAATGGCAGGTGACCATCTGGTGCAGTCAGGGCCGTCTCTAGTGGCTGAGGCTCCCAGTGCGAACAGATAAAATGCACCAAACCCCCAACAAGTACAACACATTAATAATGCGCACAACGAAGGCGCGTGCCCCTCCGGAAAGGGGATGTGGTCTCGTCATAAGGGGCGTGGCTTCAAATGAAAAGACTACCTTATGACTAAATGACATTACCATAACCATAGGATTAGGGACAGCAAAACCAACTGCTGTTTTCTAATTTTCTTTTCTAAGGCACACCATCAGTCCCACCCCCCCCCACAGGAAAAAAGCACTTTGCTCCCCACAGAAGAAACCATATTGCTCCCCCACAGAATATACCACATTACTCTCCATAGAAGAAAATAAAACTACACTTACCTGCTGTCTCATTGGCTGGCCACTGGGGCTAAGAAGAGCTGCAGCATATGGGCGGGCGTAAGTATGGTTGGATGGATGGGCAGGCAGGAAGTGGGGATGGCAGGCATGCAGTGAGTGAGCCCCATACCCGGCATGCAGTGGCATCTCTCCCAGTCCCACTCTCAGCTGACACCCGGCCTTGGATACTCTGCCCGGCTGCTCAACGTGATGTTGTGATGTCACAACGCAGCCTTTTCATGCGATGGGCGGGCTGGGACATACAGGGATCGAGGAGCTATGAGAGTTGCCACTGCACAGTGGCTGCTCCAGCTTTGTGTTATTATTGCCAGCTAGCTGAGGTTCAAAAGTGGAGTGCCCTTTGGAAGCTGGAGACATTTGCGACTACCTACCATTAGTAATTGCGCATGTACCAATCCTGGCGCCTGTCAGATCGATTGTGCAAGTGCCGGGACCCGGCCAGTAGGAGCCAGTAACTCAGTGAGTGATTTTTTTCGTATGTACCCTCATTATCAGCAGCAGAAGCCGCCCTCATCTAAAAGGGAAGGAGCATCCGCTGCTTCTATGTCAGACTGTGAGTTAAAATAAAATGTACAGACTTCTATACCTTGTTTGTGTATAATCAAAGTGTATTGTGCATGAACATTGAAAGTTACCCAGTAGTAGTTTGGTATACACTGTAGCTGAGTTATTGACAATGAATTTATGGATCTTTGGCAAATTATAGTCAATGGATAAGTGTAAATATGACTATTTCCAGTCATATCATTTGAACCAATTATAGGCTGGTAATGATGAGGAGTATCAAACTATGCTTACAGATTAGGGGCCAGTGCACCACAGATATGTGTACAACTCTGCTTACTGGCAAATATATGCACTCAGTTAAAGACTGTGTATGCAATGCAGGCACAAGTATGGACAAATTGCATATAACTCACCAGCAGGCCCATAGTGTTTCATTAAGTACATGCCAAACGAAAAAAAAAAATTCATGAGGAGTCAATACAAAGCAAGGGATGTCTGATCTGTCCAACTCCTCCCATTAGACTATGCAACATTTTGCTTACACATATGGTGAGTTTGTGCAAAAATGCAAGATTTTACAAAATGACTCTTCTGCTATTGGACAACACATGTGCAGTTTTGTAAATTGCCATATAATAGTTTTACTCTGGCCAGAGTACATGGTCGTCCTTAGGTCCATTGTACTTGTACTTCCTGGTCCTTCTACTTGACTGCTTGTTATGAAATAACCAAGTAAATATAGAAGACCCCTAAAATCACTTTACAGAGATGTTCTGCTTATAACAGCTGCTCTTTTCCCATAGAGAGTGATGCTCTCACTGGTACTGAGATGCCAGCAGGTCTTAAGCTGAAAGCAATCAACTGAGAACCACCAGCCAGTCCTGTCGTAGTGATGCCCACTGCTAGGTGCCCATCAGGACCAGATTTTCCCACAGCTGACATGAAGTGGTAATCCAGTTGCCTAGCAAAGGCTGGGATCCACTGTAACCATGAGTCTGGGTTTCTTCTAACACTGCTTCACTTACATTTGACACATTTTTTTCTACTCCGTTTGTGCTTCATGAATTTGAACCATGAAAAGTGTCTTTATGGCTAGAATATTACCTTTCTATGATTACTTTCCTGAATACCATCCCTGTGTTTGATACAATACAGTTCAGTGTATTAATCACAGTAGTTTCACCACTCTACTGTATACACCAGTTTATGACACTAGGAACCTAGGGAGGAGCAGTGACCCACATCCCTAGTGCAACAAAACCCTATTTGCAGGGGTTCCTGGCAAAATCCACCAATCCTAGTTACAGTAACAACAGAGAATCCAACTATCAAACAATTGTGACATATACCTTTGTTAGTACATAATTCACTGTTTTACTGTTTTATTTATGAAGTGTTTGTGTATGAAAAACTACTTGTTCTTTCATTCTTTATACTTGAAATTCTGCTACTGTAGTTCTCCACTGGTAGTTTCACTCATGTACATGATGTCTTTGAAGGGTCTACTCTTGTGAAAGCACAAAACAGTACCTCAGTGATCTAAAGAAGGACTGGAGTGATGATAGTAATGATGATTTCAATCAGACTTTAACTTGCAGTTGTAAAACCAAATAAAGCTCTACATGTTTTTCCTTTGAGGTCACTATACCTAGTGTAAAACTCAGTGATTTATTAACTGACAAGCAAGGTAATTGTAGAAAAAAATATTAATTCAGTTTAATTAGAGGTACTGTATCCCACTTGTAGCAAAAACATGACCTTTACAATGTGTGGAATAAACCTGTGGGTAATTCATGTATCTATATCGAAATTCAAATAACAACAATGTTTTGCCCTATGGTAAGTAGTTTGTCCTTTTACTGTGCATAGCCAGGAGAATAAGTTTATACCAGGGGTCTGGAGATGAGATATTGTTGGTGTCCTCCTCTGCTCACAAGCACTACCAACACTCCAGTCCCAGCAGCACTCACATGCACTCCCCAAACCCACATTAACTGCCAACAGCCCAGCAGCACCCGGTTACACTCTCCTCCCATTGCATTCACTACCAACACCCCAGCAGTGCCCATTTACACACTCTTCTCCCCCTGCATTCACATCCAACACTCCAGGAGCACCCAGACACATGCTCTCCTCCCTCTGCATTCACTTTCAACACCCCAGCAGTACCCAGACACATGCTCTACTCCCTCTGTATTCACTTCCAACACCCCAGCAGCACCTAAACATAGACGCTCCATCTTCTGCATTCATTGCCAACACCCTAACACCCTCCCTCTGTGCATTCACTACTAACAACCTGACAGCACCCAGACATACTCATTCCTCTGCTTTCACTGCCAACACCTCAGCAACTCACACACTATCCCTTCCTGCATTCACTGCCATGCCAACAAAGCAGCAGCAATAACAAACAGACACACATGCTTCCACCAATTATCTACCAACACCCCAGCACACAAATAGAACACAAATACTACCTATTGCTGATCAGGGTTTTCCATTCTTGCTACTTGCTGCTTCCACAGCAAGAGCAGAGGGAGCAGATCCCACATGTGTGAAGGGGAAGAACAAAGAAAGGAGGGGTCATGCACTCCAGCCTTTGCCATGCCGCTTTTATGTACATTGAAGCAGTTCCTTGTTGGAGATCCATCCCTAGAGACTATTACAAGTCACTGTGGCATCTTGTTGAATACCTGTGCTCCGAGTGGTCCTCGTCCATGTGTTGATAGGAGACAAGGATGCTGGGGTGCTTTACCATAAAACCTCCCACCTGACTGCTCCGTCACCTCTGCCTCGCTCCTATTGTATTCTTCTCCTATTAATTCTAGCTGGTTCTCTGCTGCGGTGTCGGCTATAGCATTCAGTACGTAGCTTCCAGTTTCCTGTGAGTGAATTCATGCTCCTGTGTGTTCCAGTCCTTCAAATACAGCATGTATCTCAGTTAACTCTGCTGCTTTTCAATGTCTCTGTGGACGACCTGCTGGTAACACCATAGTGGTCTTTGCCACACTTCTCGTCTGTGTGGACAACCTGCTTTTAACACCATAGTGGTCTTTGCTGCATTTCAGCGTCTATGTGGACAACTTGCTTGTAACAACATAGTGGCCTCTGCCGCATCTCAGCATCTGTGTGGACTTTTTGCTAATAAGCATCACAGCAGTCTCTGCTGCACATCAGCCCACAAGGCTGCAACCAACCAAGTTCATATTAGCCCTCAAGGCTGCAACCAGCCAAGTTCAAAAACTGATAAACACTTCCTTTTCAGTTGACCCCATCACTTTATATAATCCTCAGCACTATTGATTTTAGTCAGATGTGAATCTTTTCCCAGATCCTTAACTATATGCCAAACCACTGTTGCTATTCCTGGTCTCCTGGGACTGATTCTACTGTATGGTTTATAAGGAGATCATAACAGAGACCCAACTCCAGGGACCATGGCACATGCCTCTAGGGCTCCTTATTTATTTCTGCACATAAAGCAGAACCTGTAGCAATGGAGTAGGTCAGTATGCTCCCTTCAGGGCTGGCACCATGAAGGGGGCATACTGCCTCCTGTATTTGTGTCCCTGGTGATAGCATTCCCTGTGGATAAATTACAGTAAGTCCCACTTCCTTCTGTACAATCCACTACCTAGAGACCATTGTGAAAAAAATATATATATCTTCACTGACAGACTCTGGGTCACCCTCATTGGAAAGAGTGGAGTTTTGTCTTTCAAATGATGTAGCCCCGCAGAGGTTATTTTTTGGTGATTATGTGTGATCATTGGATAATAATTACTACACTAGAGAAATAATTAAGAAGTCCAGGGATGGTGGAGGATCTCCTTCATGCTGGCTATCATAAACATGAATCCCCTTATTATCATGACCAGGGTTTCTCGGCAGGGTGATCGATGGGTAATACCTGTGAGGTCACTGTGGCGGGGGGCATCTGGCGGTGGCGCTGGTGTTTGGTGAGGGGCATTGGCTGTGCGTGGTTCTGTGCGGGCACATTGTCCCTCTGGGCTGGTGAGGCCTGGCGGTGCTTCCGTTCCGCCCGGCATAGGTGCCACCATCTTGTCTTCAGTTGTCTAATCCTGGTGGGTCATGTGCTCTCTCCGGCCTGTCACGGCGCGGCACTTGGTGTTTAGGGAGGTCCAGAGCCTTCCTTCATTGCCAGTACAACGTGTTTCTCAGCGACAGCTGAGAGAGTTCCTGAGCTCATTACCTGCCTCCTTGGAAACGCTACTTAGTCTGTTTACCTTACCTGCTCCAACCGCTGGACTTCTGTGCACCCTCCATTTACCTTACTCCTGCCTGAGTACCTGAATCCGCTGTCACCCAGCACCGTGCCTCTAATTACACTCTGCTGAAAAACACCTCCTCTGCCTGCATATCATTTCAGCTCACCATACCTGCATACTGGACTATTTCCTGCCTGTCACTATCTGGACATTCTCCCATTTGCTTCACTACAGTTCCCAAGTGCACTTCAGTTGTTTGCCTGTAACTTTTGCCATATTCATGACTACTAAACCACTCATTAAAAGTTCCACATTTTCATTTAAATCTGCTTCTGTGCCTGCTCCTATCCAGGGCCGGATTAACAATGGGGCGGATGGAGCTGCAGCTCCAAGCCCATCCATCAAAATAGGCCCATAGCACCTGCTGTGCTACAGTAGACAGGAAACAAAAAATCTTGCTACAGCAGCCTGTCAGTATATCCTGACCAAAACCGTGCCCACTGAAACCCCGACATCCCCTTCCTTATCCCCGTGGCTGCCGCTGCCCGCCCAGCGCGCCCGCCCGCAGTTCAAATGCCGGGCATATTGTCAGACACGGTGTATGACTCAGACATGGCCAGGTGAAGGCCTCACTAGCCCTCCCTGTACCTCAAGTCGCACAGGGGCGCATCGTGAAACTGACTGTCGACTACAGGCCACCAGGAAACATTTGTCATGGACTGGCCCACCTCTGCACAGGCTCCGGACAGCCAGCGCTAGCTGTTCTTTAAACTGAAGTCTGCACATCCTTCAAAATGATCAAGCACTGCAGCACAAATCAGCAGGTACAGCCGTTATCCAAAATTCTAGGTGTTGGGAACGTGGCCTGCACTCCGCAGATAGGAGAGGACCCTAAAAGCAGAGGGTAGCTAAAGTACTGGGTTCTGCCTGTTGAACCTCAGTCCTGCCATCTTTATATGCTCCCAGTGGCTGAGCCTCTAAAACTGCTCACGGAGTCAACGATGACTGACCTCCTACTGCAGCTGGGTGACAGAACACAAGTTTCTGTATCTGAAGTGTTCAATCTAAGCTTGCAGATTTTGCAGAGTCCTGGTACTAATAATAGTAATGTGGTGTTGGTATATAGGGCAGTACATTGGTGGGGGCATATGGGGCAGTACTTTGGAGGGGGCATATGGGGCACTACTGTGGTTTTGGCGTAAGGGACCCTACTGTGGTGTCGGTATATATTATATAATGTGTGTATATGTGTGCATGTGTATATATATATATATATATATATTTATTTAAAAAAAGTAGGCACTCCAGAGACAGTAGAGGGCTCAGCAGTGACGTTTCTGAGTAAAGCGCTCCTTTTTCAAATTTCCAAGGGGTATTTTTTACTAAAGTGCGGGTTTTTATAGAAGTGGAGTTGATGCCCATAGCAACCAATCATAATCTACTTATCATTTATCTAGCACCTTCTAGAATAAAATAGCTAGAATTTAAATGGTTGCTGTGGGCAACAACTCCACTTCTAAAAACCTGCATCTTAGTAAATATACCCCCAAGAGTGTTAACACCGAACCATAGCTGCTGAGCCCTCTATGCCAAATAAATATATTTTTGTTGTATTCATCTTTTCCATTTTTATATTCACATTTATTTTTCACATTTATTTTTTATTTATTATGTAATATATATCATTATTACTGCCTTTATACATTTCTGTCTATGCCACATATGTATATATATTACACTAATATGTCCACTGTGCTGACCACAATGCCAGTCCCAACTCCGTGGCGCTGTTTACACTCCCTGCAGCACACAATGGGCCCTTCATAAATGTCAGCTCCAGGCCCATGTGGACCTTTATCTGGCACTGCTCCTATCACCAACCCGGGTCCACAACAAAACCAGAACCTCACACTTATATGAAAGAGAAGAATCCGTTCTTTCAAATGATATGGCCCCTTTTTAGATATTCTCCCTAATCACATGTGAAATTAGAAGATGTAAATGAGCCCAGGATATATGAGGGGTTTTGTAACACAAATTAAATTTACAAGAAATTCAGGGTCACCCTCATTTAAAAGAAAAGAGTGCTCTCTGTCAAATTATGTTCCCTTCCCTCTCCAAGTATAAATGGTCTTCTGATCATCAAAACTAACTACAGTACAGAACTGTTAAGGAGTCAAACTTGGTTGGGCTCAAAATACCAGATCTCCCCCATCCTGGTATTTATAAACTCAGGTGGTGATGCAAAAGGTTGTCTAGTTTTCAAAATGGAATATGTTGTTACGATACCATATTATGGACACATCATTCCAGGAAATAAAAAAATTGCATTATCAGTTTTTACTTCAGATTTTATAGTGATAACCTTTATGTAGAATCCTGATTTTTGTTGTTTTGGATAAGTGGATTAATACTGACGTAAGAACCACAAACATATTTTTTCATAATAGTTAGAAAAAAAATATACACATGTGCTATTTGTTCACTTTCTTGCAGTTTCAATAGAAAAAAAATGAGTAGATAAAAGCAAGTCAGCGTACTGTTTCAGATACTGTCTGTCTGCTGCATGAAGATTTGATTAAAGAATATGTAGTGGGTATGTAGTCATTATGTCGACATTCAGAATGTTGTATCATGGATAGAATGTTAACAGTGAACATGTCAACAATCACAATGATAGTACATGTCACTGTTAGGTTTCAGGTTAGGGTTAGGCTGTCATTAGAGCTAGAGCAAGGTCAGGACTCTAAGGGGTATATTTACTAAAGTGAAGGTTTATAGAAGTGGAGATGTTGCACATAGCAACCAATTAGATCCTACTTATTATCTAGCACCTTCTACAATATAATAGCTAGAATTTGATTGGTTGCTTTGGGCAACACCTCCAATTCTATAAACCCACACTTTAGTAAATGTACCCCTAAGACTGGAAAAAACACTATGTCGACATTATTACAGTCAATGTGCACAATATCACCATTATGAATACATTGACATTGTGCATATCCCAATGTTGACATTCTGAATGTTGATTGTGGATTGAAAGACAGTAAAAAGGTTGACAGTGGGCCTGGTTCAATACAGATTGCAACTGTGATTGTGGCTGCAATTACTCATGCAGTCTCACTGTAATGATATGCTAATCCACTGCGATCACTATGCCATTGCAGCACAACAACGCACACTTACATTACACAAATCCGTAATACTTAGCAAGACTGTGAAAACATTGGTAACTTCGAGTACCATCGCAGCCTCATGCACACTTGCATAAGTTCTGACTTTACTCAGGAATTGCTAACCACATCACACGCAGTAAGTATTCAAGCTGCGTATGGCATAGCAGTGGATAATTTATGCACGCCCATGCAACGGCATTCAAACGCACTGGCACATCTGCGTTTCGCTAACCACCCCCTTGTCACTACCCCCAAACAGTACTTCCTGTCAATCACTGTCGTCATTTAGTGTGTCAACCTTTTTTCCCTGTTGATCTATTGACTGTCTAACATCTGGTGTCTATCTAGACATTGTCGACCTTTATACTGTCGATCTATACCCCAGATCCCCTGAATGTCAATATTACATACCACACTCCTTTAAGCATACCATCATTATTATCAAGCTTATGTCGATGACAAAAATGGTAATAAATAAATACAATTTTCAAAAACCAGCACTAATGCATATAGCATTTGTTGGTAGCAGAAATTGCAGAGGTGACCTACTGCAAAAGCAGCACTCAACTGCCTTAGACTATGACTGGCTGGGCTGGTGAGATTAGAACAGGGAAACCCTCTGTGTGGAATTCCCTTTTCATTATGTCACATAACCACAGGATAAATTATATAAGGGATTCAGCCTAGCAGGAAAGGTCCAACTATAGAAAAAAAGCCCTGCACTGATAGCACTAGACCTCCTTCCTCCAAATGTGCCCAGTGAGTCTTGGAGTTTTTGCCCCCTTCCTGATTAGCTTCTGTTTTTACTAATTTGTCACTTAGTTGTTCCAGATATTTAAAATTGAATAGAAGACAAAGACAACCTGAGTAAAACAAAATAGTTTTTAAAATGATCATTTAATTTATTGAAGGAAAAAAGTTATCCAACACCAACTGACCCTGTGTGAAATAGTAATTACCCACATATACCCCTTTTAGATCAAAATGCTGGATCGCACCCAAGATTTTGAATGCGGGACCAACCCTGATGCGACCCAGTTGAAACCCCTTTCAGACAGGCAGTTTATACCCGGGTTGGCCACATTGGTGCAGTGCTGACACTTTGAAGATGAAATCATTTCCAAGTGCCATCTCTTCCTATGCTGTAAATGGGTCTCGGGTCAGATGACCTGGGTTAACACATTTACACTGCACTGTGACCCAGGTAGATCCCAGGTTCAACCCTTCTAACTACCCTGGTTGAAATGCATTTTTTTAAGGACCCTTTTAGACTAAGCAAAATCCTGGGTTAGCATGCAATAACCTGGGATTTACTGCTAATCTGAAAAGGGTATTATAGCACCTTTCCACATAAATCCCGGGTCTGACCCGAGATTTGGAATTTAGGTCCAATCCGGGTCAGATCCCTTTTTCCACTGTGGCACCAAACAGGGTTATTCCCGGATTGGTGCTGTTCACACTACACATAGTTGCAGTGCCAGTGCTTGGAGATGACATTAAAGCAATTCTGCAAAAAAAGAATGGGTCAAAAATTCTCCACAGTGATGTGAAAGACTGATCTCCAGTTATTGGAATTGTTTGGCTGCAGTTGTTGCTGTTAAAGGTGGCACAACTTGTTATTAGGTTTATGGGGGCAATTCATTTTTCATAGAGGTGAAATAGGTGTTGGATAGCTTTTTTATTTAACAAATGAAAATATCATTTGAAAACTGTATTTTGTGTTTACTCATCAACTGATAAGCCCAATAATTGCATATGTATGTATGCAGAAGCATTATGGTGCGTACACACGTAGTGATTGAAATGATCGATTTGAACGATAACGATATTGTTATCATTACCGTTATTGTTTAAATCGGCCATTTAAATGGTCCCTACCAACTTACCATCGACCAGCGATGCGCGGCCATGTATGGACGACAGCGATATCGTCCATAGGCCGTGCATGCCAGTCAACTTGCTTGATATCGTGCAGGTTACTATAGGGACCTGCGATCGTTGATCGCTGGTCTCTATAGTGGTTGGTAAGTATGTGGTGTGCTGGGTGATCGATATCGATCATCCAGCACACCAGGGAGGGTGCATGGCAATCAGCCAGTGATATCGTATCACTAGCTGATCGCTACATGTGTATGCACCATTAGCCTATAACTGGCTTTAGACGATCCTGCAGCAGACAGTTAGGGAAGTCTCATTTTATGAGCTATTTTTAAATTGAGATGTACAACATCCCAATCCCATTGAATAAACTACAAACTGAGCTAAAAAGTGTACGATGTGCACGTAGATCAGATAATTGCTCCAAGGATTGGAGCATTTATCTGATCTGCAGAGTGTCCTGCACAGTGTGTACTCCATCTTTAGTTCTGATCCCTGGATGCACAATCCTACAGTACATACTGTATATTTCAGTCAGAGCATAACACCTTACAGATATATCTGCAGATCGACCGATCTGCAGGTATCAAATTAGCAAACAAAGAGAAAAGGACTCTTTTTTGGGGGAACTTAAACCTACTAAATTATAAAACTTAACATTTATTGGTAACATTTGAAATGTACAAAATTTAAATACTGCGTGTGTCCGAAAAAGATCTAACACCGTAAATCACACACAAAAAAAAATCAAACAAGCAGCAACACAGAATGTATGGTAATATCAACAACATTGTGAATGGAGCGGACAGAAAGCATTTATACACAGCATGTGTGGTAAACTTATAGTATCACAATGTCTCATAGAATTCAGCTGAAAAAATATTTCTGTATTAGAACCAAACACTGTGATTTGTCTCAAAATTTTCATTGAATAAACAATATTGTCCTTCTTCTCATGAGATTTGAGATGAAAACACAATGATGTGGATAGAAACAGAGTACAATCTACAAGTTTCAAAAACTCTATAACATTGTTAATACATTGAGCCGTATTCAATTAGCGGCAAAAAGCTGTTTTTTGCATAAAAGTTTTGCAGGTGATGTCATTTCACCAGCGGAAACTCATCCCCGTATTCAATTGTTGCGACTTTTCGCGGGTGCGAAAACGCAATGCAATGTACCCGGCGGAAAAGTTTTGACTATTAATAGCTGGCAGAAAAAAGTACAGAATTGCGGAACACCCCAAAAAATTACTTTGAAAAAGGGGGCGAAAAAGTTAAAAGTTGGGGTACAAACTTAAAAACTAGAGAAATAGACTTTGGGGTGGATCTGCAAGTATGGGGGAGGTGTTTTTTGATTGCGGGTGATTGCTGAAGGTGCGTTTTTAATGCTTTCTAAGACCTCGCTTTAGCAATTTTTAACCATGCTTGCACCCATTTTCATGTACCCCAAATTTGCTGTGACTACTTATTTTTGCCAACAAACCCTGCAAATGCTATTCTTCACCACTGTGCAAAATAGCACCAATTGAGAACTTTTAAGCACCCCAAATACCTCCAGCAGGGCTATTCAGGGGTATCCATAGTGATCCCCCATGTCAGTGCCTCTTTTGGGGGGTGTCAGGCTGATTTCCCCATATCTGCCAGCACTTTTCGCCTGTTTGAGTTTCGCCGGAATACGTTTTTGCTTCCTTTGGAACTGAATACGGGGATAAGCGGGGACGCGCACAATACTTTTTCGCATGCAAAACCAGCGATGTCAGTGAAAAATCCGGCATGCAAAAAGTACGGGACTTTTCGCTTCTAATTGAATATGCCCCATTGTACTCATTAGCTGTGTATGCACTGCAACATTGTAAGGGATAAGTGTTTTCATATATCTTCACAGTCTAGCTAGTATTATAACCATTACTGGGTAACATACATAAATCGTAGCCTTACAAAACACTTTCTGAGCTGGAAGTTTCTTAAGTTTAATGACACCTCTGCAAAGTAAATATAATGCACCTCTTTTTGGATGCATTTTACGCTTGTGATTTATGTGTAAGTTGCATACGACTCAGCATGAGCCCCACTAGAGAGGATGAAAGCTAAAGGTGTTTGGAGGAGGATTGCTCTCAGGGAAGTTCCTTCAAAACACAGAAGTGATTTGTGAATATCTGAATAACATGCAAAGAGTCATAGAATTGTTTTATTTTAAAAAAAAAACAACTCACCTCAAATGTCCACTTTTACGGGCTCCAGTTAACATGTCCATTTATATATTTTCTGCTAGAGCAAATAGCTTTTACTCTATATTACCCTGACTCCCTTCATTAATCCAATAAATAAAGCAGGGTGCCCCTTTCCACCGCCGGAAATAAATTTTCTGCCATGCTACTAATTAATCTAATGTACACACTAATGCAGGCACAATCAATTTGAAGTACGTATGACAATTAGTATTACATTTGTTACATCACTAAAGCATGCAGACACATCAATTATGGTTTGCATCAAACTAATGCTAATGGCACCTCCTTTTCCTGGGACTGACAGTGACCCACCTGATAGGTTTACTCTTTTGCTGCAAATCAATAGTACACATTATGCATGCGCCAAAAGATGGGTTAATATCATAAGTTCATTTAATTAATTGTGTTTGATCAAATTAGCTACTTTCATTAGCCCACTTATCTATGAACCATACATTAATCATCATAATCCTTTTACTAGCTCAGTCTCACATACTCAGCTCTGACACTGGGAGTGTATTCAAATTACCAGCTGCAGTCATGCAGACCTCCCTGTGTAATTAAGAGCTAAATGAGCTGCAGTCACTTAAGGAAAAAAAAATGGTTGTAACTATCAAACTCTCTGATAATGTCATGTGCAAATCAAAGGTAAACACACAAATGTGATTAATATTGAGAGGGGTTTTCTATAAACACAGGTACATAAGTAATAATCGAAGTACATAAAATAATATTCATATTTGTTTTTTGTATATATAGTAGAATTTAAATTTACAAAAAAATATGGACTATGGTATTATAAAATGCAAGTAGACTATTTTACCAGCTAGTTGTTTAAATTAATCTCTATTTATTATAATTAGTTCCATAAATAGGCAGAGATGAGTGAAATAATTAAGTAACTGAACTCCAGAGTATTACATTTACTATAAATCTTTAAGATGAGTACTATTTTTTTAGATATAAATAATCAAGCAGTATATACAGGACCCCCTCAACCCCCCCCTCTTTCTATCTGATGACAGTATCATCCTCTCCTCTGACTCCAAGATCCTCATAGCTACCTTCTTCCCTCTCAGACTGTAAGCAGACATAACATAGGGGTCCAGTAGGCTACAGAGTTCAGATCAGTGGAAGTGACTGTACAGTATTAGGTTATAGGTGAAAAGTGAGTGAGACATGGTTTGTAGATGGGCAAAGATGAGAATAAGGCATAGGAAGGAACAACAGGGGAATAAGACAAAATTAAAAGGCAGTTTGGGGATATGCAACAGTTTACAGTTTACAATAATAAAACATAGAGGGACATACAGCTTGTAGGTAGGTATAACCATTGAATAAAGGAAAACTGTATTAAGATTTTCAGTGACTGCACAATGACTTACATAAACCAAAAAGTAAAGTAATGGCAGAAGCAATAATGGGTCAGGAACAAAGCAGTGAAAGGGCAAATAACAGACCAGGTGGACACCTGTTGAGCTTCAAGATAGGTGCTAAACAGTTTGGTGATCTAGAGTGAAAGGTAAGTAGACAGGTGACCTAGGTGAAAGTTCCATTCAGGCCATAAAGTGGAGAGGTGCAGCTTATAAGGTAGGGTGGCAGCAGAGAGCTGAAATGAAACCAGAAGGAGAAGGTTAGGTAGAGTGGTATAGCAGTAGTGCAGTCGAGGTTGTGCAGCAGGAGTGACAGTATAGCAGACAGCGATGGTGGAGTTTCTGTGTGGTGGTGATGTTTTAAGTCAGAACCTGGGTAATAATAAGGGCAGACTTGTAAATCATGAGACTGTTAATTCTGGAGTAAGCAGGAAGGACGGTGGGTGCACGAGTGAGGATGAAAACAGACTTCCTGGGCACTGAGATGCAGATCTCAAAATCAAAGTTCATCAAGATAAGAAGAGTGTAGAGCTGAAGCAGACTGCAGAGATTACAGTACATGTGGTCAGGGGAGCAGAAAGGAGCTCGGTAAGGGGCCCCGCAGTGGCCTGGGTCAACTGTGAAGTGGGAAGAATGCCCCCCTCCTTGATACATGTATAGTAGTTTTAATTCATATTTTTGATCAGGCATGTCCAAACCCCCATGATTTGTTAATGCCTCCTCATGGCTGTCATTGTTCTCTATACCCCTGGATGTGGTGGGGAAAATGAAGGGGATTTTCAAACAGCTGCTGGTGGAGGGAAAGCTACCAGTGCAGAGTTCATAAAGTGCATCCAGAGCAGTGGAAAGTACTAGAGTAGCCCAATGCCAAGAACTAGATTTGCTGCAGGAGGCTGAAACAAGAAGGATAGTGAAGGCAAACACTGTGCCTAAATGGAAGGGACAGAGGCCCAGTGCACAGCTTGGCAGCCAGGTGTTCAGGATAAAGAGGAGGAGTCTCTGGGGAGGACAGTTTAGTATCGTAGAAAGACTAGACTGCTGCCTACATTAATGTTAGTAGGCCCAGTCAGGGGTCAGAGGAGAGTAGGCAGAGCCAAATGGTGGAGATCTAGAGGAAATGATAGACTTAGGAGATCAAGAGGCAAATAGTGAGGCCCAGAGGCAGCCACCAGGAGTTGCATCTTTGAAATAACACTGTCCTTGAGTATGAATACACTGCTCTGTCATTTCCCATTGTTTTATATGTTAGAAGATGATTTTATGGGAGATATGGCACGTAGCTCTCTAACTGCCTTCTACAGTATAAACTAACTTAAATTTACCACCTTAGTGCTTACTGGTGCCTCAAACCTTATAACCAATTTCTAACTCACAATAACCTTTGATTGAGAATATATGTCAGCTTTGCTGTAATGTGACTAAACAGAAATATATCCATGTACTGTAGTATATTTAGAAGGACTAAACTTTTTATATAAATTGATCCCAACAGAACTCAAACATGTAATAATAAGGGGCATATTCTTCAAGGTGAATGGATGCGTTTTACATATATTAAGTTTTTTCCTTATGTTTTTGTAACAGACCCATTTACCATTGTGAAATGCAGAAGATACCACTGATATTTCATGTGTCCAGCACAGTTTTAATTAGCCTTGCTTCCCCAAACACTAATATGGGGACTTAAATTAACAAAATCAGAAAATCTTTAGGAGCTTTACTGTGGAAACTAAAACCAACTTTAGCACTGATGAGCACTGCTAGTGGAAGAAGATCCAGTTTGTGAAGAGGGATCTATTTAGATCAGTCCTCTTTCTCTGGACCTCGCCGAGGTAGATGGAAGATCCAGGCAGTACACATTTGTGCAGATAGAAATTAGCTGCAATAGTAGAAGTTATAGCTGTTTTTCAGAGTACCTGCCCCAGCAGTATTACTGAATTGCTCTAGTATATTTGAATCTGCCACCACAACTCATGGTAAGTGAGATCTTTAAATTTCTTGGGCCAATAGCAATTAAAAATGAATTTGCACCTAAACCACTATATGGTTCACAAAATGCAATTTAACAATGCTCTAAGGTACTTCACTATAGTAGCATTTCTATAGCAACATTTGAGATTAAAGTAGGTGGTAAATTTAGCAATCTTCTTTCCCTTTTTTTGGTGCAGATTTGAAACTGGCTCACATCACCAACAATTTTGCACTCCAAAAAGCCAGATTTAATATCTTGCTGGTTGGACTGTAAAAAGTCAATTGACTATAATGTGTCGTGATGTATAGTGGCTTTGAATATCCCATATCGCATGTGGTTTAGCCTCAACCATATGCAGTTTAGGGGAAATTGCCATTATTACATTTTTAAAAGCCTCCCTCACTCTCCTTCCCTAACCTACTCATTCTTGGTCATTCCATAGAAATTAATAGGAAAACACTGATTGGCTAAGAGCAAACACTGCTATAGCAACCGTTTCTACCCAGTTACATTATGCCGCAGATCTGCTGCACACTTTCAGGACTTTTTTGTTGTTCCAAGTGTCAGAATGCTGGAAGGAAGAGGACGTGATCCCTATATTTTGTAAGTAATAACTTGGTGAAAGAGGGATGTGTGGGGGATGCTTTTTTATTAAATGTATACAATATACGGTTTTATGTGTCATGTTTTTTGTTTAATATATTTTTTTACAGGTGGACTACAGGTTGCAGAGGTCTTTAATGTCCAGGCATGCTGGCACTTTGTCACGGCTGGAGTTAAAAAATTACCTGTCTCAGGCATTGGTGAAAAATCAACAGCAGGTGAGTGTAGCAGGAACTGAGGAGGCTGTATATAGCTCTTTCTCATGTAAGTTTGGGTAGCAGTGAAAACTGCCTTTGGCAATGGGTAGCAGCAATGGATGGATTAGATGCAGCTAGGAAGAGCCGGACTGGACTAGCTGGAGTAACTTGCAGAATCAGACTAGACTGACAGGAGTAACTGGTAAAACTGGACTGGGATCGGATGGAGTAACTTGAAGAGCCAGACTGGGACCGGCTGGAGTAACTTGCAGAACCGGACTGGGACCGGCTGGAGTAACTTGCAGAACTGGACTGGAACCGGTACAAATAACATGCAGAACTGGACTGGAACTGGCAGGAGTAACTTGCAGAACCGGACTGGGACCGACAGGAGTAATTTGCAGAACCATACTGGGACCGGCAGGAGTAAGTTGCAGAACCAGGCTGGGACCGCAGGAGCCTAGAACAGTTTAGCACACACTCTGGGAGACTGCAATAGAGTATCCTGTCACACCGCAGGATGTAACTATTTTTCAGGCATTGGCTTCAAGCACCCAGCCCCCTCTTATCCCTCCTGCTGATGCAGAATTGGTGGAGCACTGATCTTGGACTGTGACTGGCCAAGCAGGGTCAGCTGACCTACTCCAAGATGATGGTGCCCATGGAGAAGGAGGAGGCTTTGCTGCAGATAGGAACACACCAGGAATCCAAGATAAGGGCAGCAAGCTGCAAACAGAATCTCCCCGAGCAGCCCTGCTATGATCCCCAACACTACACTCCCCTGACAGGTAAGCATGCAGACTGCCAGTGGTGCCAGCGCTCTGACAGTACCCTCCCTTTTAAGGTGGCCTCTGGACACCTATTAGGCTTGTGAGGAAATCTTTGATGGAAATTTTTGACAAGATGAATGGCATTTACATCCATAGTTTTGTTCCAAGATCTCTCCTCCGGCCCATAACCTTTCCAATCTATGAGATACTGTAACTGTCCCAGCCATAGTCAAGAATCTTATCAACTTCAAACTCAACTCCTCACTTGGTTTGTTTTTGCGGCAACTTTGGAGGAGAAGGCCTAAAGCAGTTCAAAACCAGAGGTCACAACAAAGAGACATGGAATGTATTAGGGATGCGGAAATGACCATGCAGTTTGAATTTACAGGATTGATTAATTTTTGTACTGGGAATGGCCCAACAAACCGAGGCACAAATTTAATTCTTGGTACTTTCTGAGTCTCAAAGTTTTGGTGGACAACCAAACTTGATCCCCAGGTTGAAGAGCTGGAAAGGCTCGCTGTTTCCTGTCAGTGAAGACGTTTTATAATTTAGAAGCTTTCTTTAACAATACATGAATGTCCTTCCAAACCTTAATGAGGAGTTTTAATCTGTAGGCTGCTAAAGGCACATTGGTAGCTGGAAGTAAATAAAATTCAGGAATTTGCTGATGAAGACCATAAGTTGCAAAAAATGTAGTAGTATCAGTTGCTGTGTGATAGCGGCAGTTGTGAGTAAACTCAGACCAGGGTAAGAGCTCCACCCAATTGTCTTGTGAAGAGGTTATGAAAAGGCGGAGAAAGGTTTCTAATTTTTGATTAACCCTTTTGATCAGTCAGTTGGTTTGTGGATGGTAGGCAGAAGAGAATTTCAATTTGACCTGCATGGCTGCACATAAAGCTCGCCAGAACTTGGCAACAAACTGTACTCTACGATCTGAGATTTCAAGAGGAAAACCATGTAACCTCAAAATTTCCCAGAAGAAGATCTGGGCAAGCTTGGCAGCAGAGTGAAGCCCAGTACGAGCAATGTAGTGGGCCACCTTGGTGAAGCAATCTACTAGAATCATGTTATAACCTCTCTCTTCAGGTACATCTGTAATGAAGTCCATGGCTAAATGAGTCCAGGGCCGAGTTGGTACAGGTAATGGTTGTAACAGTCCTACAGGGGACCCCAAGCATATTAATGCTGTGCACAAGTGGGACAAGATTTGATATAGTCTTGCATGTCCTTCTTCATGGTTGGCCACCAATAATTCTGCTGCAAAAATGTATAGGTTTTAAGTACTTCTGAGTGTCCAGCAACCAAGATGCATGTGCCCATTTCAGAAGCTTCATCCTTAGTTTACATTGAACGTTGGACCTACAGTACCAGGTGGAGGAACTTGAGTAGTAGTAGTTGTAGTAGCAAAAGCGAGAGGATTGATGATGTGCAGGGCCAGTTCTAGAGCAAGCCACACCCTGTACAGGACAGTAACTAGTCACCCTCTATGTGCATGTGCAGATGAAAATGGGGGCATGTTCTAATTACCCTAGCCCTCTTCCTGCACTGAATGGATGCCATGCACATGCGCACGGCATCCATTCATCTTCTCCGGGGCCCTGCACCACTGCACAGATGCAGCATTGGAGGTGCCCAACATCCGACCACTCGCAGGACACTTCATCCCGTGGGTGGAACAGCAGGGTAGTGCATGAAAAATAGGACTGTCCCACTGAAATTGGGAATGGTTGGCAGGGGTGCGCCCTCTATGGGGTGGCTACCCTGTTCGTCCGCAGTGGTCAAACATGCCTCAAGCTGGCCCTGATGATGGGTCTCTTAGATGTATCTTCCTGATCTCCCAAAGATAATGACCTAGACTAGGCATCTGCCTTGATGGTTAAAGACCCTGGGCGATACTTGATACTGAAATGAAACCAAGAGAAGAGTGCCCAGCATGCCTGGCATGGGTTAAGACAATGGGCAGTGGACAAGAAAAGCAGATTTTTATGATCCATGTAGATTGTGATCTGGTGTAAGTTTAATAGCCAAAAGTTCTTGATTGCCAATGGCATAATTTTGTTCAGGCTGAGTGAACTTTAACTAACAGAAGCTGCAAGAATGTAATTTCTTGTCATCAGCATACTGAGATAATACAACTCGTCCCCCACAACGGATGCATCAACTTCGAGGATAAATGGTTTTTCCAAATCAGGTTGCAAAAGTATCAGTGCTAAGGTAAATTCTTGCTTAACATGGTGGAAAGCTGCAAGTGCTTCTGGAGACCAATGGGTAGGATCTGCACCTTTCTCTGTTAATTGTGTGATAGGTGCAATGATAGTGGGGACATTTTTAATGAACTTCCATTAATAATTCGCAAATTTTAGGAAGCATTGTACTGCTTTCAATGAGGACGGTAGAGCCCAATTCTGAATGGCCACTAACTTTTCAGAATTCATCCATAACTCAGTGCCTGAGACTATATAATGGTGCACTTGGAAAGCTTGCCATACAGATTATTGTCAAGTAAGCATTGCAGTACTTCCTGAACTTGCTGGCAATGACTCACTAAATTTTGTGAGAATATTATAATGTCATCCCAGTGCGGTAAATAATCACATACTGATATAATACATCTCAGAAAACTTAGTTTATGAGGTGTTGAAAAAATGTGGATGCATTGCACAAGCCAAAGGGAATTACCAGGTATTCATATTAACTATCACTGGTGTTATAGGCAGTCTTGCATTCGTCCCCTTCTCTTATTCATATAAGATTGTAAGCCCCTCTCAAATCCAATTTAGTGAATATCTTGGCTTCTTGCACTCGATCGAATAATTCAGTAATCGAAGTTCTGGGGTATCAGTTCTTCAGTGTGATATCATTCAGACTGCGGTAGTCCATTCAAGGATGTAACCCTCCATATTTTTTCTTTACAAATAAGAACCCTGCACCCACTGGAGATGTAGAATGTCAGAAGAACCCTTCTTTCAGATTATCCTGTATGTAGTCCAACATGGCTTCTGTCTTGGGGACTGAGAGGGTATAGGTGTGGCCTCTGGAAGGGACTTTTCCAGGGATTAAATTGATTGCGCAAGCCCAAGGTTGATGGGTTGGTAAACAGTCTGCGGCTTGCTCAGAAAATATGTCAATGTAGTCGTGATATGCTTTAGACAAAGCAGAATAAGAGACCTCACGAAGAGAACATTCAGTGAAATTACAACTTTGTTGGCAGGTCGGACCCCAGGCTACAATTTGGGAGAAGATCCAAATGACGTGCAGATTATGGGTTTGTAGCCAGGGTAACCCCAGTAGTAGCACAAGAAATGACAGTTGTTCTCAATGTGAAGACCCCACTTGAAGGGTAACAGGCTCTGTGGTGTGTAAGATGGTCCCATCCTTGATTTGAGTTCCAGTAACTGCTGTTAGTATGATAGGTTGTTAGAACAGGTTGAAAGGAAGAAGTAACTCTCAGACTAAGGAAGAAGAAATTAAATTACCAGCTGCTGTGGAGTCTAGCTGTTATTATACATCTGAAAGACTCTTCAAGAGATCCTTAGGGTACTTTGGCCAGGCCAATTTCATAGGGTATCCTCGATGTGTAGAAGGCTGAGTGCAACAATACCAGCTGTACTTGAGAGAAACCAAGTCCATGTGTAGAAGGCTGAGTGCAGCATTACTAGCTGTACGTTAGAGACTCAGGACCCAAAAGCTAACACTATGGATTGGTGGAGACCCAGATCCGGGGTGCAGACTCTAACCCACCAGTGGTTTTCACCAGGGGCCCCTGTAAGGAAGTTTGGACTTTGCAGCATCTGAAGGGCAGGTCACAGCCACTGGTTGGGTCACTCAGTACTAGCACAGAAACAGGAAATGAGGAAGCCATGGTGTCAGTATGAACCAGCAATGCAGAATATGAATCAGGGTTGTAGCAGATCAGCTACTCAGGATTCTAGCTGGAGAATGGCAGAACCAGCAATGCAGGATACAAATCAGAGATGTAGCAGGCCAGCTACTCAGTATGCAGGTACTGGAATCAACAGGACCACTGGCAGGCAGAGGAACACAGGCACCACAAATAAGGACCAGAGGCTCATGCAGCAAGCAAAAGCTATAACCAGCAGGAACTGACAAGGCAAGGTAAAGTGGAAAGGAGCCAAACAGGAGGCCAGCTCAGACAAGCACCCCTGTTAAAATAATCTCATGCAGCTGCATGTCTCTGCAAGTCCACAACCCCTGCGGCCGCCAGACATCCCCTTTGCCTAGCAACCAGTGGGAAGCTGCTGGCTGAAAGAGTCATGATGTCCCGGGCACCTAGCAATGACCGGGACTTCCGGAAGAGATGAGACGCGGTGGCTCATAACACTTGCAAAGCAAAATAATTCAAGGAATCTTGGGGACCTTCTAAAGTAATTAAAATTAGATAGTCCAATTTAGGAGGATGTTTAGTGGTTACTCGCAACCAGACTCCTCCAGACAAGAGTTACAATTTCTCAGGAAGTGGTCTGGTGATCCATAGTATAGACATAGCTTTTCTTGGCAACATCAAAGTTGTTCTTCAGTTGAAAGCCAGGAGCGGTCAATCTGCATGGGCTCTTCTGTCTTCTGTTGTGGGAAATGTAGGACGAGTTGCAGGGGTGCGACTCAGATCTTCCAATGACTCATAAATCTTGTGTAGCCAATTAATCCTTTAATCTCTTTGATAGGCCATAAAGAAAAGCTACTTTAAGGGCATCATTGTTCCATTGTAGCTCTGAGGCTATGGTCTGAAAATGAACAACAGTGTGGCAGAATGTGAGCCCTGCTTAAGTCAGTGGAAGCAGCAACCAATTGACCTGGGATTGCCATTATTGCGATTTGGAGTGGGTTGTTGTAGATGATACTTTGTGGCTGCTGGGGGTATAACAGCAGGAGCGGACAGCATGGGGAACCGGTTGAAGTACCGGGAGTTGACAACAGAGACTGAATTCTATCCAAACGTACAGAAAGTTCTTGTAGTTACTATAGTACTTGGCCGTGTGCTGCCTCTTGTGTATCCAAGCGGGCAGCCAGATTCTGGAAAGGGTTAGCTCCAGAGGTTTGTGCTTGATCTGAATCCATTTGTTGGCCTGAACAAACTGTCACAGCTGGAGTTACAGAGTTACCTGTTGAAGGATCAACAGCAGGTTACTGTAGCAGGAACTGAGGAGGCTATATAAAACTCTTTCTCATGCAAGTTTGGTTAGCAGTGAAATATGCCTTTGGCGATGGGTAGCAGCAATGGATGGCTTAGATGCAACTAGGAAAAGGTAGACTGGACTAGCTGTAGTAACTTGCAGAACTGAACTGGTACTGGCTGGAGCAACTTGCAGAACTGGACTGGGACTGGCAAAAGTTACTTACAAAACCGGACAAGGACTGGCAGAAGTAACTTGCAGAACCGAACTGGGACTGGCAGGAGTATCTTGTGGAACCAGACTAAGACCAGCAGGAATACTGTAACTTGCAGAACCAAACTGGGATCAGCAGGAGTAACTTAATAATACTATAGGAACAAAACAGGTCCAAATTACATGATTGTAGCTGATTTTATAGCTTTTTAAAGACATATAGATCCTAAACCAAAATATTTGAGGGTGGTTTTGCTAAAACCAAAACATGATGATGATGATTTAGAACCAAAACACAGGGATCTGCGCAAATACTGTATCTAGTACTGTGTTACACAGTAAACTCCGGGGAGCATCACCAACATACTATTCTCCTGATCATTCTACAAACAATTCCTTAAGATGGTTGGTTCATATAGACATTATTTTTTTTATATTATTATCTTGTCTGAAGATTTTTACTTCATTCCTATTTTTGCATAATCTTTCTTTATTTTCCTTGTAACAAGTGCTAAGTAGCATGGCCCATTAGTGAAGGGGAAGAAAGACTTTAAACATTTTTATTATCTTTTAAATAAGCATACAGGCAATATAGATTATACTTCTACTCATTCAGCTACTTTGTCTAACACAAGCACCAGATTTTTTGGATGATTGTCTAATGCATTTTCCTGCAGTTTGCCAAAAGACAGGTTAGTATATGCAGTGGTTAATATTTTACAAATAGATAAAAATCGTGAAGCTGATTTGTAGGTTTACAAAAGGTTGTGTCATAGCACTTTTCCTGCAATTTTGTTTCAATTAAGCTAATATTTTAATATCGTTTTATAGTTTTAATTGCTCAAAGCGGGCTGCATTATAATGCCATGGTATATAATTTTTTCCCCCTGCTGCTTATGAAATTGGAGAAGAGGGAGTTGGTTGTCAGGGTAGTAGGTGTTGGGAGATCTAAGGATGCAATTCAGTTCATGAGGGAGACATCAAGGATAGAGATGAGCGGTTTGGTTCTGCTGAAAACTGCACACATTAGAACTTTGGAGTTTCAAGTTGAACCAAATCCCAGCTCAGGTCACTTTGGGGGTTTTGAGTAGAACTGAGTCCTGGCTCAGGTCTTCCAGCAAGTTGAATCGCAGATCTAAAAATTTGATCTTGTGTGTTTTTTATTGAATGTAAGTCCCTCGCTTGTGATTTCAGGTGCCAAAACTGTTTGGAACTGACTGGAAATTACTGTTTTTGATGTTAATAATACTATAGAAAAAAAACCAGGTCCAAGTTACATGATTTTAGCTGTTTTGATACATTTTATACTCTTTTTTTTAAAGACATCCAAAGCTGAACCAAAACACTTTGATGATTTAGATCCAAAACCAAAACATGGGGATCTGCACACGTATATAGTATTGTTGAAGTTATCAGTTGTGCAGAGCAGAACTCCAAGCACAGCAGAGTGATGCACACTTCAGTTCAACTGTCTCCTCACCTTGTGAGTGAGAGCCTGTGTGTGACAGCCAGGAGGCATGAGTACAGTCCTAAGGTGAGAAATCTTGCAGGGTTTGCTGAGAATTTGGAGGATTGGTGCTGTAGGAGGATAGAGGTGACTGCAGATGTATGAATTGGGAAGGTAAAATGGGAAAACAGAGGGGGCACATATGAACAGAATATAGCAGAAGACAAGATAATATAAGAACTTACAGAGAGATAAAGTGAAATTTGTGAAATCTACAGTGTCAAGCTGCATACACAAGCATGATTTGTTCAGTGAACGATATCGCTGAACGATTTCCCTTGAACTTTCTGTAGTGCAGGCCAAATGATATTGGGTGTACACACTGAAAGATATCTTTGAAAGATATCTTTCAGTGAAGTCATCCTGCCACATCTCTGAAAAGGCAAATCTTGATGAAATCGTCCAGGTTGGCCTGCATGTACGGACGACCATTGATATCATTATCGTCCATGCGGGTGCGCTCATCGTCGTTCCATCGTTGATCTTTCACTGCATAAAAATTTATTATATTAACGATTTATCTGTTGATTTTAAAATGAACTTCTATATACCCCTGCCCATACCTTGTAAATATCCTTCCTATAAACCTCTAAGAATAACGCTAATTTGCGTACGCAGTCTGACCATAAATAAAGACAGGAGTGGAATCTGTGGTTCCAACACACAAGTATTATTCAAGTAAAAGTACAGTCAGTTACACGCTATGATCTGTGTATAATAAGCGCAAATAAATACAGTGAGAGAGACAAAGAGAGAGACAGAGAGACAGAGAGAAAGACAGAGAGACACAGAGAGAGAGAGAGAGAGAGAGAAAGAGAGAGACAGAGAGACACACAGAGAGAGAGAGACAAAGAGAGAAAGAGACACACTTTAGGCGCAAAAGGAAATTATACAGACCCCAAGTACAGTATACATACGCTGTGCCTCCGGACCCAGAGATAGACCTCAGACTAGAGACCCTCAGTTCATACAACCTTCAGCATGGACTGACTAACCAGTATTTGGACACATATTTTATCCCCCTCAGACTGAAACAGGACAAAGGGAAAGTTTCTTGCTGATATCATTGGTTCCCAGAGGAGAAGCATATGTTACAGCACATTTAACAGGCTGTTTCAAATAGACTCTCCCTGCCTCTAACAGTGGGGGAATCTTTCTAGTAATGCCTCCTGTACATTCCAACAGTTAAACATTTTGTTGCTTGTAGGTTCTGCGATCCATAACTTGAGTTTGCATGATGCGATCTCTCCACCGAAAATACCGGAATTCTGTAAAAAGCGTATGCATCAGAACAAGACCAAACACAACTTGCTTATCATGTATAATACCTTAGTTATCAAAAACCTTTATTTCTCTGCATTTAAACTAAAATAACCAACTTAAATCATACATTTTGATGCTTATGGAACCTTATGTGTGAATATGAAATGTGTGAGTATGCAGGGTTTGGTATAAAGACATATTTAATGTGTGTGTGAAGATGAGTGCATTTGTCTCTAACATTTTAGCATGCTGGGCCAGATAGTTCTACATGTCCTGTCAGCAGACCCTCCCACCTTTCCTGTGTCATTGCAAGAAGCTTGCTTATTTATTCTAGCCAGACCACCCGTAGTGAACAAACACTATGCAGGAAGTTTATCTACACAAGCCAGTGGTCACCTGGCCACTTGCTTACTGCAATACTGCAAAGCCATTTCTGGAATATATCCCTTATAATACGTAAAGTAATGAAATAGGCTTTTAGTGAATCGCCACAACCTATGGTAATGGTCACAGATGCATTTGCATGATGCTAATGGTATTATCGCCACATGTACTAAAATGTGAGTTTATCTAAAATGGCGCTTAGGCGGCCATTTCGCAAAATGGCATCTTGCGGCCAGTCGCAAGATGTTGTCGCTGCGATTCAATTTTAAACTGATCTTGTCTCAGCCAATAATCCAGCTTTGACAGTCCACCCTTTGATAGCGAACAACATGCTATCACAATCTGCTTTTAGAATTTAATTTAGGCTTACATTTACATATTGTTTGGTGTTATTATGGGATGGCACAAAGTGGTTCTTAATCCATCAATAATGTGTCTCTGGGTGGGGACATTAAACTACTATTATACGCACACCGTGGATCTTGGAAGATCATGTGGCAGGTGTGGGAATGCACCAGTCTTATAACAGCAGTCTTGAAGGGGAATTGAGACTTTACATTGTCTGAGGTGTTCTATAAATAACATTTCAATATTACATTCTATGCATGTCTAAATATAATACATTAAATGATGGTACTTCCTAGCTCATGGTTGTAATGCAGTTCTGTGTCTACCTTGGTATTCATACTGGCCACTATCATAATTTCTTTCTTTCATTTTACTCTATTTTTATATTTTCCACACCTCAACACAATAGGAACACACCGGACGCATATTCCAATTACTATGATGACAATCAGTATAAGGATCAAGAATTTGCCTATGCTGGCGATTACTTCCTGGACCCATTCCCCTAGACCTGAGAACCATTTCACTGGGTTCAGCGATGACACCCATCCTTCTATCTTTTCCCCTGCTTCAGCCACTGATCCGTTATGGTTCTTACGAAATTCCCACTTTAGCTGCAGAATCTCATCCATCTTCTGGTCTATCACCTCCTTAGGGTCGCTGGTATCATTGGTGACATAAGTGCAACATTTTACTCCAAATTGGGTGGCTAATGTTACACAATACCCTCCAGTAACAGCAGTTAAATAATTCAACACTAGCCTGTGTTGCACTAGTTCTTTCTTGTACGCTTGCAATTCTCTCCCTGTGTACCTGAATGTGTCATCGTACATCTCAGTGATATTATCTATTTAATTTAGCAAGTTCATGGATATATCTAAAATTTAATGTACCCCTAGCAATCCTGGTGGGATCCAGGGCGACTAAAACTTGGAAGCCAGTTGTCTCACTGATTAACTGAGCAGCTTTATGCATATGACCAGGTATCATATTTCTCTTGCCTCTGTGTTCATATTGTGTGTGAAGATATGGTGACAGTGTGTTTTTATGTATTCCCAACATTTCAACATGTGTGAGGGTCTTAACTTCTGGAAGTATTTTTTTCAAATAACATAACAATTACAATACTAAAATTGGTCAGAAACTCCCCTGATTGGCATTGCACTCCTCCTGACTCCACTCCATCAGCTCCACCATCAGCTCACATCTCCTTTATCGGTCCCCCATCACAGACACTGAGTATCCCCAAACAGATCATCATGACAAAAACTCTGGAAATAAAAAGAACTAGGATGACCACAGCAGACCACTCTGTTGCTGGAAGCACTGATCTACACATTTCTTTAGCTCAGATATCTCACTGTCACCTTTTTAATTCTTCCGGCACAAGCTCGCAATCGACAGGTCCACGTTATCGGCCTTGTCTCTGCCTTGTATCTGCACCAGTTGGTTAACCTCCCTATAGTGAGTGGAATGGACCCACGTATCTTCCCCGGCCACCCTTTGAGGATGCTGTGTCATCAGATATGGACCTTTCCACCGATCAGTCAAACGACCTGAGCTAAAAATTTTTTGGATCATAACAAATTCTTCCAGATTTTGACATCATGACAGTTTGCATTAGACATGTTAGTTAATAACACTTTAAATTTCGGTTATTCTCATTCATCTTCGTGAGACCCTGCACATTACCCTCATTATCATATTTTCACATGAGGCTGCCTGTTTGAACAGTATCTCGAAGGGGGGCAAATAAAGGAAAAGACAGTCTGGGATAATCTCAGTGTTGTTACCCATCATCTTACACATGTTCTTGGAAACGTCACCTGTAAAATAAGTCCCCCTATCATTTTTAATAATTCTAGGGATATAGTATCTGCATACAGGTTCCTGCAATTAAATCTTGTTATTAATAGCTACTGTTCTAAATAATACAAGCAAAAAAGATGAAAGCGCACAATTCCCAAAAATGTTAATATTGACAAAGACAATAATCATAAAAAATCCTAAACTATAGCTGCTGTCCAAGTATAGGTATATGCTCTAACACCTATCTGAAAAAGAGATAGCAAAGGATAGACAGCGCTCACAGATAGGAACAATTTTAATACATATAGTTAAAATATTACATAAATAACATAACAAAATAAATCAATTCAAAAATTACAAGATCAAAAACAACCGACCGGTCAGTGAAAAAAATATATTAAATAAATGAATAGATTCCTTCAGTGGATGAGACTTCAATGATGGCTACAACGTGGCTTGTGTTAGCAATCAAGCACAGTTTGGCACATGATGATTGTTTGTTTAGTTGGTTAGTGAAGCATAAACAGCAGTATTATAGCTTGTGTTAGTCATATAACAGATCATCAGTCATCCAAGCAACCATATATACTTTATAGCAGAGCTCCAGCAAGTGAACAAATGGATGGTTTGGATATAGATCCTATTAGATGTGCGGTTTTCTGTTAGTAGCAGCTAGCATGATTAATGCCAAAAAATATTTCAGACAGCATTGCAGTTGGACTTATTTAGCCACATACATCACAGGTTTGAATCCACCTCTGTGGAAATATTAGGACCGACCAAATCCAATCCTTAGCCCAAAAAAATGAGCTGGTACTCACAGTTCACCGTTCTCCCGGGAGATTCAAAAATATATATACACTTAAACCAGCTGGTTGTATGATCAAGTGCAGTGTGATCAGATGCAGTCTTTCTCTTAAGAAATGGGAAATGGCAGACATTACAATAGGCTCATCATCTACATCATAAACATTCTCTTTATGGTTACTTAAGAGATTTTTATGGGTTGTTTATTTTTAACTGTACTTGCACCTCCATCCACATAAGGTGGGGGAGGTGAGCGTGAACTGCTGGCAATACTCTCCAAGACGCTACCTTGCCGCACGTGCACGCCAATTTGCGGCTCGCCCGTATTGCAACTCAGCGTCGTGGATGTATTTTCTGGCAATACGCTCGCAACGCTAGTTTGCATCGTTTGCACATTTTTAAGCCAAGCATCCCCTTCATGCTGCCATAGTTTTAAACATTCAAAATACTTAATCTTTTTCTCTCGGGAACGCACTATACTGATGTGATCCTGGACATTGTCTAACACATTTTTATCAAAACTACCAATTCTGGGAAACGGTCTAACACTCTTCCTCGTCATATTAAACCATAAATCACAATACCTTATTGCATAAGTACCGTACTTAGTATGCATAATACAATGGGCTGATCCAATTGGAGCCTCCATTAGCAGCACATCATTGCCTAACATCTGTACTGTTTGTGTGGCTCCCATTCTGAGACAACTCCTACGCTTTTCAATAAAGATTTAAACGGTGAAAGACAATCAAGACACTTTCACTTACCTGTGGACGATTTAAGTCGGCGGCGCCCACACACCTGGATAAGATTTAGTATGCCACTTCCACACCTAGATAAGATTTGAAACAGGCAACTTCCACACCCGGAAAAGTTTTAGTAAGGTAACTTCCAAACCTATGAGAGTTTATAGGTCGGCTACTCTCACGCACCTCGATACAACAAAGACAACATGTACACCTGCTACTGTGTATAGAATGGTAAAGCTGCTTACCGAGCGACTAGGCTAACCCTTGCACCTAGCCCTTAAGGATCATACGATACCCTTAACTTTGTTCAACAAATATTCACTGTTACACACTTTTTTCCTGCGCAGAAAAATACACATTTAACCCAGATATTGGTAATAGAAAAAAAAATGTAAACCTCAATGGCTTTGTTCAAACACGTGGCAGCAGAACCGAAAGTACGTATACGCTGTTGTGCGACCAGTTGCATACACATTAATGCGACTACCACACAACCGTATAATGACTTTTTAACTGCGTATGCAAAAATGCATTTTAGCCGTGTACGCAATACTGCGGCACCCCTTTAAACGCAAGGTTCTATCAACAGAGGAAAACAAACTTTTTCCTCTCTTGTCCCTGGATTCTAGTCAGCTTCCTTTGCTCACACGAAAACGGATAGCGATTTTTCAGCACAAAGCGGTTGCAGGAAAACCCTGCATGTGGCCACTCCACCCTTTGCTGAGACATCGATAGCCGTATGTGCCGTGTGAGTAGGTAAGTGACTTCACTGGATGAGCCCCCATCTGTTGATTTTAAAATGAACCTCTATATACCCCTGCCTATACCTTCTAAATATCCTTCCTATAAACCTCTAAGAATAATGCTAATTTGCGTACGCAGTCTGACCGCAAATAAAGACAGGAGTGGAATCTGTGGTTCCAACGCACAAGTATTATTCAAGTAAAAGTACAGTCAGTTACACGCTATGATCTGTGTATAATAAGCGCAAATACATACAATGAGAGAGACAGAGAGAGAGACAGAGAGAGAGACAGAGAGACACACAGAGAGAGAGAGAGAAAGAGAGAGACAGAGAGACACAGAGAGATAGAGAGAGACAAAGAGAGAGAGAGAGAGAGAGAGACACACTTTAGGCGCAAAAGGAAATTATACAGACCCCAAGTACAGTATACATACGCTGCGCCTCCGGACCCAGAGATAGACCTCAGACTAGAGACCCTCAGTTCATACAACCTTCAGCATGGACTGACTAACCAGTATTCGGACACACATTTTATCCCCCTCAGACTGAAACAGGACAAAGGGAAAGTTTCTTGCTGATATCATTGGTTCCCAGAGGAGAAGCATATGTTACAGCACATTTAACAGGCTGTTTCAAATAGACTCTCCCTGCCTCTAACAGCGGGGGAATCTTTCTAGTAACGCCTCCTGTACATTCCAACAGTTAAACATTTTGTTGCTTGTAGGTTCTGCGATCCATAACTTGAGTTTGCATGATGCGATCTCTCCACCGAAAATACCGGAATTCTGTAAAAAGCGTATGCATCAGAACAAGACCAAACACAACTTGCTTATCATGTATAATACCTTAGTTATCAAAAACCTTTATTTCTCTGCATTTAAACTAAAATAACCAACTTAAATCATACATGCTTATGGAACCTTATGTGTGAATATGAAATGCTTGAGTATTCAGGGTTTGGTATAAAGACATATTTAATGTGTGTGTGAAGATGAGTGCATTTGTCTCTAACATTTTAGCATGCTGGGCCAGATAGTTCTACATGTCCTGTCAGCAGGCCCTCCCACCTTTCCTGTGTCATTGCAAGAAGCTTGCTTATTTATTCTAGCCAGACCACCCGTAGTGAACAAACACTATGCAGGAAGTTTATCTACACAAGCCAGTTGTCACCTGGCCACATGCTTACTGCAATACTGCAAAGCCATTTCTGGAATATATCCCTTATAATACGTAAAGTAATGAAATAAGCTTTTAGTGAATCGCCGCAACCTATGGTAATGGTCACAGATGCATTTGCATAATGCTAATGGTATTATCGCCACATGTACTAAAATGTGAGTTTATCTAAAATGGCGCTTAGGCGGCCATTTCGCAAAATGGCATCTTGCGGCCAGTCGCAAGATGGTGTCGCTGCGATTCAATTTTAAACTGATCTTGTCTCAGCCAATAATCCAGCTTCGACATATCATTGAATGATATCATTATAGTTCATATCATTCATAGATATCATACTGTGTGTACGAGCCATCAGTACAGATATTCAGATTCTTGGATTCATTATTTTATGCCCTCAAAACCATATTACATTTCCCTATTAATTTGTGTGTAGTTTTAGCAGTGAGAGATAGAAGAGTGGAGCTTCCAAGATTAAGAGCTAACTGACCTGTAAAGTGAGGTGGAGGGGGTTACTGTGTGCACCAGTCTGTCTGCTAAATGTAGAGATGTGTTCACATACATCTAGCCTCCTTGCACGTTAAACAGCCCTTCTAGGTAGCACAGATCATCTTTTAGTGTGACTTTTTCTCTTAAAATCTGCCATATTCACAATGTAAGTAGGATGCACAAGCAGCTTATGCTGATTAAAATTATATGCAGCATGCCTATATTCCACAGGTTCTCAATCTCGGTCCTCAGGACCCCAAACAGTGCAAGTTTTACAGGTTGCCTCACAGAATCACAAGTTTAATAATCAGCTCCACCTGTGGATCTTTTAAAATTTGTCAGTGAGTATTGAATACGCCTGTTCACCTGCTGGGTGACCTGGAAACTGTGAACTGAGTGGGGTCCTGAGGTCCAAGTTTGAATACTACTGCCATATTCTGTGTGTGACTGCAGATTTATCTTTGTTACAGTTCACAGCCGCTGACACTGTAACTTAGTGTTTTGCATGTACATATTACCAAAGTGGCACAATATAGGCATGCTGCACATTTTCAGAACTCGCAAATGTGGGGCATTAATGGCCCACTAGTACCCTGCAAAAGAAGTATTTAAAACATGACAAGACGCCCACATAGTATGTTGTATATTTGTATTACATATACATACACTCACATTCTCTAGCACTTACACTACATACTTACCTTGTCCATAGCGCCGTTCTATCCCCTTGTCCCAATAGAATCCATGATCGGTACCTGTAAAAAAGAAAAACATACTCACACACCCCTTTGTTCTAGTCCTCTTTGTTTCCTGAAGGCATCCACAGTCTTGGCAAAATAAAAAACGCAAACATGGCTCCCACCAGACAGAGTACCAAATACCTATTCACCTGCTGCATTTCCCCTTAGAAATGCTCTGGCTAAACATGTATTTGCTGAGAGAGGTGCAGCCAATGAGCAGTTCCCCATAGATTTTAATGGCACTCCTTTCCACCACACCCCTCACTCAGGGCTGTCTCCAGTCACATTAAAACAGTACATTTTACTTAAGCACCTTAATAAAGTCAACCTGTCACCAAAGACACAGGGATAAGCAATAAATAAACTGGAAAATATATCAACATATCATATATATATTCCAGTCCATATTTTCTCAGGAATACATTTAGTAATTGTGATGTCAGTTCCTTCATTAACATATTTGCTTGATACAAAGTTAACATTTATAAACTTTCCACAAACTCCCAGATGCAATGGTGCCTAATAGCAATGTGCTTGGACCATCCATGGTGCTTTGTATTGTAGGACAAGTCAATTGCACCCATGGGAGTATATTTACTAAAGTGCGGGTATTTAGAAATGGAGATGTTGCACATAGTCACCAATCAGATTATACTTAACATTTATCGAGCACTTTCTAGAAGATAATAGCTATAATCTGATTGGTTGCTATGGGCAACATCTCCACTTCTAAAAACCCACACTTTAGTTAATATACCTCTTGTTGTCACATTCTATGTTGACAATCTAATCCTGACTAAAAATACTTAATTCACACAAACAACGTATTTATCAATATTATTTTTACTAAAATTAAGTGAAAACATGTGTTTTCACTCTATAAAGGAATTAAAGGGCTTCTGGAGCAGTTCTAGTAAAAAACTACTCCAAGCCCTTAAATTGACATTACTTTAGTGAGCACATCACATTTCCCATACTTGTAATGGTAAATGTGATCTGCTCAAATCTACTAAAATAAAATTGTAAAAAAATAACATGGGGAGCCCTTCAATAATAATGCCATCTGGAGATGTCGGTATTAAGGCTTTCCACCATTTCTATGATTCCTGCTGTGCTCTGACAGGCAGAGCAGAGACAGGAGCTGGCACCTGTGATCAGCCTTGTGTGTTTAAATAGACACAGGCTGATTACAGTGCTAAAAAATATTTAAAGAAAAAAGTACAGTGCCTGATTCATCATGGATCACTATTGCTAAAGGATACGCTGTCAGCTGATTGTTGCATACTGCACATGCGAAAGGCAACTTTTTAGACCATACAATGCTTTCTTCAATAAATAGACTTTTAACAAATTGATTACTGTACATTTTATCAGGAAAGGAATATGCGCTTAAGTACTGTAAGGACTTACTCCATACTTGCCTACACTTCTGTAACATCAAGGGGACTTCTGAATTTTTTATGAGTTTACAGATTCATAGAAGAGGATGTAACCCTCCTGCATCCTTCTCACTTTTTCATGACAAGGACACAATGGGGAGGAAGGGGTGTTATGTTGCAATTAAATTTTTTTCACATTATCTGGACAATTCTCCATCTTAATGATTCCATGATTTGAGGCATTGTTCTGTGGGTGGCAGAGCCTATCAGCATGAAGCATTTCTACTGAAGGGGAGAAATAAAAAGTTGCTTATGGTCAATAAATTGTATTGATCTGACTTGAAATTATGTTTTTTCATTGACCAAAAGTTGTATATATGCAGGCAGTCAATCATAGCAGTTGCCTTTGCTTCAGCTGATCAGAGGCACACTGTACTGATTGGTTTTTCACATAAGGCTATATTCACTAATCCATGCAGTTCAAGTTCTTGTTGTTTTTTCCTATTGGTTTCAAGATGTAAAAAATGAAAAAGGTGAAATAATTTGGAAAAAGAAGGATTTGACTGAGTGCTTATCCCCTTCACTGCTACAGAGTTTATCAGTCCTGTGCTGAGGACATTTTAAAATACCTCTTGTTAGGATGGATGTTGATTATTCCTTTTCTTCTTCCTCTTCTAGTGGCTATTCTGCATAGTCTGACTGGCATGGTGAAAAGATCGCTACTAAAGACACTAATGATAATCGTTGCACTTAGCGATCTCACAGTACTGATAAGCAGGCCCGCCAAGTGCCACGGCGGGCCCGGGTAACAGGGGGCATGGCATAATCGCGGGAGGCATGTCCACGCAGCCTTTGAAAAAAAAGATTTTCAGCGCCGCTCTGCGGCGCTGCGCACTGGCGAGGGAAGTGCTCTGAGCCCCCTCAGCACGGCACAAAGCCAGGGGGGCACGATCAGTGTGATAGCTCCCCCCAACAGGCATAGGAGACTGCTGTGGCTGCTGCTCAGCAGCCACGAGGAGTCTCCCACTGCAGCTCAGTACACGCTGTGTGCCCCCGCCGGGCCCCTCAGGAAGCCTGGGCCTGGGTAGTCTGTACCCACCCCCCCCTCTCAGTGCACCTGCTGATAAGGGCAATATTTGTAGCAGTGTTAATCCAGGGGATGGGTTGATCATTCCAACAACACCAAAGTGCTGCAGGTTCTCTGTAATCATCTTAGATCAGAGCAAAATGAGTACATTGATATTTTCCATTACAGCCACGAGTAAGGTTGACTTTGCTGTAGATAAGGTCAAGAGTTGCATTAGTGAAGAGACATACCAGTTCTAAATAACTTGGTTAAGGGGTATGTACATCTTCGGGTGAGATCTGTGGGCAGTGTTTTGTGATATCTGTGACAGTGTTTTGCTGCAAACTTAAATATTCTACCATGGCCATCCTTAGGCCTCAAAACTTCATTAAATTCTTTACTGAGATTAAGCAGAACCTGGTGGTATGGGGCAGTGATGCGTGGTCAGGTGGGGCAGGTGAGGCAGAGCCTTACCTGTCCTACATACAGTAGGTATACTCCAGAGTTTTGACTAGAAAAATTTTAAGAACAAGTTTAAGAAAACATTTTAAATATATTCTTTGTATTATTCTAATCATTTTTATAGTCAAAACTCAGGAGTAAAAAGTGTATGGCAGGTGAGGCACTGCATTCCCTGCCTACCTTTTCCGCACATCCCTGATCAAAACACACCAAATTTCCAGCACCATATACTACTGCACCTTTGTATAATGCCCACACGATGAGTCTGGTTCATACGTGTATCTGTAAATCTGGCTCTGATACTAGCCAGTGCCTCACCAGACTTCACTGGTATGGGGTGACATTCTGACACACTTTAAGAGTACTCTCTCCTGGGTGCCACCCATGTTCCAGAATTTGCTGTTGCAATTTTACACCAGTGCTGCTAGTCCACAGGTTTTGGAGCTTATCTGGATGGTTCATGACACCACAACTTGACCCAGGGAGAGGGTATGGAAAAGTTTGACAATGTATTTGCTACTGCTTGAGGTCTTCCTCATTGTTGTTGCACTGGAATTGTGAGGTGAGCACTTTTGAAATAAAACATACTGTAGTATTCTGTTGTGACAACATTAGAAGTGGTTCGGGATATCAATCTAAGTGTAGGTGTGCACTGCTGGCATAGCGCCTGCTTAGCCAACTTTATTTTCTCTCCTGTAACATTGTTTTTTAAGGCCAGACACATACTGGGGGTCAAAAATAGTGATGATGCCCATTCCCATTTTAATTTGTTAAAATTAAAGGAAGTGGTAGTTGCAAGCTTTGTCTTTCTTTTTGTTTGGCAGGTTGCCAGGCCAACATGGCAGGACTCAGGGGCACCAAGAGGGGGGGAGCGGGTACAGATTACTGGGGCCCTAGCTTCCAGAGGGGCCCGGAGGGGGCCCGGGTCCGGCAGTGCTCCCCCTCCCTCACAGCAGCCCAGCACACAGCGTGTGCTGAGCTGCAGTGGAGACTGCTCGTGGCTGCTGAGCAGCAGCCACAGCAGTCTCCTAAGCCTGTGGGGAGGAGCGAACACACTAATTGCGCCCCCCCTGGCTTTGAGCAGGGCTGAGGGGGACCAGAGCGCCCCCCTCCCCAGCGTGCAGCGCCGTTAAGCAGCGCTGCAAATCTTGTTTTTTTCGGGAAGGGGGCGTGGCCATGCCTCCCTCAATTAGGCCACGCCCCCTATTACCTGGGCCTGCCGCGGCTCTCAGTGGGCCTGGCAGGACTAGCCCAACAAGTGATCAACCACATATTTTGAGGAAGTACTGGTAATTTTGGGAGGCCATGAAGAGGTATTTAGAATCTCATGGGCATAGCCAAATTGATGCTTTCTTTTATATTGGGACTCTATGTGGATGGCAGTTTTAGTGCTATTGTTTATAGAAATTTTATCAGGATTGCTTATTTTATTTGTCTCCTTGGGCATGGGCATGCTTCATACTGTAGATGATAGTGGAGGTGTGAAGAAATATTATAGAAAGCCTTGTATTTCTAAGTCGATGTTCAGGCCTTTGGGTGCTAGTGTCACTAATGTGGTTATATGTTTGATCACTTCTTTGTTGGTAGTTTTGTTGTAGCCACCTCCTCACACCATACCACACTGATGGATAAGCAAAGACATTTAAGGGGCGGTGCGTGGATGCGGATGGGTGTTGTTCGTGGAACCGGGGATGGCAAGGCCAGAGGCTGCATCCAAGGATGCAGTTTCCTGGCCTCGCAAGCTGGCCAGCCTGAGTAAGATGAGACTTACTCAGCTGGCTGGCAGCCTAGTGCCGTCCACCATCACGATTGTCATGATGGTTATTCCAGTTTGCGACCTCGGTCACAGTTCTGTTATCGCAAATGCATCAGGGGGTTTCATAAATCTCCTGCTGCTCTCGCATGTTTGCAAGGATGGAATTGCAAAGCTGCTTGCGTGCAGCTTTGCAATTCCATCCAGTACTGAATCAGCCTCAGAATTCTTATTTTAGCTCATTTAGCAAGTACATTTTTGGACAAATGAAAAGGACCATTTAAGATCATATAAAAAAATATATGAGGGCTACTGTATTATAAAGTGTACCAGCCATAGCCAGGATAAGTCTTCTTGGGGCTTAGGCAAGATACTGGTTTTGGGCCCCCTCCCTCTGAAACCATTTCCATCAGTAATGAATCCTTTTGCTTTTTGGTAAATTGTCCTTTAGTGCACAACTTTTCAATGAGGAATCCCTGACTGGTAGTGTCTCAAAATTCCATTAGCACATTTGCTATTGGAGTTTTAATTCTGATAAATATAATCCATAAGTATCAATAGGGGGTTGGGTATGAAACACCAGCGGCTGAGTAGCCGCTGGTTCATATCCCGACAGTGGCATGCCGAAAGCTGAAAATCCCAACAGGGGGTCATAAGTATATTAACCCTACCCCTTTCCTCCCCTAACCCTAACCCTCCCTAAGTAATACCTAACCCTAACCTACCCCCCTAGTGCCTTACCATAACCTCCCTCAGGTGGTGCCTAACCCCCCCTTCCCACACTATTACCCTAACCCTCCCCGGAGGGGGCCTATCACTTAGTCCCCCCCAGGGGTGCCTAAACCTAACCCTCCCCCCTGCAGCAATCACCTAACATGTCCCCACTTACCTTCATTCAGGATGCCGACTGTCAGGATTTCGGCGTCGGGGTAAAGATAGGCATCAAGATTTTGACGCCTATTTTCAATCCTGAGTCGGGCTTTCGATGTTGGGATCCCAACAGCCGGCATCCTTGACATCAGTAAATTGACTACATCCCTCAATAGGTTCCCACTCTGTACCTCAACAAAAAATACTGCAATGAAAACATTGTGTTTATCTGCCATATTTAGATTCAGTAATGTGGTGTTGGACACAGTTATGCCGCTGTACATACACATTGCTTTTGGTCAGCAGCCACTGGGGCTCCATCAACTTTAGAAGCAAAAGAGGAAGAAGGTAATAGGTGAAGAGAGGAAAAGAGGCATAAGCATAGGGGGTGGTAGAAGGCACAGGGCAAAAGTAAAAGGGGTTAGTGAGGAAAAAGTGTTTTTTGTTGGCAAATTGTAGAAGAAGGTAGAAGGATAGATATGATAAGACGAATATAGGGAGACAGATACTTAAAGAGGAGAAAATAAATTACGGACATGCAATGTGTATGGAAGGATTACAGATAGCCAAAGATTCACATACAAATTTAGAGATAGAAAAACAGAGGGATAAGATTGGGACAGACATAAAAGGGGACCGGCAGAAGAATAGATAGAGGATAGACAAGTACAGGAATATCAAGTGCAGTACCATGGTTGAGACGGAAACAGGACATGAACAAAGCCAAGGTCAGGAACTGGGATCACTGGATTACTGGGAAACCATAGAGGATCACTGGGAAACCATAGAGTATAATTGGAGCCTATACTGTGGTGCTGGATTGTGCTAAGGAACCACCTTATATGGGTTAAATACTATACATTTTTGCCAAATGTGATGTCACGTTTGGCACATCTGCCCCTCCATACGGAAGCTGCTGCCTGTGTTCCTCTGTGGGGGGAGGAAGGGGACAGATCAGAGGCTGTCAGCAGCAGATACCAGGGACTGCATGCCCGCTGCCCACTGACGGCCAGGTCCCCAGCAGAGCCAGACCCAGCATGTAACAGCCGGTGTCAAGCGCGCTGCAACACTCACCTTATCATATTTGGCACCTGGCTTAGGTGAGACTGGATAGTGACTTCATAGCACAGAAAATTCTAATTATCACATCACACAATGGAAATACAGTATACTGAAGTTATTGACTGGACTGTGCAGTTAATAGGTACCCAAGTGGCTTGGAGAATCTGAATTGCTGCACAATGCAAACACAAATAGATATATATATATATATGTATATATATATATATATATATATATATTAGGGGTGTGCACCGGACACTTTTCGTGTTTTGTGTTTTGGTTTTGGATCTGGATCTTTCTTCGTGTTTTGGATCTGGATTGGTTTTGCCAAAACCACCCTTCCGTGTTTTGGGTTCTGGGTTTTGTGTTTTGGATCTGGATTTTTTCTTAAAAAATAAAAAAAACCGCTAAAATCACATAAATGGGCCTTTTTTTGTTCCTACGCTATTAATAACCCCAATAACATTAATTTCCACTCATTTCCACTCTATTCTGAACACCTCACACCTCACAATATTGTTTTTAGGCCAAAAGGTTGTACCGAGGAAGCTGGATGACTATGCTAAGCGACACAAGGGGGCGGCACAAACACGTGGCCCATCTAGGAGTGGCACTGCAGTGGCAGACAGGAAGCCAATCAGCGTTATGGTGCCCATTTGCATGTAGCACGAACCCGGGAGATCCGTGCTACATGCATCTGTGTGATTGGCACAGAGCAATGACAGGTCCGTGAGACCCGTCTGTGCTGCTGTGGTAAAAAAAAAAAAAAAAAACCTGTGTAAAAAAAGAAAACAATGGCGTGCACCCCCCCAAAAAAGAGCAACCAGCCCCGGGCATTAGTAACCCAGTGCTGGGTGTGCTTAAATACAGGGGACAAACGACGTAGGGGTCCCCTGTACTTAAGCACAACCAGCACCGGGCTAGTCAGAACCAGCGCTGGTTGCCAAAATACGGGGGACAAACGACGTAGGGGTCCCCTGTATTCTGCGCAACCAGCTCTGGGCTCTGATCCGGTCCTGGTTCTGGAAATATAGGGGACAAAAAATGAGTAGGGTTCCCCTGTATGTTCCAGAACCAGCACTGGACTTTTTCTAGCGGGGGGCTGATGCCACAGCCAGGGGAGCCCTTTCACCGGGCCCCCCAGCCGCAGCATCAACCCTGACCGCTAGTCAGCCCAGGCCGGGGATCCCTGGAGAGCTGGGGACCCCCCCAATAAAGGGGTCACCCTCTCCAGGGCACCCCAGGCCCAGGCTGATAGCCCGGGGCTATCCCCGCCACCCCTGGTGGCGGTGGGTGGCGGGTTGATTGTGTGGTGTGGTGTAAATAAAGAATATCAAACATTGTCTTTACAAGTAGAACTGCAAGTCCCAGCTAGCCTGCCCCGCATGCTGGTACTTGGAGAACCACAAGTACCAGCATGCAGGGCATTAAGGGCCCACTAGTACCTGTAGTTCACCTGTAAAAAAAATGTTTGAAAAAACACAGGACACACACACCGTGACAGTATAAGTTTATTAAACATACATACACACACACACACACACATGTACACATACTCACCTATGTAACCTGTAGCATCGGTCCACTTGTCCGGTAAAGTATCCCTAGGGGACCTGTGAAAAAAAACATACTCACCATCTCCTATGCGAGGTTCTGTCCTCTTCGTTCCAAAGTAGGCATCCCCGGACTTGGCAAAAAAAAAAAACGAAAACGCGATCCACGAACTTAGTACCGTTCTATAGAACGGTACTTCCCGAATGAGAGCTTAGCGGCGGGGTATCACCATGGAAACCCCGCTGCTAAGCGTTCATTGGCTGAGAGAGGTCATCTCCCGTCTCTCAGCCAATGAACGGCTCCCTCCATTGTAGTCAATGGTGGGAACCGCAGGGTAAACTTTAATAACCTTGCGGCTCCCAGCATTGACTACAATGGAGGGAGCCGTTCATTGGCTGAGAGAGACGGGAGATGGCCTCTCTCAGCCAATGAACGCTTAGCAGCGGGGTTTCCATGGTGATACCCCGCCGCTAAGCTCTCATTCGGGAAGTACCGTTCTATAGAACGGTACTAAGTTCGTGGATCGCGTTTTTTTTTTTTTTTTTTTGCCAAGTCCGGGGATGCCTACTTTGGAACAAAGAGGACAGAACCTCGCATAGGAGATGGTGAGTATGTTTTTTTTCACAGGTCCCCTATGGATACTTTACCGGACAAGTGGACCGATGCTACAGGGTTACATAGGTGAGTATGTGTACATGTGTGTGTGTGTGTGTGTATGTATGTTTAATAAACTTATACTGTCACGGTGTGTGTGTCCTGTGTTTTTTTTAAACATTTTTTTACAGGTGAACTACAGGTACTAGTGGGCCCTTAATGCCCTGCATGCTGGTACTTGTGGTTCTCCAAGTACCAGCATGCGGGGCAGGCTTGCTGGGACTTGCAGTTCTACTTGTAAAGACAATGTTTGATATTCTTTATTTACACCACACCACACAATCAACCCGCCACCCACCGCCACCAGGGGTGGCGGGGATAGCCCCGGGCTATCAGCATGGGCCTGGGGAGCCCTGGAGAGGGTGACCCCTTTATTGGGGGGGTCCCCAGCTCTCCAGGGATCCCCGGCCTGGGCTGACTAGCGGTCAGGGCTGATGCTGCGGCTGGGGGGCCCGGTGAAAGGGCTCCCCTGGCTGTGGCATCAGCCCCCCGCTAGAAAAAGTCCAGTGCTGGTTCTGGAACATACAGGGGAACCCTACTCATTTTTTTCCCCTGTATTTCCAGAACCAGGACCGGATCAGAGCCCAGAGCTGGTTGCGCAGAATACGGGGGACCCCTACGTCGTTTGTCCCCCGTATTTTGGCAACCAGCTCTGGTTCTGACTAGCCCGGTGCTGGTTGTGTTTAAGTACAGGGGACCCCTATGTCGTTTGTCCCCTGTATTTAAGCACACCCAGCACTGGGTCACTAATGCCCGGGGCTGGTTGCTCTTTTTTTTGGGGGGGGGGCACGCCATTTTTTTCTCTTTTTACACAGGTTTTTTTTTTTTTTTTTTACCACAGCAGCACAGACGGGTCTCACGGACCCGTTAGTGCTCTGTGTCAATGACACAGATGCAAGTAGCACGGATCTCCTGGTCCGTGCGTGCATCTGTGTCATTGAAATACACAGCAGCACAGATGGGTCTCACTGACCCATCTGTGCTCTGTGTCACTGTCAATCACACAGATGCATGTAGCACGGATCTCACGAGTCCGCGCTACATGCAAATGAGCACCATAATGCTGATTGGCTGAGAGCCGTGACAGACGGCTCTGTCAGCCAATCAGCACTTTGCCCATTAAAGGCAAAGGCATTTTTTTTAAAATGGCCGCTCGAGGCAAAACCTCGAGATCCGACAGCAGATCTCGAGGTTTTGCCTCGGGAGAGGGATCCGGGGCAGACAGGGAGATCCGAGCTTGGGCTCGGATCGCCCCGGATCCCCGAAGTTCGGGTGGGTTCGGTTCTCAGGGAACCGAACCCGCTCATCCCTAATATATATATATATATACTGTATATATATATATATTTTTATTATTTCAACATATAAATATATGTGCAGGTTTTCCCTCTCTCAATTGTACATGAATCAGTCTTTATTTTTGAATAGTGAGTGTTCCTTGCAGTCTAAAATGACTTTTTAAAAACTGTTCCTGCTGTTTTACTAAATTTGAATAAATTGGTGTGTTTTTCACAGTTGTGTCAAATTAAATGCAACCATCACTAGTAGCATCACAGTCATTGCTATCAAATTTGCACTTACACCATTGATGCAATTCAGACCCCTTCAGCGGCTGGGTTTCTGACTTTTCAGTGACAATGTTAATCTTAATATGTGATTACATGCCCTTACTTTACTTTTGTTGCAACTGCACTCCCACTGCAGTCACATTCACACCCAATTCCTGCGATTACATGCCCATTCCAGCCCTCGTCTTAGCCCCTAGTCACAGAGAGTCTCCAGTCATACTTGAGACAGAAAAAACATTGTGCAGTGTGAAAAATGGCACAAATTGCATTTAACACTGTCTGTGAATAAGGGCCAGTTTGAGATAACATGTGGTAGAATAAATAATAACTGGCTAATAAATAATTCTCCCCAGCAATTTATGGTTGTAGTGGCCAATGGTATCAAAGATACATTAATCATTTGTCATGTACATTATTCTGCAGAAATGTCTTCCACTGTGGTAGTAAATGTTACTACATGTTAAGGTATGGATTTACCATTATCCTTTTTTAGTCTGTTTTTTTATTCTTATTAAGCATGGATGGCTTTGTAAAATAAACAGAATGTTCAATAATATTTTTTTATTTAGGGTTTTATAACACTTTTTCATGTCACCCAATCCAAAAGTTGCAAGAAGTTCCCTGAACAGAAGTAATGCTCACCCTAGCAGAATGATTCAAACTTTCTGCCAGTTAAATTGAGAACTTTTAGATGCCTCAAATCTACCCCCAAACAATCTGAGTGGCAATAAAATAGGAGATGTAACTTTATAATAATAAGACATAGCTTCAAAAGGAATACTCTAGTGTTCTGTGAATGTAAATAATAGTAAAGGGGTCTATACATCTACTGACAGATTGCCTTGTCCCCCGACCGGATCAGAAACGATGATCATGGATCCGTCGGGGATTGGTGAAAATCCACATGTTAAAAGTTCCCTGATTTGCTAATCAGAATCATGTTTTGATTGTGTTCGGCAAAGTAGTAAAACCCAACATATTGGATTTCACCGATGCGCTGACCCTGTGTCTGGAGTTTGGCGAATTGCCCCAATCAATTGTGAGTATATGGGGGCCTTTGCTCAAACATTATAATATATAGCCTAATTCTCAAGATAATACAACTTGCATTAAATATACGTTAGAAGTTAGCTTGACGCACTTAATTTGTAAGTCATAATACACTGCTTGGATAGTATGAGAATGGCTTCTGTGCTGCTATTCTGCATCCTCAGTTTGGATCAAGTGAACTACCAGGAAGACAAGTGAAACACAATGATATCCATTTCTATTAGGCAAATAAAGTACTGAAAATCATTCAAATGATCTAAATACTCAGTACATTTTATCTAGCAGGAAGCAGAGATTATCACCGATCTACATTTCCAAAGAACATATTTTAATCACTGAATCTGACAGTATCTTTTTCCATTTAATTTGGATTCCAGGCTTTGTAAAATGCTCCAATTGAGAACTTCAGAAAATGCGAATAAATGATTACAAGACCAATGAAAGGTTGTAGAATTTACATACACATTTACTTGTACCTTGTCACATTTTCTTAACCTCTAAATCTCCAAACAACAGGTAAATGAACTTGTCTGGAACTGTTTTTATTTTTTTTCCCTTTTTTGTTTTTAAATTGCAGTCTATATTTCTAGAGCCCTGATGCAATTATGCCACCTCAATTCCCTCTCAATGAAAAAAAAAGCACCAGGCTAGACTTGGCTATCAAGAAAAAAAGCAGAAATTGCCTGAGAAACACACCAACACAAAGACAGCTACGTTTCCGCTGAAAGTGGACAGAATAAAAGTCGACAGTTTCTATTAGCAATAACAAGACAAAATACAGAGGCCCTTTATCTCTTAAAATGTAAATTTATACAAGGATTCATGCTGCCTTGCTGTAAATATCAAATACCCCTTAAGACCGTAGAACAAGAATGAATTGATTTTCCTCCTGGACTCCACCATCTGCAGATTCTCATAGCTGGCATTATATCAGTGCTAAATTAAAAATCCCGCACTCTAAAACCATAAGGGAGATTTGTGAGGTTCAAGCTGTTTATTCTTTAAATTATATGATTGATTTTCTATGTTCATATCTACTCTATCTGAATCATTTTTCAGGTTTATTCAATTGATTTCTTAGTGTTATGTGTTGCTCTCTCAATAACCTTTCTTTAGTGTATATCAGCTTTATATCTGTTCTCATTTACATTTATAGGCCTAAAGCAGCTGAAACTATATTGATTTTCTTCAAGCACTTTAGTATACAATCCCTAGTTATTTGTGATGAATGCTCTTTCTCATTTATGGTATTAAAGTCTCTGAGAGGAAACCTAGTTCGATTTGCATTCATTTGGGTCATCTGCCCTTCAGAGATACATGACTGTATATAGCCTGTTTTGTGAGACAATTCATAATCTACTGCAGTTGAAGAGAATGATAATGTGCACATGAAAAGTACAGTCATCCACTGTGTTGTTCTTATTATCAACCACTCAATTATATCATTTGGCAAGTTGAACAAACATACCCTGAGTTGAAAATGTGTCAATGCAATCATTTTACTGTGTTTACTGTGCTGCATGAAACATGAAGAGCAGTAGTGAGACAGGTGGGTATTTGGTTTGGACATTTAATTAGTGCACTTATGGGTAGAATTTAATAATTTTTGGTTATGACATAGGAATACAAGTGCATCCAGTATTAGATTGTTAGGTATAGACAGGTTTCTGGTGCAAGTAAGCAAACACATTATCATTCAAACAATGACAAATGTGTTTTAGTTTCTGACTATTAATAAAGTTTCTGAACTGTTTTATGCAGTTTTTTCATACATTTTTGAACAGTGCTTTATGAGTTTCTCTTGATCAAGTATATAATGACCATATTGTCAGGGATTATGGCGACTATAGTTACAGCTGCTCGTGCTATACAAAACTGTGATGCTTTCACACTTCCTGTTGCAGCAGTTAGTTACCAATGAACATTAAAGCTGCATACACACACAACGATTTAGTTAATGAATGATTTTCGTAAACTATTTTTTCCCTTGAAAAAATTAACTAAAATCGTTTACTAAAGTTGTTCATTTACTAAATGTAATGAACGATTTTTTTAGAACTACAAATGATTTTTGCATATTAACTTACTGAAAATCGTTCAGTTGACAAGTCTGACTGAACTACAAATTACAAACTACAAACTACAAACGAGAATGCGCATGAACGATAATCGTTCATCGTTTGACTCAGAAAGTGAACGATTTTTTCAAACGATTATCGTTAAATGATATCGTTTAACGATAATCGTTCAAAAAATCGTTGTGTGTGTATGCAACTTAAGGGGTATATTTAGTAAAGGTCGATTTTAATCGATTTTGATCAATTTAAAATGAGTGAAAATCATTCAACATCAATGTTTTATTTCTGGGGCTATATCACACATTAACTAATACTTAAAAACCAAATCAAAAACTGTTTGTTAGTAAATGGGTAATTTAGCCCCAGAAAAACAACATTGATGTTGACTTATTTTCATAGACATTAATTCAATTAAAATTGACCTTTAGTAAATATACCCCTATATTTTTATTGTTAACATTAAGGTTTTTGGGGTCTATTTACTAAGCTGTATTAGGAGATAAAAGCGAACGGTGATAAGGTACAAGCCATTCAGCTCCTAACTGCCATGTCACAGGCTGTGTTTGAAACATGGCAGTTAGGAGCTGATTGACCGGTACCTTAGCACCGTTCACTTTATCTCCTTACACAGCTTAGTAGATAGACCCCTTTGTCATGTCCTTGAGTGTCTTTTTGACTGTACTGTATATATGGGACTGCTAACAGAACACATAAATGCAGTTATGCAGAAACGTACACATTTTGAATGCCTTGTATATTTATGATCAGAGTGGCTGAATGGTTGCAAGGGAAATACACCTGTGAGGAGGTGTATCATTTGCAGTTAGTATAATAAAGCTTGTGCAAGTACTGACTGACGATGATGACTTGTAGCAAATCATATTTATGTATGCTATAAAGACAGATGCAGACACAACTGGAGTTGCATACAACTCTGCATATGTCTGAATATACACATGGGGGTAAATTTACTAAAGTGAGAGTTTGGGAGAGTTTGCAAACTCTGGAGAGTTTTAGTCATTTTTTCCCACTCTCAAATTTACTATTGTCAAACTCGGGAGAAAGATTTCCTATGCTACGGGAAAATACTGGAGAGTTAGCAAACTCTCTTCAATTCACCATCGGCAAAACTCGAGAACCTTTTCACTAGTGAAGATAATATTAGGGAATTTACCAAGCAGAGAGTTTCTAAACTCTCATGAGATGGGAAAACTCTCCTATAAAAGCTTGTGAAATAAATACACCTGCCTGTGATCTGCGAGTTTGGCAGAAACATACACAGATCACTGTGATCCATGTATGTTTCTGCCTATAAATAGGAAAGAAAAGGTTAAAAGTTTTTTTAAAAAATGACATAGGGTCTCCTCTGGCTGGCGGGGCGTTGCTAACCCTGTGCAGTCCCGTCAGCTGGCATTCGCGAGGTATCAGTATGTGTGGCAACACACATACTGATACCGGGTCCATGGCTCAGGTAAATTGTTTTTTTTTTTGCAAAGTCCCGGGGATGCTACGGAGACCAGTGCTAGGATATAGGTGAGTAAGCCGTATTTTTTGCAGGGCCAGTCATTATGGATTCTACTGGAGAAAAGGACAGAAAGATCTGGCAGCAGGTAAGTAGGTGTGAGTGGGTAGGGGTATGCAATAAACTTTTACTAGTCATGGTATGTTTGTTTTGTATTTATTTAACTATTTAAATTACAGGTCCGGGTGCCGGTCGCTTTCTGGCACTTGTAGTTCCACAAGTGCCAAGGGGCAGGCATGCTGGCACCTGTAGTTCCACTGTAAAATACAATAGTTTAAATCTGTTTTTCACACTAATACCCCCATACCCAACGCTCCAGGGGTGCGGGGAAGAGCCCCGGGCTTCAGTCCAAGCCTGGGGTTTTGGGGGGGACCCCTTCTTGGGGGGTCCCCACTTTCCTGAGATCCCTGGCTTTGCCTGAGTTGCTTGGGCTGATAATGCTTTGGCCCTGGAGACCCGTTAATAGGGTCTACGGACTGTGGCATTACAGCCCAGCCGTTTTGGGTCCAGTGCTGGTTTTAAATATAGGGGTACCCTACGCAATTTTTTTCCCCCTATATTTAAAAGCAGGACTGGCCCTGCAGCCTGGTGTTGGTTCTAAATTATGGTGGAATCCTACACATTTTGTTCCCCATAATTTTAGAACTCAGGACTTGCTGGCAAGTCCAGGGCTGGTTAAGCTTTTGGGGGGGCCCTATGTAGTTTTTTTTTTTAAACTTTTAACCCGTTTTTTTACAGGCTAGAACACAAGCAGCCTTCACATATCTCACTGATAGGTGCAGACTGCTTGCTCGGGAGAGTTTTGCAGAGAGAAGACACTGCAATCTCGGATGAGTCATCTCTTGCAAAACCAGCTACTCAGGGGAGAAATTTCATTCTGCTTCACCATCGGACATCTCAATCTCAGCTAAACTCACTTCTTGGTTAATTTAAGAGCCTCAGGAGCCTCAAAACACCCAAGTTTTGGTGTAGCTAATCGAGTTGAAAAAAAGGCAAACTCTCCCAGACTCGTTTCATAGTAAATTTACCCAATAGTGTCCTTGTATATTTCTTTTACAGACCATGTTATTATTTATATTAACCAATGAGAAAGGAGAATGTGAGAGATCCTGATAAATCATTTTTGGAAAAGGATGCATCTGTAGCAGTGGCACATTTCTAGTAGAAAGCTAGAAGATCTCATGTGCAATAGAAGTTTTCAGCATCTTTGTACAGTATATGATTGCCAGGTATTCAATAGAGATGTGCGCCGACCCCCGTGTTTTGGTTTTGGTTTTGGATCTGGATCTACCCTGGTTTTGGATCTGGATTGGTTTTGCCAAAACCTCACCTCCGTGTTTTGTTTTCGTGTTTTGGTTTTGGATCTGGATTTTTTCTTAAAAAAATCATAAAAACAGCTAAAATCACATAAAATGGGCCTGTTTTTGTTCCTACAGTATAATTAACCTCAATAACATTTATTTCCAGTAATTTCCAATCAATTTTGACCACCTCACAATATAATTTGCTTCACCTACTTAAAGGCCAAAAGGTTGCATCTAGATAGCTGGCTGACTAAGCTAAGTGACACAGTGGGTGGCACTAACATGTGGCAGTTCAGTTTCTAATTTCCAACACGAATACAGTGTGTTATACAGTTATACAGTGGATACATCAATAGTGCACTTACTGTGACAGCAGTGTCGGCAGAATGGGGTTGCTGGCGGTGTCCTCAGTACATGGAATGGCAGTGCTGGCAGTGTTCTCAGTGTAGGGTACTGGCGGTGTTCGCAGAGTGGGGGTGAGAGCGGTGTCCTCATTGCAGGTTTGCTGACTGTGGGCCTGATTCAGAGCCGCTCGTAAGCAGCCGCTCGTTCGCTCCGAGCGATGTTTGCCCAACTGCGCATGCGTACGGATCATTATACGCATGCACGAACCAGTCAGTGCGGTCGAAATTCATGTGCTCGCAAAATAGCGAATGCCTGATAATTTGAGTGACAGGAGTAGGCGTATGTGGGTGGTAACGGGGGAAGGTGCTTGAAAACGGGGAGTGGAGATCCGAACGCAGGCGTGCTTAAAGGTCAAAACGGGCGTTTTATGGGTGTGCATAATTAAAACAGCAGCGTCATTGACCACGTCACTGGGTTATTTTATAGCCAGAACTGCTCGCAAAATTGTGGTAGCAAAAACCAGCCACAAGAATAGCGAGCAGTTCATACGCTGGTCGATGTACTCGATTAATCTAATAAATAGCAGACATGACGTAGGATGCGAGCGGCCAGGGGGCGTAGTTTTCCAAAAAACGACCGCAAGTTTTGTTCGCTCGTTCAGACCTAGAGGCGTGAACAGACCGCAAAGAGCGAACGGTTCATTTGAATAGCCACCCCTATTTTCTGGCCGAGCGAGCGCTAATTGCGTCCGGCTCTGAATCAGGCCCTTTGTCCATACTCACAACTGGCTGTGCTGTTAAACTGACTGTGTAAGCGAGCACACTGCATGCTGATGTATGCTATGCTATACTCTGCTTATTAAAGTGGCTGTGTCCAGACTCTAGTGTAAACAAAAGTAAAATAATATTTTTACAAAAAGTTTAAAACATAAAAAAGCTGTACCCCACTGTGTATACAAACACTGCAACTGCTTGTCAGTAGCCGACTGTGTACTGTGACTCTATTGGCCGGACCCCACTGTGTATGCAAGTACTGTGATCCTTGGGCCATTGGGCCTAATTCAGACCAGCGGGTCAATGGTGCCCTAATGCGCATGTGCACGACGGAGGGAGTTCCGTCGTGCGCATGCGCGAGACCCGCATCGGTCTCGCACCAAAGGGGGCATGCTGTTGATGGTGACTGACAGCACGCCCCCTTTGCTGCCCAGATGGTGTTGCTGCCCATGGGAACGCCTTCCGTCTGGAGCCAGCCCCACTGACATCACTAGTGATGTCAGTGGGAGTGCTTTGGGCTCTGTAAGAGCCAAAAGCACTCCTGGGCTTGCGGCAGCGAGACCCTACTGCAGGGTCTCGTCGCAAGCGCGATGGTCGCGATGGTCTTGACCATCGCGACCATCTTTTTGGCCACTCGCATAAGCTGTTGGTGGTCACCGACAGCTATGCTAGCGGCCAGGAGGCCACTCCATTTTTAGGTAGGATGGCCCTGATTCAGAGCGAGCACTCTGGTCAGAGCGTCCGGCTCTGAATCAGGCCCATAGCCCACTGTGTATATAAGTACTGTGACTCTGCTGGCTGTACCCCACTGGGTGGGTGGGAGGGCCCAAGGACAATTCCATCTTGCACTACCTTTCATTTATGCCACTTGTGTGTGGCAATGTTTCATAGATGTGCTTAAAACTGTGGTGTCTGTGCTGCTGCTCTGTTGCTTAGTAACCAGCCAGCTCATTGCAGCCTGTGGCCAATAATGGCGAAAACAACTTTGTGAGCTATGAGGTGGTCTAAATTGACTGGAGATTACTGGAAGTTAATGTTATTGAGGTTATTAATACGCTAGGAACAAAAAAAAGGCCCAAATTATGTGATTTTAGCTTTCTTTTTGTCAGTTTTTTAAAAAAAACAAATCCAAATCCAAAACCAGTCACGGCAGTTTGGCAAATCCAAAGCCGGACGATGAATTAGAGCCAAATCCAGCAAAAATGGTCTGCCGCACATCTCTAATTTTGAGTATATGTTGCAGCATCAGACTTGCTTGCTAGGTCTCCTATTCTGAGAGCATAGTGTCAGGATAGTGTGAAAGGTTGCTGTCTGTAATTAGTTAGGCTTTAGAGTTATTTTCCTTAAGAATGTTAACACTTATCACTGGCAAAGTACTAGTTAAGAAACATTATCTGTTTTGAACTATGTCAACAACAAATCATTCAATCATTTACACCTTTGCACTTGACATCTGTTCGCTCACTGTGGTCAGTTACCATGATAAAAAATCAGTCATACTGCACAGTAGTTTTTGAAAAGCTCTCTATATTACAGACCGCAGTATTGAAGTGCTATTTAACACCTGGAGCACCAGCTGAGATTTATATGTCTAAATCGAGGCACTACTGTATGCAGAGATTGTTCCCTTAATGACAATCATTTGTATACATGTGACTGCTATTGTACTGTATATCCCAGTCCAGTGGTTACCAAAGTGCCCTCTAAGAGGTGCCATGGGTGGTTTAGTCCCAAATCAGAATTCAATTTAAGTATTATTACCTCTTCTCCCCTGCCCACTTCTGGCCATGCTCCTTCCCTCCAATATGTGTCACATCCCTGTTTACCTGCTAGCAGTTTGTGTCTGTCTCTGTCACCCTGGTCATTCATAGTAGTCTCCAATTTTGAATGTGTACCTTTGTCTCTATTACCCATTGTATGCTTCTCTGTTACCCCTTTGTGTGTATCTCCCACTGTCCCAACATTCCATCTGTTCCCACTACTGTTTTTCTCCTACTGTCCACTTGTACCACATATTCTCCCCCCTTGCCTTCTACTTCTACTCTTAATGCATTTGTTTCCTCCTCTTCTTTTCCATGTGATTAGCAAGACCAATGTTGGTAAATGCTGACCAGAATCAATGTGGACAAAAAGAAACACAGCTGTCCACATATTCCAGTAGCAATACTAGCTAAGTTTTCCCACACTTCTTTTAGGTGGGAGAAAAAATGATCAATGATTTACTGCTGAATGATTCGCATTGTATTAGATTACTAATTGAATGTCCATTGTATTTTAGGAGTGCCATGATAAACATACCAAGTGCCAAAGAGTGCAGTGAACCCAGAAGGATTGGGAACATCTGCACCAGTCCTTGCAAGTTAGAGTACTGTATATAGTCATGTGTCTGTTAAGATCATAATATAGAGCACAATCATACTGTGACTACAGTGACTATTTGTCGATGGACAATCTGAGCTATGTTAGGCAAATAATGAAGTCATGTCTGATCAAACTAAACCTGGTAATTAGGACCTCTAAGAATTCATATTTTCCAAAACACCTACTGTAGCTGGTACACAGGCTAATTTTGTACATCCATTACTCCCTGACATATTTTTAATGATCCCCAGGTGGTCTAGGAAACAAGAACTCTTAGGGGTCCTGAGGACTGAGTTTGAGAAATACTACTCTATAAGTTATTATATACGAGTCAGTGTGCAAATTTTCATAAACTATTATCTGTGTGCAAGTTCAGTCCTCAAACTAAGCTGATACTGAATAAGACCCCTGTATATATACTGAATAAGACCCCTGCCTATTAAATACTTACTGTATCTGTTAAACTATGTTAGGTGGTAAGTTGTATGACACATTTTATGTCAAACTGGGCCTAGGCCAGTAATTTGGCAAAATAAGTATACTACAGTATATTGTGGTGTATAACATATGTAATAAAATAGATATGCATTCCTGTGTACGCTCATTAGACCAATTTGAGATATCAACCTTGAAATGTTACAGCTGTCATGTACAGCTTCTGTGTGAGCCCTCTTCTCTCTCTGTGAATCAGTATACTTCACAAACACAGGTCTCTGTGGGCCCATGTAAGCTGCACACCCTGTACCCATTGTATCTCATGGCCTTGTCTATTATTGTCGATTCAAAAAGCTTCTGATACACTAACAAGTTCTACCTTCAGCAAATTATGTTGGCATGATAGATTGGAATGGTATTGAAATACCGACCCTGGAAGCCCAACAGAATGAGATCCCGACGAGATGAGGTAAGTAATCTAACCCTCCCCTGTACCCCCCCTAAGCGTAACCCACCCTTAGTGGTGCCTAACCCTAACCTCCCCAGGGGGGGAATAAAAGAAAGACTTCTGGTGCTTCCCTTAACTAATTAAAAGAGCTTCATGACAACAATGTCATACAAAAAAAGTTTTATTGTTTTGTTAACAAGCTCAGCACAAATACATAGTTATGATAAATGTAAAGGCTAATACCGGTATACATACAAATATGATACAATACATACAGAAAAAATTCAAACAAACAGTGTGTTTCCTATTTAGAAGGGTCTGGGATAAGATATGCCTCAAGGGCGTTTACTCTAAATCCCAATAACAATATAGTATGTCTTCCAAAAGATGGAGTGTTCCTGTGTAGGGTATAGTTCAAGTCCCAAGTGGGAAAGCAGGGGCAGAGAACCTCCAGTATGGTATCTCTATGTCAGCAAACAGAATCAGTGGCAATGCAAGCGCTGCTGGTGTCCCCTTACCTCACTGTCATCTACGCGTTTCACCCAGGTACTGGGCTTCATCCTGATGAAGCCCAGTACCTGGGTGAAATGGGTAGATGATAGCAAGGTAAGGAGACACCAGCAGTGCTTGCATTGCCACTGATGCCCCATGTGTTTGCCAACAAACCACCTCTACCCATTTCCACCACCTATATCAGAAGGACTGATAAAAAAGGATATTAGAACTTCGCAAAATGGTGAGAGAAAGAAACCTTTTTTTTTTAATATCCACTAATAACTATCATCCTCTATAACAGTGGTGTCAAACTCGGGCCCTCCAGCTACTGTGGGACTACATATCCCAGCATGGCCTGCCACAGTTTTAGCATGCCCTAATAGCAAAACCCTGGCAGTGCATTCTGGGATGTGCAGTTCCACTGCAGCTGAAGGGCCCGAGTTTGACACCACTGCTCTTTAAGGACGCAAACTGTGCTACCAAAGTAGCGCATCCCTCACTTCCTTTGTGTCCAGAAAACGCTAATGGGTTTGCGGGTTCATCATTGTTAGGCATAGAGATAGCATATTGGAGGTTCTCTGCCCCTGCTTTCCCACTTTAAACTTGAACTATACCCTATACAGAAACGCCACATCTTTTGGAAGACATACTATATTGTTATTGGGAATTAGAATAAAATGCCCTTGAGGCGTATCTTACCCCAGACCCTTCTTAATAGGGAACACACTGATTGTTTGAATGTTTTTTGTATGTGTTGTGTCATATTTGTAGGTATACTGGTATTAGCCTTTAAATTTATCATTACTTTGTATTTGTGTTGAGCTTGTTACCAAAATAATAAAACTTTATTTGTATGACACTGTTGTCACAAAGCTCATTTTAATTAGGTAAGGGAAGCACCAGAGGTCTTTTTTTATTTCACTATTGTTAAACAGGAAAGGTGAATCCCTATATACCTCATGGCTAGCATCTCCTAAAGATCCTACAGTTTAGCGCAACCATCACCCTCTTTGTCCTATATCCCCAGGGGGTGGGTACCTAACCCTAAGTCCCCCCCCAGTGGTGCCTAACACTAGCCCATCTCCCAGCACCCTAAACCTAAGTCACCCAGGGGGTGCCTAACCCTAACCCCGTCTCCCTGCACGCTAACACTAACATTCCGGGACGGGGGGTGCCTAACCCAAACCACCCCCATCCCCGGCTAACAGCGCATACTTACCCTCTGTCCGGATGTTCAGGATTCCATCGGTCATGATGCCGACGCCGATATCCTGATGTCCATCGGATATTGCCGCCAGCATTATGCCATGCGGCGGGATTGCGGCATCTGTATTTTGACTGCCGGCATCCCGTCCGCTGGCATAATAACTACATCCCGATAGATTGTATGCTGCCAACAACTTTATTAAAGATGTATTTTCTCATTTAGTCTGTTTAAAGTTGGGCAGGCATTCAAATTATGTTTCTTTCCTTTGAAATACTTAAAAATGTATTAAAACTGATTGACATGAAACAAACTGCTGGACTATTAGTACTGTAGCTACTATTGTTTTGATTGTTTGACTGCCATCATCTATGTTAGGAAAATACAAACAGTGGGGCTGATTCAGATTTGGGAATATAAGGTCTAAATCAGCCTGGATCGCAGTTGCTAATAATTGGCCATTTGTTGCGTACTGTGCATGCATATGTATCACAGTGCACATGCACGAACCGGCCACTGCGATCGGGACAGCGATAGCAATGACTATGCAGACCCATCGCAGAATGATTGCCAGGAAACGTCGTTTGTGGGTGGTGATGGAGGGGTGGTCGGCTAAACACAGGCATGCCAGTGCATTTGAACGCCGTTGCATGGCTGGGCATAAATTATCCACTGAGATGCCCTACGCAGCCTGAGGCCTCATAACGTGCGCTGAAGTTAGCAATTCCTGAGTAAGGTCAGAGCTTGTGCAAGTGTGCGGTAGGCTGCGATGGTACTCAATTGTACCAATGTTTTCACAGTCTTCCTAAACATTACGGATGTGTTTAAGGTAAAAAGGGTGTCCTTATGTAGTGCTGCGGCGCATAGCGATTGTAATGAATTAGCATACTATTGCAGTTGAACTGCATGCGTAATTACTATTGCACTCGCAGATGCGATCGGTAGGGAATCAGGCCCAGAGTAATGGAGCGTACACACGGTCAGATTTGTCAGACTTGTCAGATTTGTCAGATGAACGACTGAACGATTAAACGATTTGAACGATTTGGACGATTTGACCAAAGTTTTGAACGATTTGAACGATTTGAACGATTTTTGACTGCATTAAAATGAATGGAATCGTCCAAGTCTGACTGCAAACCCATCAGATGTCAGATATCGTTATCTGACAAACGGGAACGCGCATCGTTGATCGTCCATCGTTCAGGCATGTCAGATATGAACGATTTTCCTACAGATATGAACGACTGAACGATTTTTAAATCGTTATCGTCCATATCTGAAGAAAAAATCTGATCGTGTGTATGCACCATTAGATAGAGCAAGTAACTGTGAACTTGGACAAACCATGTTGCAACGCAAGGGTTGAAAATACATAATTTTTTGCATGTGGGGAAAATCCTGTCTGCTTTTGCATGTAGCCCACAAATACTGGACAGCTTTATTTTTACACTGCTATTTAGATTTCAGTTTGGACACACCTCTCCCAAATCTAAATCTCTCTAACCATTTTATGTCTGCCCTCCCCCCCCCCGCCCCATGCAGTACAACATGGTTTTGCCAAGATGCACAGTTACTTGCTGTTTTTTATTCTATTCCCAAATCCGAATCAGGCCCAGACTGCAAAAAAGTAAGGTCCAAAAATCATGCAAAAGCTCATGTCTATGTTGAATCTATGGACCTCATTCAGAGTCGGTCGTTGCGGCCGCTCGGTTGTATGCCACCGATGTTCGCTAAACTGCACATGCGTAAAATTCTCAATGCGCGTGCGCAAACTAGCTATTACGATCAGAAATTGCTCTCTCCTTGAACACAGCCAGGTCGTTAGTTTGAGTGACAAGATGAGGCGTTTGTGGGTGGTAACAGGGGAAGGTGCTGGTGAACGGGGGAGTGGAGATCCGAACGCAGGCGTGCCTGACTATGCAAAGGGCGTTTTATGGGAGTGCATAATTAACTAAGCAGTGTCATGGCACATGTGACATGGGAGGTTTTTACACTGACTTGATCGTAGTGCTTAAGAGAGGGTATGGTCAACCTTAAGCTCTACGAACAGTTCCGATGGTTCCTGATGGTCTCGAGTAATCCTTATGTGCCTGGAGATGATGTGTAATGTGAACGAGAAGGGGACGTATTTTTAGTCTTACGGCCGCATCCTCCCCTCGCTCATCCAGCTAACGATCCCATCTTAACGACGCAACTTGTGAGCGCTTCATTTGCATATCCGGCCCTTTTTACCTTATGACCGAGCAGCCGCAACAATCGACTCTGAATGAGGTCCTATATGCAGCTAAAAATGTTTGGCCGTGTGGAACTGAAGTCTTGCCAAATTTGACCCCTAACCAGAAGAAGGCAATAAAGCTTCCAGCAACAGACTCTTTCTCACTACTAACAAACTGCTTCAACCCATTGGTTTATGTACATATGCGATGTATGTGGGTCTGCGCATGTGCAAAATGAGTCCTGCATGTACGCATGCAGTGCCCCCAAGCCAGAGCATGATTGACATGCTGAGCCCATTTACCTTGGAAAGGAAAGGATTTCCGAAAGGCTTCGGTGTGGAGAAAATCAATACTGAACTGGACCTGAAGGGGAATAATCACTGGATAAAGACTGGAGGTGACCAATCCGGGTATAAGAACTATTCCCTCATGCTGTTCAGAGTGCCTACCTTTTAGGCCCTATCTGGTATGCAGACATACCCTAAGGGGTCTGTTTTTTAATACGTTGTTTGTTATACTTGTGCTCATCAGCATTCAAATTGTTCTTACTGCATGACACGATGAGAGGTCACTCTCATTATGGCTATTTTTGAGGTTACCCTACCTATTGCTGTGGTTTTTGGGACACTCCTGCACAACTACAAGTGGGTGCTGGGCTGTGTCGCCCCCATTTCCTTGGAGTGTCAAGGCCAGAGTCACAGAAAGTAGGATGCAGATTTCCTAGCCGATGGTCATGATGGTGATCCAAAGCAGCATCTATGGATCACCATCATGACCTTTGCAGATCGCAGATGCATTCAGGAGATGTCTATTTCCTACAGACACCTCCTCCTGCACTTGCATTTTAGTTGGACAATATTGCATAGCTGCTTCCTGGCGGCTGTGCAATACCATCTACATCTAAATTAGGCCCTGAGTATAGATCCCTGATTCTCTTCATCATCATGATTGTCATGGAATCATTCCCCTTATTTGGAACAGCCCTAGACCTTTCCCTCAGAAAGAGCCTAGGCAATACCCCTGAGGTGGAGGCAATAACCCAACATAGATGAAAGGACTGCACCCTATCTAAGGGCCTGAATCAAAGGTTGATGCACTGCCAATGTTAGACGAAGTGTAGCGATTTTTTGCTACTTTGTCTGCATATAAGTCACACTGCGCATGAGTCCTGATTGTGTCATGCAGAGTTGCAGTCCTTATTTCAGGAGCGTGCAGGGAGAAGTGTATTGCAAATGTAGAGGGTATATATGGGTGATGACAGGGAGGTGTCTTAGTGCATGCATTTATATGGTCCAACCTAAGGGTGTGTTATGGGAGTGTAGGTGAAAGTGTCACATACACTGACACTTGACTGATGGTGGTGTCTAATGATGCACCAGTCAATACTACTGCATATGGAATTTTAGACCTTGCACATCTGGACAAATCGATGTACACAAGGGAAGGTCTTTGCATTTGCATAGGGCCTGATTCAGAGCCGGACACTATTTGTGCTCGCTCATTCAGAAAAAGGGGCCGGATATTTAAATAGAGCGCTCGCTCTTTGCGGTCTGTTGACACCTCTATGTCTGAACGAGTGAACGAAACATGCGCTCGCTATTTTTTATAAAACGCCCCTTGGCCGCTCGCATCCTACGTCATCTCCGCTATTTATTAGATTAATCGAGTACATCAAAAAGCGTATGAACTGCTCGCAGTGCTTGTGGTAGGATTTTCCTACCGCAATCATGCGAGCAGTTCAGGCTAAAAGACAACCAAGTGACATGGTCGATAACGCTGCTTTGTTAATTATGCACACCCTTAAAATGCCCATTTTGACCGTTTGGCACGCCTGCGTTCGGATCTCCACTCCCAAGTTTTCAAGCACCTTCCCCTGTTACCACCCACAAACACCTCATTCTGTCACTCAAATTAGCAGGCATTCGCTATTTTGCGAGCACACAATTTCCGACCGCAATGACTTGTTCGCGCATGCGTATTACAACCCATATGCATACGCAGTTGTGCAAACATCGCTCGGAGCGAACGAGAGGCCGCTTACGAGCGGCTCTGAATCAGGCCCATAATGTCTTAGATGGGCAACAGCCAATATACTCAGCTGCTGGTACTTCTGCATCCACCTCTGAATCAGGCCCTAAAGCTTAATATTACTTCTGGCAACCTAAGCTTTCATGCCAAAGTCAGGATCTAGTCCCCTGTCTACCACCAGCTGTGGACTTAACCCGACAATCCTGAAATAAAAAAGTTGCTTAGTGAAATGGTCTAACGATTGCTTCTTTGGGCCAAGAGATCAAAATTGTAGGGGACCCCATTTAGATGTATGGAAAGACAGTAAGCCTAATGAAATCTGCCACCTAATGCCACAAATAGCAACCCATGAAATTGTTTCCGATGGGAGGATGGAGGGAGAATGTCCCCATGCTAACTGTATAATGCTTGTTCCCCCCAAAAAAACAAATGATTGGCCCACTATACAGTCAGACCTGGGAATCCTATGGAAGTCAGTTATACAAATTACTGACTGGGTTCCAAATCCTCCAAGTAACAACTAAAGAGGGTGTGAAACTGAAACTTGGTGAAAGGTGGAACATTCTTGTGCACCAATTACTGTGTTCTGGAAGCAGGCCTAAAGAACAAGAACTTAGAAACCAGGTGCACAGGGAAAATTACCCACAATGGATGTGGCTGTAGCAGAATACACATCCCTCTGCCTAACTGATCCATCTTTAACTTTGCTACTTCACACATGACCAATGCATGATGTAGCAATAAACCAGACTTAACTGACATATTGCTCATGGCAGCAAGCTCACTACTTTGTTACAGTAGGTGCCAAAGAATGCCCTAGTAAAAGCCATCCAAAAATAAATTTCACATGTGAACAGACCTGAAAAATGAGTGAATTGGGTCAAAATCAATTTGCCTTTTTCCATCATCCTCCAAACTCTTCTCCCAAGCCCGCTCTGTATTCTCTTGAATTAGAGAAATTACTTTCCACCTCCCCATAAAATGTTGAAAAATAATTAAAGATGACAAAAAGGAAAGCCATACCAACATTGGACCATCATCTAGCATAATGACCTTAAACCAGTGCAAGAAAGTTCTGCTGGAGGGTTTTGCTAACTTGGTACTACCTCAACAATAGTTACTATCATTCCTGTCATTCTGCTGAATACAACTTCAAAGTGACTGGAGTTAAGGCCTTCTAGGTCAGTCCCTCTATGCTGACGGGATAATATGCCAAACATAAGAAGGATAAGATGAGCTGATTGCCTCAGCCTCATGAACAAACATATGAAACCTATTCCTGGGCTTGCAAAAAAAGTAAATATTCTCCTGTAGACAATGCAAGACTAGTCTAAGGAGAAGCCATAGTGACATGGGACATGAGAACCTCTGGTTATTGATGGCCTGGGTCATGCTCAGATTATCACACCAGGGGGCAGATGTACTAAGCTCTGGAAAGTGATAAATTGAAGAGTGATAAAATACTAACCAATCAGCTCCTAAATGTCATTTTTCAAACACAGCCTGTAACATGACAGGAGCTGAGTAGCTGGTAATTTGTCACTTTTCAGTTTATCAATTTCCAGAGCTTAGTACATCTGCCCCCAGGAAATAATTGCTTTGGCTTTTAAATGACTCACCCAACAAAGATTGGGAAAAGTCCTAAACAAAAAAACTCAACATCAGACCCCATCTGAGTCTGAACACAAGTAAGTACAGTACACTATGCCCCTGTATGATAATCTTCAAACCTAACTGAATGAGAAACTGGAAATTTAAGTGGTACCCCTTGATTCATCTTAATTGTCTCATTGAGGCATTACGTGACTCACCACAGCTTTACATCTTTCATTCTAAATTTGATATCAATGCCATCATAGTGGAAGAAATATCAGTGGAGCCTAAAAGAACAAGCCTGCAGAAATGAATTTATTCAAAGATGTCAATGGAGGGGAGGGACAGGCTCAGGGGAGTTAGTGGAGGGTGGACAGGCTAGAAGCAGCCCCATGCTCAGACATAACATCTGATAAGAGGAGTGATGGAGATACAATTTGGGAGGCTGCAGGCTGCGCAATGGAAAATGGCACTAGAGAAAGTAGACAATGGGAAGCTTAAATTCATTGTGGTTAGGGGGGAAACTTAGAAGAGAAAAGACTGGACACCATAGTAATATGGGTATAAACCCAAGGTAACCATCAGTGGGACAGCTTTGGAGAAAGGAAGTGGTGAGGTTGGGAATTAAATGTCTCCCGTAGTAAACACTGGTGGGATTGGGATCTGGAAATGAAGGTTCAAGTGTTTGCAATGACAGATCACAATGGGAACAGATGGGAACTGGATGACCTAAGTGCTGGAAAGCAAGGGGGGAAAATTCAGGAAGGGGTTGGTAATGGAGAGGGAAAAATGGTGTGGGAGAAAGGATGCTGCAACATAAATGGGTTGCAGGAGGTGAGCTAATAAGTGTGGGAGCATTCTATTAGGAATGTGAGGTGCTGAAGAAGTAACATTGAACTCTCATCAAAACCCACTGCTCTTTGCTCCTTCCTCACTGTCTGCCCCATCTGTGTCACCCCTGTCTGTCTGCCCCTCCTCTTTATATTGGAAGCTCTCATGAGCAGAACCCTCTCACCTCATTTGCTTCTCCTTTCCCTTACTTAACACTATTTTATATTCCCTTCAACAGTACCTAACCTTTTGTTGCTGCTGCCCTGCTGCTTAATTCAGTGTTATGATTGCAGATGCAGCAATATTTATAAACCATGTCCTTGTCCTGCATTGTTTTGTACTGTAAGTCACTATTTTCTTGTTTTGCTCATTTGTAAGGTGCTGCGGAACCCTTGTGGAAGCATAAAAAGGATAATAATAATTGAAGGACAGGGAGGATTGAAGGGAAGAATGGTTGACAAAATAGGAAAAGGTTGTTGTTTAGAAGCCATGTGAAAATGGGTGCTGAGAAGGGAAGCTGCTATATAAATGGGTTGCAGAAGGTGAGGTAATGAGTGCAGAAACATTATATGAGAAATGTGAGATGCTGGAGAAGAAACATTGAGGACAAGGAGGATTGGATGGAAGGAATGGTGGAGAAAATAGGAAACGGTTGTTGAAAACATGGGAGAACTGTCCTGGATGAGAGAAGTGGAAGGGGTGGGATGCAAAACAGAGGTGGGTGGAGAAGACAAAACTTGCTGGGGAAGGATGTTAGAAAGAGGTGAGCTCCTACACTGTCTCCTCACTAAACAGCAGCTGAAGATATATGTGAGGCAGAGACTATCAGCGTGAAAGTTCCGCCACAGAAAAGATCTTCTGCCATATCAAATTTCTGCAAACTACTAAGAGATATGATGAGGAATTTGAAATCAGTGAATCTCAAGATATCCAGAAGCCAAAACTAAAGTCTGATTGGTGTAAATGGAAATCCAAGATGGGCCATTAGACTTTTCAAGATTTAATAAACATAATATTGAAAAGCATCAAGAATCGTGATAGTTGCAGCAGTCCCAAGATTGTCAATCACGAGACTGTTGTTAAGACCTATGCTATTAGTGAAGGAACTATTGCCAAAGTATTTTCCTAGAAGGCCAAGTTTAAGTCACTTGATTTGATGATGCCTTTTTATGTATCTAACCCAATTTATTTTACAGGTCGCTACAGAAAACCTAGAAATTAAATGTTTGTGTAACATGGAGAAGACTGAAGTGAGGGGGTGTTAGAAAGCAGTGCTCTCCTGTACTGTCTCCTCTCTGTACATATATGCAGGGCACTATGACCCAGAGACTACAGGGAGGTCTGTCCTCCAACCTGGTATGCCTCAACAAGCTGGCAATAGGAGGGGTGGATTTCTTCAGGCATAAAATGGCAGAAAAATAATGACAGGCAAGATGAGAAAAACAGGGAAAATTATGCATGAAAAATAAGGATGGGAAAAAAAAATGAAAAATTGAGAAGGAAAAGAATGATAGTAAAAGTGAGGGACAGAGGGAAAACAAGAAAATAAAAGAAAGTAAATCAGTGAGATAATTAAAATAAGAACTGGTAGAAACAAGCAGAAAATAGCAGAGATTGAAGGATGGAATGGAGTAAAGAAAACAGGTAAAGACAAATTTTAATAAATTAACACAGTAACCAGAATATTCAAGTATCCTTGTAATCCAAATTGGATAAGAGGCTGCACTTCCAGTGTGAGCACCTTTTCAGCAACCACAACCTTCCCTAAACTAATTAGCAAGTTCAAACTCATATCACCTGCCACCTATAACCAAGCCACGCCTATCCACAAACCATAGGAGTGTATCAAGATCATTCTGAGATCCCAAATTGGCGGGAAGATCTGAGCCAGAACTGAGCCACTCATCTCTAGTAATATATAAGCATGACCAATGAAGAGATGATCAGAAGCTGCTAACTATTGCTGGTAACTGTTATTATCATCAGTGTGTATTTGAACTAGCCCTTGGGCATCAACAAATTATATGACTATTGACTGGCTTATCTGCATCTCAGTGTGAGTCATAACTATGCCAACACCCCCTCATTCTATTTGGACTACCCTGTTTCATGTCACGGCCCTAGGGTTTTGTGGGTTTGGCTCAGGACCTGTGGACTTAGCTTGAAGAGTGAGAGAATACAGAAGTTTAAGGCTTTAATAAGGCTCCTTCACATAAGACCAGTTGTAATATATGTACAGTATGGTATTGGTGTGACTGACTTAATATGAAGCTTGATTAATACAGTACTCAGAACTACCAAGCAGAACAGATAGTAGGAGTAACCACAATAGAGTGCCTGTAGTACCAGTGACAGCCTGGAGGAGAATGAATCATGATGTGCTGCACAATGCTGAAGGTAAGACATTAAGCTCCAGAGTATAATGGGACACCTGCTGGATTGAGTGCATGGTGCATGATTGCCCAGATAATGAATGCAGAACATATGATATAGGATGCACTTGTTTGCAGGTAGCTGGAGATGCAATCCTAGACAAAGTATGCACCCTATGTGCAGGTATTGGAAACTGGTGCAGATGCATTCTGTACATGCAAATAACTGAACGCAGAGTCAAATTTGGGTGCACCAGAATGCAACCCAGTGAAGGTAAACCTGATGGGATACGTTTAGGAAGCCGGCGGCCACAATCCCGACTGCCGACTTCCCGAATACTCTATGCCGCCTATGGTTAAGTGACAGGCGTCTAAAATCTAGACGTCTGTCATTTTCCCGATGCTGGGAGACAGGCACCCAGCATCCCGATCGAAGGGGGGGGGAGGGTTCAGTTTAGGGCACCTGGGGGGGACTTAGGGTTAGGCACCCCCCCGGGAGGATTAGGGTTAGGCTAGGGGGAGGGAAGGTTAGGCACCCCTGGTGGGACTTAGGGTTAGGCACCCCCTCGGGGGACTTAGGTTTAGGCAGTGGGGAAGGGGGGGTTATGGTTAGGCACTTAGAGGGGGGAGGTTAGGGTTAGGCACTTGGGGGGAGGTTAGGGTTAGGCACCCCTAAGGAGGGTTAGGGTTGTTGGTTAGGTTAGTTTATACTTACCTTAGGGACAATCAGGATTTCCAGTGCTGTCGGCCTTCCGCTGCCAGGCTCTGCTGTTTTGTCGGGCTGCCACAGCTGGGAATCGAACTACCGGTCATGCGGTAGCCGGGATCCCATACCGAATGCAACCAGATGCAGATGTACTGTACTTTGGAAATGCAGATTACTGATGGCAGAATCAGAAGTAGATGTACTTTGGAAATGCAGGTTACTGATGGCACAATAAGATGCAGCTGCACTTAGCAAATGCAGATTACTGGAGGCAGAATCGGTACATGAACTGAAACAGGACAGCAAGCTACTGCAGCTAGGAGT